>CM057132.1:4367357-4734357 GCA_029964075.1 Patiria pectinifera
ACACGCGCGCCCCTATGGAAAAACACGTTGAACAAGAAGGGCGTAAATGTGGAAATGTGAGATTTTCGTTTTCACGAAGGGATGGCCATCTTTACTAATTAATTTTGGCGTTTTAACCACTAGGCCTATATGAATTATAATTACCAGGTTCAAATTAAAGTTTACCTATCAAAGAATTACGTCAAGGTTTTCTTATTGCACAAAGATGTTGCAAAGTAGTAGTTTTTGTAGTTTTAAAAATGGAGAAACTTCTCTTGCGATTATCTCGAAAACGGTTTTTCTTCAAAATCCACATGCCCGTCCCTTCGTGAAACCGGTGACGAACTGTCCTTTAAACATGCTGCAAGTGAGACTTGCGCAATCCCCCTGGCATGCTGGCAGTTTTTATAAAGTCAGTGTCCCCAACCAAAATGGAAGACTATTGTTATGGTTATAGCAATAGTGCATTGACCTTTGACCTGTCGGCCCCAAAATCAACAGGCTTGAGAAGCCTACCAAGAGCAACCCACAAACCAAATTTCAAGCTCCTTAGTAAAGTATTTCTTATGGCATATAATTTAATACAAAATAATTGATATTTCCTAAACTACTGATCCAATATGGAAAATTCCAAAGGCATTCATTCAAGCTACGTTTTTGGCATTTCATTTTAGAAGGAATTTTGACCAGACAACCCTACTTAGACATGTTAGAGAATGCTGTTAGTAATGTGTACAGTATTGTAAATACTGATATAATTATGTCCCGGGCCAAAAACCCACTTTGTCAGACGGCACATATGACTACATGAAACAGTCGTTGAGTAAGCGCAACTTGTTTTTCCTCAATAGTGACGTCACACACGCGCGCGATGAATTATGTATCAGTCATGTCAGTGAAATGGACTGTGCAACTCGGCAGACACATTTAATTGTGAGCGGTAAGTTCAGACAATTTTTTTCTTTTTTTTCAAAATTAAGGTTGTTTGGAACAATTTAAGGGGTCTTATGGAATGTCATGAATGTGTGGATCTATCCAGGGTTACTGTCTTTCTCATTTGTATTCTCTTTACCAGTTTTTTTGGGGGCCTTTTGTCCTCGCGAGGGCATGCACAAAAATGCATACCGTGTACATGTCACCAAAGTATACCAAATTGGGGGAGCGTTTGTACGGAGGGTACCGTAGTTCAACGCTCCACTCAGTAGAGCTACCGGCCATATACTTGTAGACCCGTGAACGTGGCTTGTAAAGGTACGCCACGCTCTTGTACATGTTTGAACCAAGCGAAATTGTCCTTCCGTGACAAAGACTGAACATTGCCTTACAGTGCGATAAGTATTCACATATCAAGCTTTCTTGAACATGTTGAAATCTGCTTTTACGCCAAATCTGGCATTCAAACGATATTCTAGGTAAAATCTGGCAAGATCTCGAGGAAAGATTTCCATATACGAAGTTCACTAATTTTCCTCTGTATTGACTAACAAGCCCCCAGATAGCAATTTCATGTCATCAAAGTCAATTTGAGCAGTGAGAAAATACAAGCATTTTCTTAGAAAACACTTAGTATTTTTCAGTCCAATCTCATAGGGTTTGTACACAGGGTGTTGAGTGAACTTCATATATACATACATGTATGGAAATCTTTCCGATCTCGACGTCCTGCAACCTCCTCCGATCATGCATGTGATTTACAATGTGATAAATGCTGCAGATAATTTGGTATCGCACTGACGCTCCGGGCACTCCTGATGTCCGGATCATAAGTACGATTCCAAATTATTAGCTGCGTTTATCAAGTGGTCTCGTTATTGGCCAATCTGACGCCGCCTATCATATGCGCCACATGAAGCAGACGGGTAGCTCGGAGGGCTCCGATAATTTTGCACACAAATGACCCTGGCTACTTGTCCAGGGTCATTTGTCAGGGTCAAATGTCAGGTTAAAATCTAATTTCTACACGTTCGTATGGGTCTTCATTGACGGCAAATTTCGTCGAAATGACACATCCTGAACTCGCGGACAGGCAAATTTAGATTTCTAGGTGAGTACTCAACATCCATACGAAATTATATATGGCGGATCAATTTTGCTAGGTTCGAAAATACACAACAGCGTGTCGTTACAACGCCACGTTCACGGGTCTACCGGCCATAGTGATTGAACATGTTGAAGTGTCTGGAAGTTTAGCGCCAGCGGTAAGTTACACATGACATCGACAACGCATGAGCCGGCCAATGATAGTGCAATACGTCATTATGAATATTTAATTCCTCATGAATATGAATACCTGGTATTTAGTTTATTTAATATTCATTAGTCTTATTTCAATGGATATTTTAAATATATCCAAAGATTGGTTATTACAACAAGCGATCATGCGCAGCCTACATTGTACATGTAGTAAAAGTGTTGTGTTTCAAACAAGAGTCCGACAGTCCGAGTCTCAAATCTTAATGAAGTACTATAAAACAGTGATAATTAAACATGTTAAAGGAAAGGGAAAGGGAAAGGAGTGGGTGAGAGTAGAGGAGGGAAAGTGGAGGAAATAACCATAATAACATGAATAAGGATGCAACTTTTTAGCGCTCGAAAATTAATTGATACGAAGTGGCTATCGTTACGGCAGCCATTGTTTAGCGCCCTCTCGACGATACTTTTTTGATACGCACGCAGGTATATAACTATTTGTTTCCCCACGTTTTGCGAGCAGTGCGATAGCTCAGTCGATAGAGGGTAGGATTTTGCACCGCGAGGTTGCAATTCACATCTCAGTTTTGCACTCGAATTTTTTTCCTTTTCTAAATTCTAACCTGAGGCTTTGGACTGAGGATTTTTTTTTAAAGGGAAATAAAGTCCGAATTTCATAACGTTCAAATTCACTTTTTTCCTTCTAATTTTATATTTTCTTCTCATGTTTTTATAAAAGTTGCAGTCTACCGAGTACCGAAACGATAGAAAATGGGAAATGCGTTACGGCTGCCGTAACGATAGCCACTGCGTAATTGATAAAAGTGGTGGCCTAGTATGGAAAACTTTTCACCAGCGCCCTGATATTATATGAGATCGTGGGGATCCGGGACGAGCGAAATTGCCCCATGCTGCCACGGAAAGCGCGCCCTCTTTGAAACTGAAGTTTTCTCACAGTCACTCAGTGACTCGCCATGTCGAGGTCTTCTCACTCAGTTTACACCGTCAAAAATAGCATAATTTTTATTCAATTCCCTGAAAATTAAGTCATGATAAAGTCAAGAATCAGTCGTAACATTGATTTCGCACTTTAATCAACAGAAACAGTAAAATATTACCTTCATATCTTCCGACGAAACGCCTACACAACACTTTCTCATCATTTTCAATGCAATAAATTAAGTATGGTGTCCTGATTCATTAGTGTGATAGGAATAGAAAGACAGATCATGTTTTAGGTATCCGTCTTATTCTGTTAAATGAACACTTTCTGACCACTTGGTGGCGCTCGTAACATATCACGTGCCGTGTTATGATGAGCCGACGCGTTGCGGTCGGCGGTGTGGCAAGCTAAGTAAGGAAAAACCTGATTATTATCAGGTTGAATGATGAATATTATGGCTACTGTGATCCCAAAAGTGGAGCAACTTTCTTCCCGAATCGTGCGGGTGTTGGGCTGTAACCCAGGGCCCATGACACTTCAAGGCACGAACACATACATTGTAGGAACCGGGAAAAGGTACTGTAGCATGACGTATAATTTGCATCGTACATGTTAAAATGGGGGTGATTGTGACTGTGAGAGGTCATGGATGTTGATTTATTTTACATGATGAATTTTCAAGCTACAGTCCATCAGTTGCGGTATTCAACATGTTCAAAAAGTAACTAACTGACGTAATTATTGTTGAAAAGCATGCTTGGTAAAATGACAAATACATGTATCCTTTAATTTTAAACAACTACAAAATAAAGATGAGACCTTTGACGATACTTGCAGGGAATAAAAAGGACCTGTTAGAAAAGTGCATTCTCACAGATGTTTGGTGAAGGACAATTTCATGATACGGTTAAACAAAGCAAATACAGATTCTAATGTCTGTTGACATTTGACTGATGTTCACATTTTGGAAAGAACAAATGCTTAAAAAACATTTGTAGAAATAAGAAAGTGTTAAGATTTTAATATTTAAGAGGGATACACTATACGCTGGAATACATGTATCATTTTTCACAAATTTGCAAAACCCTTTCTCAAGAGTGGAAGAGGCACACAGACCATTGTACACACTCGACTTCCATATCTGTTACCCAAAAAAAAAAGATAAAATAAACATGAACATGTATCCATGGGACTGTTCATTCATGATTTACATTTTAAACACAGACGTTTCTTGATTGATACTGGCGAGGAAGACAAACCAGAATATCTGAGCAATCTGAAGACCACACTGTCCAATCACAAGACGAGCATTCAAGAGGTTCTCGTCACTCACTGGCACCATGACCACGTGGGGGGTATTCCAGGGGTCTGCAAGGAACTTCAGCTTGGTAAGACTAAGGACTCTTGAGGGGGCTCTGTGCCTTCTCATGAGATCCATGCGATGATACTTTAAACCGGACAGTTTGATAAGTAATGCTGGGCGCAATCGGTTGTTCGCGCTGAGCTGTCGGTCGATCATGACACTGTCGGCTAATCACGCTGCAACCCGTTGAACACCATGGCTCTGGAGGATGATTTTTTTAAAGGTATATACAATGTTTCCGTCATGATCAACCGATAATGCAGCGCGATTGACCAATTGCGCACGTTGACTGATTTACGCCCAACAATAACACAAACAAGCTGCAATGTACATGTAGTTCCTAAAATTTAACCAATTTAGCTTAAAAATAGGGTTACAAATATCCTTGGCCCTACACCATGTACACTGTGAATACAAAAAAGTTGTAGAAACTTAAATTATTATATTTAAGCACTACGCGCCCTGATGTAAGATGCAGCATAGCAGTTGAGCATTCCATGTGTGCACAGAATCTGGACTCCCACATTTTGCCTCTGAAATTTTGTTTGAAAGCCATCTTTTTGTCCTACAAAAAATCACTCCAATTTGATACGACTACAGACAAGGGCCCATTATTAGTCATCAGATACGGTAGTGTGTTCACTGTCAGTATATTCAGATTGTTTTGCAAAAAACTGAAGGGCACATATGGTGTCAGACTGGGACCTGGAGTGCTCTGAAACGTGCAAAACTAAATCAGGCCAACTTTACTCGCTCTTTAGCCAGCAAATTTCTCCAAAAATTCCACTGGGGCAAAAAAAAGTTCGTCAGTATTTCACTAACCAAGTTTGCAATTCAATTTTTAAAAGAGACTTTTCTTGAATATCGTGCACATGAGAGGGAAGTCAAGTGATTTCAAAATGAGGCTAAAGACTAGACTGGTGCATTTCCAACCATGGTCCAACTGTTTGAAAAGACTGACCTCTTCATTCATTGTCATTAGTCTGGTGACTGACTATGGAGAAATGTGTAGTAAATAGAGACTAGTTCCCATTGCATTCCACATGTTTCTTTTGGCACGGTTGATTGATGCAGTACTGAAGCGGCAGGGGACTGGTTGTTTCAGGTGCCAGTCTACCTGTATTTTGTTGTATTGCATGTTTTCAATACCTCAAGTTTTGGGACTCGCGGTATTGAGAGTCCCAAATTTTCGGACTACTATGAACATCTGATCCCTTAAATTTTCATTCATAAATACCTAAGACAGTTTACGCATTCCTATTGGTCGAGAGCCCATCATGTGGCCAGTCTTAAACGGATGATAAAGACATGGCTAGCTGGTCTTAAACACTTTTCCAGTGTCACAATAAAATGTGGACTCCTAAAAATCCAGTGCCTCTTATCGTTTCATTGGTTGAACGTTCACAATCCTCACGTAGGCATGCACAACACTACCAGGGAGTTAGAATTTTATAGTTCTAAATTCAAAACGCAACGCGCCAGGTGCGTTCTGCGCGACGTCGCGTAGAACATGATACGCCCGCGTCAATCTCCATAAAAGGGTTGTTTACATCTTACTCGCCAGCTGAACACTCCATTATTTTGCAAGAGGGATGTTTCATAAAGCATAAAGTGAATTTGTTGAACAAAATCGGGATGTTTTGAACGAATTATATGATTTTTGTTTACCGAAAAGGTATTTATGAATGGGAATAAATATGTGCTCCGTCGGTATTTATCACTCTGTTTAATACCACTTAGAGTCTGGGTGCTGATAATTACCCTCGCCTCCGGCTCGGGTAATTATCAGCACCCAGACTCTAAGTGGTATTAAACAGAGTGATAAAAACCTCCGGAGCACACATTTATTCCCTTATTAAAAGTCTGCTTCTCCTTGAAAAGAATCTTTAAGAGATGTTTCACAGATATTTATGTGGGGCTTATACTAGACTAATCTTGTAAGGGTTAGATATTTTCACGTTTTGTTATTGACCCTGGCCACTGAGGATTATCATTGGTTATACATAGCGGTACATGTACACTGGGTCTACAGGTATCTCCATTGGTAAACAAAGGACTTTCCCAAGGGTGTTTCCACGGACTCCTTATCTGTCATAATATGTTGAAAAATCCTTGAAAATTTAGTTAACTGTAATTTCAAGGGAAAATGGCTCTTTAACGAATTTTTAAGGGATGAAGATGTTCATAATCGTGTGCCTATCAATATTGTAGATTTTTTACAACTTTATCAATTTAAAGGCGAAAGGCTAAGGAAACAGAAGAAGTTCAGTGACCGCTTGGCCGTAGATGGGGGCTGTATCAAGCCATCACAAGTCAATAACAAGTCAGCCAGGCTCATGTCCATTGACCAGTCATTGAAATGAACTGTGACAAGGCATTCTGTTTCAATTTTAAGCCTTACACGTATTCGTTAATTGTGAGTGAAGTTGTGATTGACATGTGATTAACTCAATATCAACTCTGCTTCCCTTGCCTCACAATAATTTGCCTCATAGTGTTGATAAAGTATAATTTCATATCCCGCTTTAATTTTAGCGTCCTCCATTGATGTGTCCAAGTTGCCTCGCAGCCCGCATCAAGATGAGCCAATCGAGGGGGTAGATCGGGAGTACAAATACTTGGAAGACGGACAGGTTCTACGTACGGACGGTGCCACATTAAGGTTTGTGTTGGTGTTTTCAAAAGTTTGGCTCTGTTGCCAGCTTAGGCTTTAGGAGAGTTTACAGACTTTGGCTCACTATGCATTGTCTACAGGTCCATGATTTGCTTCAGAAATATCTTGCTAGTCAATTTGGTTTGGACTTTAAAAGATTATGAAGCCGAAGCTTGAGACAAGTCGTGGTTTAAAAAACACTGGATCACCACTACATGTACAATGTAAGTGCATTGACCTTTGGGGATGGTTTTTGGTCTGGCAGCCAGACTCCCTTGTTGTTTGCATGTTGTGAATGTGGTAATGTGGTGGCACCAGAATATCATGCCAAACAATATCAGGCCATCTCAACTCTTTAGGGTTGCAGGCCAGTAAATCGGTCCAAAATTGCCTACGCCGGCCAAATCACGATTTGCATGCCCTCAAAATCTTCAGTATTTGAGCATGCTGTGGGCCATGAACTTGAGGGTTTGTAAAAAATATGGGTGGAAGCCGTGCACAGGACTGTGAGCTTGTAGTTCCGTTCAATTTGGATGAAATTGGGGCCCTTAAAGTGCTCTATTTTGCAATGGAGTGTAGGCATCGTTTTTCAAAATGGCGATGGGCTTCAGGACTATTTTCAGGGGTGATCATCTTCGGATGGAAATTTCAGGGTTTTCTTCATAGCTCATGAACTAATTAAAGTTCCCGGTGCTATTTTTTATTTTCATCCTGAAATTTGATTATCGAGTGTCTGAATTTGGCGAGCAATAAAAAAAAAGTTACTTTGTAATGAAATACTGTCCCTCATTCACTTTTGATTGAGACTCTGTCCAAAATAATCGGCCCACGTTTAGCTTTTAAATCAAGTGATTAAGTAAGAATGCCACTCCTAAACTAGACCAACTTAAGCTGAGACTGTCCCAGCCTGTTGCTCATGACAACAGGATCTTTTATAGTCAGATTTTCTTCTCAGTGCATGAGATATTTAATGAGATGCACAAAGGTCATAGGTCACTCATGCAAATGGTTCATTGTATGTATTTGTCGGCTGTTGATTTTCCAGGGTAATCTACACACCAGGCCACACTGATGACCACATGGTGCTGTATCTTGAGGAAGAAAATGCTGTCTTTACGGGAGATTGCATTTTGGGAGAAGGAACAGCCGTAAGTCAAAAACAAGTTATTACAAATGTTCAAACAAGGGATTCACTTTGCCGAGCACCACTATGTTGCAGAATGGCTACTTTTCAACCTAACGATCAACTTTCCACACAAGGGTGAATCCAAGCTGAGGGACAAGGAGTGTCCTGACCCATCCCCATTTCTTTTCTTGCCCACTTTTGGCAAAAAAATTGTAAAGTGCTTGTAAAAAAAAAAAAGAACATTACATTTACACAGTGTGTAATCTCAACAGCCCAATGTACTGTTCACATCGTAGTTTCCTACTTTATTCACTTCCTTTGGCAATAACACTTAAGGCAGTGATGTAGTGCCTTGATGCTGGGCCTTGGCCTTAAGGCTGCCTTAAGGCTGGATTTTAGGGCCTTGGCCTCGAGGCTTGAGGGCAAAAACCTTGGCCTTGGCCTTGGCCTTGGCCTTGAGGGATCACGGCCTTGCAATTTTGAGTCAAGGCTCTTCAAGGCCCATAGATTTTTGCATTTTCCAGGTAAATCTGTTCGAAATGTTGCTGTTACCATTTTAATCGTATTACCATGGAGGAGGGAAACCCCTTGTAGATTTGTGTGTTGGGCACACTTCCACTTTTATAGCATCACATGTTTTTACCATTGTAGTAGATTTGCTGCAAAAATATTCTGTACACTTGTGGGGCTAATGAGATGATCACTTAAATTGCATACAATTGTGGAAAAGATCTATCTGATTGGTTGTACATGTATGTCTCCCTGATAAGTGCTAAAGATTTGCATGTATCTGTTTTAGATAATGCTGATATTTCTGACCATGTTGGCCCAGCAAATAAAAATTTCCCAAATCAGTTTCTTGGATCCTCCTTTTGTTACACTCGGGAGAATTGTGCGTCAATATAGAAGTAAATCTTTATTTTGTTTTAGTTAAACCATATTGAAGACCTGAACTTATACTTTAATAGATCTAATGCAGTCATAAAACGGTGTATGCGAGCATGTTGATTGCAATTTAAGACATGTTCTTCTTCTTAATGGGCGACTCGTGATGATGTGTCATGTGACTATAATTAGTTCTTTATCAGTGGTTATTTTATAAAACAGGGCCTTGGCCTTAGCCTTGAGGGTTAATATAAGCCTTGGCCTTGGCCTCGAGGCTTGAAGGTCTAAGCCTTGGCCTTGGCCTTGAGAGTCAAAGCCTTGGCCTTGGCCTTGGCCTTGAAGGTTTAAGCCTTTGCTCCAACACTGACTTAAGGTGCAGTCTCTCTACTTTCCTAAAGGTATGTGCAATGCAATTTCTCTGTAATTCATTGGTATTAGCATGCAGTGTACAACACAAACATTCAGAAACCTCTTGCACAAAAACAATACAAGGCAAGCATAGTGAACTACATTGTAGGTCCATCATCAATTAGGTAAAAGTTCTCGCAGGCTTCTAAGTATTCCTACTTTTCCTGGTCTTTTTTTACCTTGCTCCTACTTTTTTCTTGAAATTCTTACTTGTACATGCATGTTTGTCTCCCACTTTTTTCACCTTGGTCTACTTGAAAGCCTGTTCTAGGCCTCTGAGTCAAATATTTGGATCATCAAATATTTGATCTAAGCAAAGACTTTTGAAAGTCCATCTCGTCTAATATGCAACTGAGTAACTGCAAGTCAGTGAGTTGTGAGCTTTGATTTTTGTTGCAAGGTGTTTGAAGACCTATTCACCTACATGAAGTCACTGGAGCTCATAGTGGCCTTGAAACCAGACGTTCTTTATCCCGGCCATGGGCCAGTCGTCACCAGCGCTGTTGAGAAAGTGCAGGCGTACATCGATCACCGCAACTTGAGGGAGAAACAAATACTGGAGGTGTTGGAGGCTAACAAAGGAAAGAAGGCCTTGACTTGCATGGATATGGTGAAAATCATCTACACGGTAAGAATTGAACTGGTGGAGGGGAGGGGCTAAGGCCAAAAATGTAGGAGGTAATATGACCAAGACGCGCCCAGTAAATGCTCTCAGTGCCTGGGAGCATTTTATTTAAATGGATTTGGCACTATCTGAACTTGTTTTATAATTATTATTATGACAAAGTCGCTGAGCAAAATATAATTTCTGAGACCTCCTTTCATGTAGTCTATGTAATAGACCACGGCGAATCTATTGCGCGCGGACAGATTTGCTGATCAATTAGGCAAGACCCCGCCTCTTGACTTCCTAGATTTTGACCAATCAGCAGGCGCTTTCTATAGGTCTATCGGGTCTTCGGTCATTGACCCGTTAAGCGTCATAGACATGGATTTAAAAAAAATGTCACCGCGCGGCGCTCGGTATCATGTTACGCGAATGCGCTCCCGGCTGTTGTTGTATTACAAAACGCTGCATTCGAATTGACCAATCACAGCGCGCGGCGCTCGGTATCATGTTACGCGAATGCGTTCCCGGCTGTTGTTGTATTACAAAACGCTGCATTTGAATTGACCAATCACAGCGTTAGTCCTGATTTTGGAATGAAATGACGTCACGATTTAGTAAAGTCGACTCCGATTGATTGGCGCGCGGCTTGCATAAATCTGCATGCTTTGACATATCAGACATTAGACAGGAGATGGCTCCGTGGATAATGGGTGATGCTCAGACTACCTTTCATGCAGCTTCATGTACGGTACCTAGTGCAGTAATTTTTAAGCACAGAAAATGGTTCTTTTTCTTCTAATAAAGCTTAATATTGCTTCACTTGTAGGAGACTCCCGAGATTTTACACATGGCTGCAGCCTCAAATGTGGACCACCATCTAACCAAATTGGAAAAGGAAGGCAAAGTTGGTAGGTGTTTTGGTTCCTTTTCAAATTTCAGGAGGGTTCCAACTGGATGTGTTCTAGCTTCCATTTGATTCCTCATAAACTCTTCCCGCAACACAAGTCAAGACTTTCAACACACTCCCTTGGGAGGTCACCAATGGTCAAAATGTTCTTCCTCACCTCCTGGCCTACTGTGTACAAACCAATGGGGGTCTTGACCAATACTGACCCAAGTAATAAGCAGGCTGACAATGCATGTTACCATAGGAGGGTTAATTAATGGGTGCACTGGGATACAACAGCAACTCACAGACCTCACTTTGTTCAGATGTGAATGTAAGCCCACTCAATTTTTGCTGGTCCCAGAGGGCCAGCCTAGTATCCTCTTTGTACCTATCTCACTGACTGAATGTCACTTGTAACTTACACTTGCCGTAAATCGGTGTAGAGAGCTGGGCAGTGCTATTTTATAGGAGAACCCAATAACATCTATTAAAGGGTTATTAACCTGGGGCACTATTACACCTGATGTATGAAGAAATGTCCAGTGAATAGCCATTCTGAATCAATTTAATATAATTGTATGCACTCTACACAACCTATGTGTTTTCTGTACACTGTATATGCATCTCACTAACTGTCACTAATGATGTAGACTGCTTGGAGGGGTGGGGGGGGGAATTGTCACCTGAATTCAGAGAATGGATTCACAAGTATGTTTGTAGCGTGGAACCAAATATTTTGTCTCAAAGAGGCTACAGGTGCTTTCAACATGTTCAATGTGGACTACCTGAGCTGCTGATTGATTGCTACGAAAGCCCATTAGCGCCACTGCAAGTATATATGTTGCGGATTATTTAATTCGTTATTACGGATTATTAATTCGTTATTATGGATTACTAATTCGTTATAACGGATTATTAATTCGTTATTACGGATTATTTAATTCGTTATTACGGATTACTAATTCGTTATAACGGATTATATAATTCGTTATTACGGATTATTAATTCGTTATTACGGATTACTAATTCGTTATAACGGATTATTAATTCGTTATTACGGATTATTTAATTCGTTATTACGGATTAATAATTCGGTATAACGGATTATTTAATTCATTATTACGGATTATTAATTCGTTATTACGGATTACTAATTCGTTATAATGCATTATTAATTCGTTATTACGGATTATTTAATTCGTTATTATGGATTACTAATTCGTTATTACGGATTATTTAATTCGTTATTACGGATTATTAATTCGTTATTACGAATTACTCATACGTTCTGAGTCATTACTCGGCAACTTAGTATGGCACAGGAGTGGTGCTGGTGTAAAGCAAACGTATGCAAAGATACTGCGCCTAGCGGCGATATATACATAGGCCCCTGGTCACGTGCTCTCCACTTGTGAGAACATCAGACTTAATTCGTAATAACGAATTAATAATCCGTAATAACGAATTAATAATCCGTAATAACGAATTAAATCATCCGTAATAACGAATTAAATAATCCGTAATAACGAATTAATAATCCGTAATAACGAATTAATAATCCGTAATAACGAATTGGTAATCCGTAATAACGAATTAGTAATCCGTAATAACGAATTAATTAATCCGTAATAATGAATTAAATAATCCGTAAGAACGAATTAATAATCCGTAATAACGAATTAGTAATCCGTAATAACGAATTAATAATCCGTAATAACGAATTAATTATCCGTAATAACGAATTAAAAATCCGTAATAACGAATTAATAATCCGTTATAACGAATTAATAATCCGTAATAACGAATTACATAATCCGTAACATATATACTTGCAGTGGCGCTAATGGGCTTTCGTAGATTGCTTATCCTATGTGCACTTCATGTATTGTACTGGGTTTATCATCGGGCATAGCAAGTAAAAAGTGAATACCTGTACTATCAGTTAACAGGGAAGAGAGTGTCATGGAACCCCCCGCTCAATCCTCCTACCCCCATGGTACACCACTGCTTGGAATGTCCCCCCCCCCCCATCCTCCTAGCCCACCCCACCCTACCCCCTTATCCATACCCCCAGTGTACACGACGGCTTGGAACCCCCAATCCTCCTCCCCCACCTTATCCCTACCCCATTGTACACTACTGCTTGGAACATCCCCCAAATCCTCCTAGCCCACCCTACCCTACCCCTTATCCATACCCCCAGTGTGCATGATGGCTTGGAACCCCCCCAATCCTCCTACCCTATCCCAACCCCCAGTCTACCTGACTGCTTGGAACACCCCCTCCCCCAATCCTCCTACCTCACCCCCTATCCCTTCCCCAGTGTACATGACTGCTTGGGAAAAAAACACCCCCCCGCAAAAAAAAAAGAATAAGAATAATAATAATAATGAAAATAAAATAAAATATCCTACCCCAGCCCTACCTCTAGCCCTACATGTACCTCCAGGTGTACACGACTGCTTGGAAACACACCCCACCCCCCAATCCTCCTACCCCACCCCATCCTTTCCCCCAGTGTATGTGACTGCTTGGGGGACCCCCCCCCCCCAAATTCTCCTACACCACCCCCATATAAGCATATAAGTGCTGAGCTCAGGGAAGCTTATTTTTCAATAGCTTTCCTCATTGAAATGGCATTTATTCAAATCTTTATTTGTCTTTTTGGATTCCACAGGGAGACAAGGCAGTAATGGTGAACACCGCTGGAGCAGCAAGCTATAAGTGTTTCAGACTCGCTTATTATATTTTTTTCTAATTTTAAATCATATAAATTATGGTGCCATATTTTCAAATGCAGGTGACTTTCAGTCAGCGAAATCCTTAATTGCTGTGAGGTATTGTATATATTTATAGTACATGATTTTTAAAATGTATTTCATACCTCAATGTAAACATTTTAAGGGGAGGGTAAGGGGAAGTATCTCAATAAAAGTTTACGGCATATTGTATTTGTAATGATTATTTATTTACCACTTTACTAACTTTACTAATGTAAGCATGTACCCCAAGCAAGATAAAAGGCTAAATGGAAGTCTAGTTTTCCCGGAGGTTTAATGTTCATTGTCTAGCTGGAGTCACCATATGACAACCCAATGATAAAATGTAAGGCTGAGGTAACTCCGGCTATTCATTGTGATTTTTTTTGCTGTAACTATTGTTAGTAAAAACAATAACAGAACATAAATGTTAAAATATACCTGTAGCAAGCTGAAAACTGGGCCCAATTTAATAGCGCTGGCGATTTGGTGCTCACAGAGCCTTTGTTTATTTTAAGGAGACCGTAAGCAGTAAGCACAGCAAAAGCATGCTTAACCACAGAGGAAAAAAAGTTACTTAAATTAGTTACGTAACACAACTTTTCTGCTAACCCATAAGCAGTGCTATGAAATTGGGACCACGTTTTAACATGACATAAGAGTTTGAAGTTGTGTGTTTATCGAGATAAGAACAAGTAGTGCATTAAATTTGATACAACTTTATTATTATAGTCAGATTTAAAATATAGACTGTTTGGAGTAGTATAGTCTCCCGAGGTCTTCTACCTCATGTGTAGCAGCCATCTTGGAGGGTATAATGTCTATATTTTGTAGGGATGTTCATGAATGAACCTTTCACTTTTGTTACAAAATTAAAATAACGGCGCCAACAAATAATTCCATAATTCAACGACATTCAATAAAAGAAATTCAAATTTAACCCCAATTCTACCGAGTCATCAATAGCACCATATTGAAAAAAGTGAAAACTAGAAGTGTGTTCGTGCATGAACACAAGCTGTTTCGTATGTTCTTGAAATGGCTTTGTGAATTGATGACAAAATGTGTCATCATAAATTGATGATGTCACTTAATATCATATATATTACTACACTATAACACCAATTACTATTGAATCGTACCTTAAGTTCTCTAGATTTAGGCCTCAGCAACCTTCCCTTTTTAAGATGAGGTCACATGACCCGTGATGACGTCATCATGACGTCGCTTAGATTTACATACACGTTCTTGTCTATACCAACTAATTCAACCAAATCGGACTTGGACTTCGGAAAATTTAGGGCTTTGACAATTTGTGCATATTTAATTTCATGTAACTTGACACCTGAGGACGCCATCGTGACAACAGTCTTTGCCGACCATCCTTTGTTGTTGGTGTATGTGTGTACTAAGTCCGAAGTCGATGGGATTTACAGTATTGCTCGTGGAAGGAAAACGTGCAAATCCTATGGAGAGAATACACCTTTAATGTGACTAACTTGACACCTCGTCTGTTTAACTATAAAACGTCCCTGTCGATGTACCAACGAAGATCCAACCCAATCGGACTTGCAATCGGATATAGCGCTTCGAAAAATGCACCTTATAATGTGATGTTGCTCGACGCCCGGTGACGTCACATTGAGAGAGAAAAAGTGCACCTTTAATGCGACATAACTCGACACCACGCATGATAGTGGACCAGCCAAAGTGGAATATTACAGTTTGGACAGCATTTTCTGGTAATAGCAGGCAACCATGTCAGATCAATCAGTCAAAGGATGGAGAAGAAAATATAGGTGTCGGATGCCACCCTAAATTGTGACCCAATGTACCTGATTTGCATAAATTGTTAATCCCTGCCGTGTAACATATTTGTTCTCATTTAAATAGGTATATTATTTATAATTTTTATTTTCGGAAAAAAGTCGTTTTGGTGATTCTACTTACACACCCTAACTTAAATAACATTTTCGTAAGCATTATTACAGACTGAATAATTATGAGGACATAGTAACGACCCAATATGGCTACTAGTATAACCCAAAATTGCTAGCATTTACCTTGTCTCCTGATATTTTATTTATTTATTGTTATTTATTTCTGGTAATGAAACCAAGTATTCCTCAAAAGTGCCCTAAGCACTGTAGCTCGAAAGCCTGACGAAACCTGTAGAGAGGAGACAAAGAGAAGAAATTACAGTTTTAGAGGTGGGAGGAAAAGCCCAGAAGAATTTTCTAGGGAAAACCCACGGAATCAGGTAGGGACTGAAAACCCAATCCACATATTGGCCCAGGCTGGATTCGAACCCGGGTCACAGCGGTGGAAGGCAAGGAAAGTACCGCTACGCCAACCTGACTCCCATTGCCAAGTAGTCTTGCCAAACCTTAGTACTGATGTACGTCAAATTCAACAATTTGCTTCCCGGGACATTTACCCTATTAAAACCTGATCGAAAATTAATAATGTGAACTTGAATGATAACGTGATATTTAGCTCAGCTAACAAAAACGGGGGAAAATGAGGCTGGGCTTAAATTTAGCGAAGGGTCGCCTAACGTAGGAGATTTGAATACTTTCACCCCCCCCCCCCAAAAAAAAGGCTTGCAATAATTATATCAATGACGAAATGTTTTCTTTCCATTAATTTTTGTTCCAAAAATTTTGGGAATTTCTTTGAACTTGTTCAAGTCTCCCACGTTCATAGGCACCCCTTCAATGTGGCAAATTAACATACACCTCGTTTTCCCCCGTTTTTTGTTTGCTGAGCTAAATATCACACCGTTATCATTGTTCACGTGAATTTCATAAGGTTTTAAAGAGTAACTGCGCCAGTAGGCAACTTGGTGAATTTGAAGCTCATCAGTACTGAGGTTTGGCAAGACTACTTGAAGATATCTGGAGAGAAATGCGCGCATTTTTTGGGTATAACAATGGTACGGAAGCGTATGACCATCCGAGTTACTTAGATAATCTTGGAAACATAGAGTTCTATTATAAAATATCTTTACAACTCGGAATGCAGCGATAGCCCATCATGAAAAAGCTGAATTCCATGAAAACCTATCATGGAAACGTGAAAATCCGTGGTAGGTTATCGTGGAAACGTGGCATTCCGTGATAGGCTATCATGAATAAGTGGAATTGCGTGATATGCTCTCGTGGAAACGCGGAATACCTATCACGAAAACGATAGGGTATCTCAGCAACATGGAATTCCGTGATGTTTTATCAGGGCAAAGCGAAATGCCATGATATCCTTTAATAGCCTGTCAAAAAAGTCCATGTTTCCACGATAGCTCATGACGGAATTACACGCTTTCGCAAAAGCCTATCACCGAATTATATGTTAGCTGTAACGATATTCCACGTTTTCGTGACAAGCTATCACAGTATTTCAAGTTTCACAATAACCTATCAAAAGATATGGGTGGATGCCATCGTTAATTTTGACCCTAAATACACCTAATTTGCATTTAATTGTTAGTTCATGCCGTGTAGCCTAATATATTTTCCCCATAGTTAGTTTATTTTTTTTTGACAATTTTATTTTCGTGATTCTTCTGATACATCATTATTTCAACAATATTTTCTTAAGTATATAAGTTGAGTAAAAGATGTTTGTGCGAGTAAAGGCACAAAACTATTTGTACAAGCCACGATAAAAGTGAAACAACCGAACCAAAATTGTATCAATGTGAGTCCGTCTGGAAATGGATACAATGGGGAAGGCGCGGTATGTGCGCCTGTCTAGAAATGTATTAATTTAGGAATGCGCTCTCTTTGCGATCTCCAGCGCTCAGCGTGGGAACGTGTGCTGGCTAGCCCACAATTGTCACGTGACAAGCGGGTGAACAACCGCTAGTAAACAATCGGCCACTTGCTTTTTCCCTTTCGGACGCTCTCCCGACCCGCCCTCCCCAATTTTGGAGGTTTACGGGTGTACATCACAATAACCAACCACCCGTTAAAGTTATTGAATATTGGGTGGTTGGGCTTCACATATTTAATTTTACCTTGTATGATTATTCGTTGGTTGGTATGTGGCTTGATACATAACTTATGCACTGTTTCATACTTCCAGGAATATTGGTTTGTTGGTTTGGGCTTGAAACATAAATACATTTTCCATCCCAGAACCCAGAAGGAAGAATATTGGTTGGTTGGTTTGGGCTTGACACATTATTTACCCGAATAGGTCCTAGTTAGTTGAATATTGGTTGGTTGGTTTAGGCTTGATACATAAATACATTTCCAAATTAGGACCAAAGAGGGAAGAACATTGGTTGGTTGGTTTGGGCTTGACACATAATTTCCCCAAAGAGGCCCTATATATGGCAATATGGTTGGTTGGTTTGGGCTTGATACGTCAATACATTTCCCTACTAGGACCAAAGAGGGAAGACAATTGGTTGGTTGGTTTGGGCTTGATACATTCTCCTTACTATGACCCAGAGGGAAGGATATTGGTTGGTTGGTTTGGGCTTGACACATTATTTACCCGAATGGGTCCTGGTTATAGTTGAATACTGGTTGGCTGGTTTGGGCTTGACACATACTTTCCCCAAAGAGGTCCCACTATGGCAATATGGTTGGTTGGTTTGGGCTTGAAACGTCAATACATTTCCATACTAGGACCGAGCGGGAAGAATATTGGTTGGTAGTGGTTTGGGCTTGACACCTAATTTCCCCAATGGGTCTTAGATATTTAGAATATAACGGTTGGTTGGTTTGGGCTTGATAAGGGGAGAATATGGGTTAGGTTGGTTTGGACACGACAACAGTTTACTGTTGGCTGACATGAGCGTGTTGCTCTATGTGTCTGGCTACCCCGGAAGGACGAGTTATGGTGACGTAGACACGTACTTTTGTTTCTATAACAATCCAGATGATTTAAGTTGAGTAAGAGGCGCTTTTATTATGACCATTATGTTAAGTAAACTCTGGCGTTGTCTACACTGGGGTTGTTTTTCCTCTGTGCCAGGGCTTGGCCCGGTGGTCACGAAAGCCTTGACCGGTTACCGTGGCCAGGCCTTGTCACAGGGTGCCCCGCCGGGGACGCCGCGAGACCCCGGGGGACCACGGGGCACTCGGCGGAGTAACTATCCGCCGAATGGGGCGGCTGACGCAACCTCTCTCACTCCCGGGAATACTCATGGTAATACTCGGGGATCTGTTGTTTGCATTTGTTCATCTGAAGGGAAAAGACCTGTTTATTGCCTATCTATTGTTTTAAGTTTGCAAGTTTGAAGTTTACTCCTTTAAGGAGTTCGAGACCAGTTATACTATGTAGACCAAGGTACTTGCTTAACAAGAATGACAATGCTCGATATATACTATTGATCAGGATTTGAAATTGCTAATGATTATATGTAAAAAGTGATTGGATGTACAATTAAGGCGTCCGACAGGGAGAAATAAAGAGCCTGGAGGCAAGGGCAAAGAATTATCGGGTCGTGTGTCTTTGTACAATCCATAATTTCATGATATCCTTCTGGAGACGTATATTCATCTATGAGAAATGGCCCTGTAGAGACGTATACAATCTTTTGTTCCCTATTGTACACACGTCTCCAGAGGGTACGGTGTATGAGACAAAAGTTTCCATGGCATTATTCAATTAACTCATAAATAGATGGTTCGCTGCATGACGGAACCTTTTAGCGTACAAGCTATGGACGGGTGTGCGCGCACATATTATTCGCTTATACAACACGTCAATATACGCACAAACTGAAAGTGAAAAGACAAGAAATATCATCGTATATACTTACCTGCGGACCCTCGATCTGCGACAGAAAAGGAAAGGAAAGTAAAGTAAGAAAAGGAATTAAATGAAAATAAGGGGGGATTTCGGCATTAACTTTGACAAAGGTCAAACAATTGATCATTTTATATTCCATGACATCATCAATATGCCACTTTGGTGTAATGAAATGTGGGCACTCTTTTGTGTCCGTGCTGCACGTAGGCCTATTCAAAACATGGCCATAACGTCACGGTCAAGTGTTTGAATTTTATCTCATCATGTTCCTCCAAGGAATCATATCTGAGGCGACAGAGAACAATAAATGGAGCTCAAGCGCCTAACACTCACAAAAATAACATGTTTGGGCATCCCAACAAATAATCCTTGATTCTGTGTTGTGCTCATAGAAATCTTGCCAAACTTGGGCGGAGCAATTTCCTGTTTCGTGTTCCTTTGTGTAACAAGTTGCTGCATTTACCAGCGACACGTATCGCTGGGTTTTCTGTATGGCTTTACCTTTCAGGGGGTTTTCCCATGAAGGTACCTAGTCCACAAGGATAATTGATCTCATACAAATCCGTTATTTAAGTTTCGGTATAACAATAGCACGCAACGCAACCACAGACGCGTTCACACTAGCTCAGGCTGTCATCAATGCACTTCCACATGTTCCTGTTGCAATTTTAACCAGACACTTTTGCGAATCATCAAATAGCGATCGTAATAGCGGGCGACGAAGTAGAAAAAGAAACAATACAGAATCAAGAAGTCTACTTTGGTGCCTTTTATGATTAATCATGGATCTGAGTGCCAGGAAATCGGAACCACTTTTCTCTGTGTTACTTTGTGTTATTTTGGTAACCATCGCTTGTTATTCAGTTAACGCAGGTAAGTGAGTCTTGTCTAATATCGAAACCTGTTACTGGGTCGTCGTTATATACCAGAATTTCGAGAGAAGCAACGATAATATCAACCAAAATAGTTCGGAAAACTCGGAAAACAGTTCGGAAATTTACCAGGTGATGGAACCTCACCTGTTTGGTCACATGACGTGTGAGAATGGGCAGCACACGTTTGGTAACCCAGACTAGGGTTGAATAGGAACTGATACATTTTGCGTTAAGAAAGTCGTATTCATTAAAGAGAGAATGATATTTAATTTAAAAAATAAAACGAAAAAATTCCAGCTTAAATAGTGTCAATAATATGCAGCTTTTCAGCCAATCACGGATTTCTTTTAGAATTAACTTGTGATGATCAGATTTGTGGCAAGTCTGCGTTTCACCGCATCATTTAGTCTTGCGACTACTCAATTTTTTTCGCCAGAACCAAATTATATATGGTCAACGTCTGTTTTGGGACAGCCATGGTTGTACTACGGAAGACACAAACACATCCGCAATTAACCCTGAGATGATTAACGTAAGAGGGAGTGGCTGAACCCTTATAAATTTCAAATCATAGTGTATCACAAAATATATGGATGTCAGTAACAATATCAGTAACAATAACTATAACACTAATGATACACGTAAAGTCATGTTTGAATTATATGATGGCTGTCTATGTGTATATACTAGAATCCTTCTTAGGGGCCCCACATTTGCAGCAAACTCAGATTGGCATTTCTTTCAATTGCAATTGCAAATGGGAACACTTTTAGTATTTTAACAGAAAACTTAACCCACACATCAGAATATAAAGCTGTCTGAAAGAATAAAAATGTCCACATGCACTTGGAAGTGTATGTAAAATAAAGTCATTATATATACCTTGACTAGAAGTAAACTGTAATATCTTTACACTATAGCTGCTAAACCAGACAATACTTTATCCACATTCTAAGCGTGCATGGGCACACAAAATGATTGATGCGTAAAGTTCCAACCCAAGGACAGATCATACACTTAGAACAGTAGCCTTGGATAAGTACATAACCTAGTTTAAATTGGCACTCAATAAATCAAACAAGCAACCTGTGTTTGCTATAGTGTCCAGCTCACTGCATTTTATAAACCTGTGTCTCCCCGAATATAAATGATTTTGTCAAAATACATGCATTGGCAGCACAAAAATCACATAAATCATTTGAATATCAATCTTGAGAGTAATTTAAGTATTCATTTTGAGTTCAAGTATAACGCAGTCCATGAAAAAAATATGTTTATGGACAAAGACAAGCTGTTTCGGATATTTGAAATGATTCTGTGCGGGTGATGAACACATGATAATGTCACTTCAAATGCCATTCTATAACACAGCACATTATACGTACATGTCAAGTTACAACTTAATCGAACGTATAGTTCTGTAGATATAGAAAAAAATTCCCCTTTTAATGGACGTCACATGACATTTCATGATGACATCACTTGAATTTTCATCTATAAAACATCCCAAGCATGGGTACCTTTAGTTACAATCCAATCAGACCTACTATACGGGCTCTGTAGATATAGGCCTTAGAAAATTGCCCTTTTAATGCGACGTCACATGACATGTGATGCCGTCATGGTGAAGTCACTTCAATTTTCATCTGTAACACAAATGCAAGACAACTTTACACACGAAGGCAAAGCTCTTTCTTCTGATTTTGTGTCTTAACCCTAAAGGGGCCGGGTTATTTTGACCATCTCTCAGCCGGGGGGCGGATTCCGCCCCCCCCCCCTAAGATCTCAGCCATTGAGTGACCGTGACTCGGCACATGCATAGAGCAACTCTTCCTAAACATACCCAAGAAATTTCATGACTATAGGTCAAAGGGTTTTGGAATTATGGCTAATTAATTATTCATATGTACGAATGGCAATTTTGCTCTGTGTACACGACGTATATGCGAAAATTCAGTTTTCAGTCAGAAACGCGGCAACCCGTGGTCTGATTGTTATGTTTTTGGTATCAAAAGATGCGAAAAGCTCAAGGCTAAAAAGTCATAACAGCTCGGGTCGCAGTCTACATTGCGTACCAGGTGCTGATCCGGGGGTACAACCCCCCCCCCCCCCGCAGCTCTGTAAAAAAAAATCCTGCTCTGACACCTCCCCCCCCCCACAAAAAAAAAAATCCTGTTAATAATGTCCGCCCTTGCACAAAATACGGACAGAGCCAGTTTGGTTAGGGAGTACATGTACACTATTTTGTGATATAGTGTTAATAATCGTCGGATTTGAGGGCACCCCATTGAAAGTATGGTACGAGCCCCCACCCACCCCCACCGGTCATACTAAAAAGCGTCAACACAGCGTCAACACATCCAAAATGCATTAAAATTGACACTAGCAGTATGTAACCCATACAGTATGGACAGAAACAAGATTTCGGCTTAAAATCAATAGGTCAAACGTCTGAAAATTGCGTTTTTCAGTTCAAGAAAATTTGCTCACCATGTCGCTCCGAGACGTCTGCTATGTTGCCTTAGTGGCAGCGCGGACCACACCATTATGCTAAAGGGTGATAGCGTTGTACAATAAACCTCAGCCCTCAGTCTCTCACAGATCAGAGTGCACTGGTATCCCTCTCTGCAAGGCGCCCTCTGTTTTTTTTTATGACAAGATAATGTCATTACCTATACACACCCTACCTGAAATGGTGTAGTACAAGCTTTGTGCGAAGTCAAGATGGCGGACAATGGCCGTGCAAGTTAAAGGTCATTTTTTTCGCGTGAAAATACTTTATTTTTAACAACAAAATGGAAACTCAATCCAATGAAAATTCTCTTTTATTATATGCTTTACAATTATATACCTTTTTTGTCAATTCAGAATGTGTTTTGGATGTGTTGACGCTTCTGTCATTGACGCTGTGTTGACGCTGAATTGACGCTTTTTAGTGCGACCACCCCCCCCCCCCACACCCACCGACCCACCCCCCATCTGTTGATTTTCGGAGGCCAAGTGTCCGGAGAAAAAAAACCTGTCTACATTTCAGATTTGTTTACCGATGAATTCCCCCCCCCTGCGAAAATTCCTGGATCCGCCCCTGTGTACGCAACGTTTAGATTCCAAGGCATTTCCAATACTTGATGCATGCATAGTCATGCTACTTTGTTTATTTTAGACAAGCTTCAAATCCTCAAATGGTGCATCTCCCAACCACCCCACAATGATTTAATCATATGATAGCTAGGATATTTAACGCATTTCCCCTTCATTTCCCCACTGTGTTGTTTTGGTTTCCACATCATTAACCAGTTTTCGCATTTCAGTGTAAGTTTTATTGCAATGCAAGGTTAGGGTGTTTGTTTATTTTCCTAGTGGTAGTTTTCGTCTAGATAAAAGTTAATTTTAAAAGCGCATAGTCACAGTGTTTTTCAAGCAGATAGCTAAATTGAAATCATAATTAGATCTAGCCATGTAGACATGAGAACACACAGTGCCCTCTGATCATATCCCTCATGGATCCCAATCATAAAAGATATTTTAAACGGTTGCTTTAGGCAATTTGGCACAAAGATGTTCACATAATGTAACTCAAGTGGATCACTTATCTTACTTGTAGCGAAAAGATGCATATTATTTATGAAAGTATTATGTAAGTATTATGTAGTGAAATGTGTATGTTACAACGTTGATAAAGTGTTGGTATAAAGTTGCTAATTGACTTTAATCCCGTATGTTTCTCATTTAGTTCCAGTTCGTCTTATCAACGGAACCACAAATTATGAGGGCAGAGTGGAAGTGTACTACCAGAACCAGTGGGGGACGGTGTGTAGTAATGGATGGGGCATCGAAGATGCAAACGTCATCTGCCGACAGCTCGGCTATCCTTCTGCATCACCGGCCCCCCAGAATGCCTATTTCGGGGAAGGTTCGGGTTTAATTTTCTTGGATAGTGTTGCTTGCAATGGCACAGAATCCAGCATCGACCAGTGTGATCACAGCGGATGGTTGAACAATGACTGTGATCATAGCCAGGATGTTGGAGTTACTTGTGCTTCCCCGGATCCATGTCCTGGTAAGTCAAATTCATGTATCATTTCACTGAACAGAATACTTCCAGAGGTAAATCGACAGAAAAGGAAGCGACGAGTTATTTAATGTGTATTGAAAATTAAATTTTACCCTCTCTTGTTTCTAGTTTTAGTTCGGCTTGTGAATGGGGGCGCACCTAATGAAGGTCGAGTGGAAGTCTACTACGAATGCCACTGGGGTACAGTCTGTAGTCAAGACTGGACCATCAGAGATGCCCATGTTGTCTGTCGACAGCTCGGCTACCCTTTTGCATCCCAGGCCTGGCAGTATGCTCACTTTGGCCAAGGATCAGGATCGATTTCCCTCAACAATGTAGCATGCCGTGGCAATGAGTCAAGTGTTGACGAATGCCATCACAGTGGATGGTCTGCTACCTTCGGCTGCAGCCATAGTGAGGACGCTGGAGTAACTTGTGACTTAGCATCTCTTCCACCAGGTTAGCAATAAGATTTAAACTACGACGGGTAGCACTACCTTCAATTTAAATCATTTAATTCAAGCAAATAAAAATAACTGTATCAAAAGTCTAATATCAAACACAGTACAGTGATTTAATATCTGAGTTAATGCACAACGTGCTTGGGATTTTGGGGACGACCCCGTCAAGCTCATTGGCCGAGCGGTAAAGACAATATACATTATCTTTCCATGTTTTATTCAACGTTGAAAAAAATAATAACTTTTTAGTATTTTAGATCTTTTCACACAACAACATACCAACTATAACCGGTTACTTTAAATGACAGTTAACGACAACATTCTTATTACAACCTAGTAAATCCGCCTGGTGCGGATATTTCTTTTTCTTCTTCTTCAAGTAACCGATTTTAATGTTGTATATTCCATACTTTTAAATGCTACTAAGGTTAATTTCAACTTATTTCGGATATATCTGCTTGATCATACTATTATACTTTATAAGTCCTTACCCTTTTTTTGCAAGAAATTGCGCTTTTCTATTGTTGCTAGTTTTATACCATTGTTTTTATGATGTTTTTAATCTGACAGCAATTCAGCCATTGGCTGCTATGGTCGAAACAAAATAACCATTTCAGATCAAATTAGCCTTTTCCTTTGTCGTTTCTTTTCTCTCTCGCATTTTTTTGCTCGTAGTTTCAGTACGTCTGGTCAATGGGATCGCACCCAATGAAGGTGCAGTAGAGGTGTACTACAAAGGCCAGTGGGGAAGCGTCTGTGGTTCCAACTCAGTCTGGAGAATTGAAGAAGCCAGAATCGTCTGTAGACAGCTCGGCTACCCTTCTGCATCTCAGGCCTGGCGGTTCAGTAACTTTGGGAGTAGGTCTGGGCCGATTCTCCTCGAAGATGTTGCATGTGATGGACATGAATCACGCGTTGACCAATGTGACCATAGTGGATGGCTGTATGCAGGTAACTGCAATCATTACTTTGATGTCGGAGTGACGTGTGACGTAACCACCCCCTCTCCTGGTAAGTTGACGTTGTCGATGTTCGTCCTCATTACTTTCATGCAGTTTTGCAATATTTTACTCACAAAAAACAATGTCAAGCGGTATATTCTCCAAAAAAAAAATGAATTCAACGTCGAAATTTCACGACTTGCTTTTTTTTTTAAAATGGTCTCACATACGATCAACATATTTACAAAAAAATATCAAATAAAGGTTTGACTTGATATTCAAACAGAAACTGTGATTTTACGACAAGCTAATTGTGCAATTCCCGGATGAGTTCAGTACATACGTGTATTAAATTTTTGACAGTCATGGCTTAATTTTTTAGTCCTAGTACGCCTTGCTGATGGCAACACTCCATATGAAGGCAGAGTGGAACTATATTATCAATGCTATTGGGGTACAGTCTCTGGTTATGGAGGATGGACCATCGAGGATGCTAATGTCGTCTGTCGACAGCTCGGCTACCCTTCTGCATCCCAGGCTTATGGCAATGCGCACTTTGGTCGCGGTTCTGGGCTGATTTTCCTGGACAACGTTGAATGTGATGGTCATGAGTCAAGTATCGTCAAATGTGACCACAGTGGATGGTATACACATGACAGCCGTTTTCATGTAGATGATGTTGGTGTTGCATGCAATGTCACGCATCCTAAGCCTGGTGAGCTGCTAATTATAATATAAAATGGAATTTTCGAGGATAGAAGCTTGACAGAACTTTGAAACCAGAAAGTGTATGAAGCTGTAAGATTTGCATAAAATAATTATAGCCAAAGTGTTATTTTCTTTATTAAGCTTCACGCGGGAAAAGTCTCCTTTCAAAGGAAAATACAATGTACATATGGTCATATGAAAGCCACCCAGGTAACATTGATATATGGTAATCAGCAAGATAAAAGTTGATTGCTTTATATTATTTGCTCCACCTTTTCATCCATTTTGTTCTAATAGGGTGATGGCTGTTGAAATCAATAATTGCTTATTCTTTCAGTTGCTGTGCGTCTAGTCAATGGTAGCAACCCTTACGAAGGTAGAGTGGAAGTGTACTACGAAGACCAATGGGGCACTGTCTGTGATGATGACTGGAGCACTGATGATGCCAAAGTCATCTGTCGACAGCTTGGCCTGCCTCCTGCAACAGTGGCCTGGCGTGGTGCTCACTTTGGCCAAGGATCGGGACCGATTCTCCTGAATAATGTTGCTTGTACTGGCAACGAATCGAGCATTGACCAATGCGAACATAGTGAGTGGTTCAGTCATGACTGCAATCATACAGACGATGTTGGAGTCACTTGTGGGGAAACACTCAATCTTAAGGCTACTTCACCAGGTAGGTTTCACCTTAACGTTGTTTATCAAAATACAACATGTGTCTTTGTGAATTGCAATGTTTGGTGAAACTCGGTTAATGTGGGCTCCGATTCCGTCAAAGAAAGTCCGAGTCGTACTATCGAATTCTAAAGCTTTTGTTCCGATGGATTGTTTTCTTCAGTTTCAGTTCGTTTAGTAGGTGGGAGCACCCCCTATGAAGGTAGAGTCGAAGTTTATGATCATTGCCAATGGGGCGGAATTAAAAGCAGTCAGTGGAGCATCAAAGAGGCTAATGTCATCTGTTGAGAGCTTGGCCACCCTTCTGCTACCCAGGCCTGGATGGTACATGAGTACTTTGGTGCATCAGGGCCGATTCTGTTGACGAATATCGCATGCAGTGGTGACGAGTCGAGTATTGGCCAATGTGATTACGACAGCTACGTTCATAGCGATGGTTATGGCGATCTACTTTTGTACGGCTATGTGGCAGTTACCTGCAATTCTTCAATTCCTCCGTCCGGTGAGCAAATTTCAGTAGCTGTATTTCGTGACGTTTTTCGTGATGGGTGTTTTGGTTTTTTTTTTTCAACTGGATGTACACAAAGCACATAAAGAACCCGAAAGCGTATTATGCGTGAGAACTGAGAGTAACGCAAACGTGCTTGGGCACACACGCTTAAATATGCCGAGTTGTCTTATAGTGGTTTATATTTTCCAACTCTTGGGACTCTTCTATTTTCAAGTTTACGCAAACGATAGTTTTTACTTTTAAATCGGTTCTCCTTGGATACGCAAATGCTATTTTCTTAACAATGAGACATGTTCTGACATAAGTACGTTATAAATTTTGAATCACGTGGCAATACTTCACTTCTCGCGAGATGGACTGTTTCTGAGAACCATTCCGATCCAATTGGAAAATAAAATCAATTGTTGGCAGACGCCAAAAATATAACTAAGGGGTAAAATTGTTAAAGCAAGCCATACGAAAAGAAAACGAGACACAAATATCGAACGTGTTGAAATTATATTAAAGATCAAATGAAGAACATATTTAATCGTGCTGTGAATTATTTTTTTGCGCACAGTACATACCTTTTAATAAGAGAATGCAAAATAAAAAATAATGATACGTGTATTATTTGATACGATTGAAAAACTCAATGTTAAAAGACCACTTCAATAATAAATTCAAATTCACGCACGCATGCGTATAAATGGTTCTGAAGGTAAAAAGCAAAAGCGGCTCGTCATTGGAAATGTACAGGGGTCAAAATAGTTTTGTCATTTTCTTTCAATTTCTCCAGGATTATTCCATTATGTCTTTGGAAAAGTCCATGAAATCGTCATAGGTATTACTTTCTGGTCTAAGTGGGTTTTGGGGGTACAAAATATAAACTTTAAAAAAAAAAAGATCTCGTCCCGTGCGCACGAGGTCGAGGGAAATCAGCAGGGCTCCGATCCTTTCCGCGAGAGTCCCAAGACATAACCATGTGGTTCGGGGTACCACCCATGCCGGCACAATGATTTCACCGTGCACGGTGCGGTCACGATTGACCGGAGCAGTCAGTTGCCGTGTCATGTCACGCGTAGCTGCTCTGTATTCTCGTCCACGCAACTGACAGCGACCCGAGGCCAGCGAACGATGGCCGTAAAAGGGCTTCACAAAATTCGCAATTTGCATGCCAAACCACAACCGATCCACAAAACAAAGCTGTTTTAGGTAGTTCAAGACCTACTTCATACATCTGTCCAGATATTTTTTTTCTCAAAAAAAAAAAGGAGTTCGATGCATGTTGAGGATATTATTTCACGGACACATCGACTAAAAATTACGTGATGAAACTTCCGTTTTTTTCGACAACGACGAAAGTTTCCCAAATGTTCAGGTTATCAAAGGAAAGAATGAACCTTCATCTACAAAAAAATCTCGTGAACGTGAAGTCGCTGATATTTCAAGAATTCAATGTACACCTAATGTTTCCAACAACTTACATTTTTCACAATGCGAAAAGATTGTCGCCTTTGTAAAAGCACAGAGCAAGAAATCCAGACACGACCTTGTGATCCCATATGCCCACTGATTGGTCGAGCTCGAGATGGCCTGCTTAATATTCATAAGTTAGTCATTGCACGTTCACGCGTGCTATTTACAGTTTTCAGGCCTATACGTTTACACGCGTACACTTGTGACTGCAAATCATGAAATCTCGCAAAAGTCTTCATTTTTCATCCGGCGATTTGGACCAAAAATATAAAAGTCTCCTGCATGTGTTTCACATGAAAACTATCGGCCCTCACTTTTGTTGCTAGAAAGTATGATATTAATTTGTTTGACACGTCGTAACAACACTTTCTTTTTGTCAAAAGCAGTTATATTTGGTATCAAAATAAAGCACACCGTTTCAACTTTTCACTAACTTAGCCATCTTGGCCAAACAGTGCATGTAACCAGGTACTTTTCGTGATTTTTAGTCTCGAATGCAGTCTCGTAAAATCTCGCGTAGGCTTTTTGGCCATGCGTGCGTGACCTCGGGACAAGAAACGGAGGTCAATCAGGGCTCTGTGCGTGACACGGCCACTGACTGGGAGATTGAGCGTAGAAGCCACGACGGCCCCACGCGAAAATCACGTTGCGTACTAGTAAACTGGTCTATAGGTAGAAAATATAACATTATTATCTTGAACGTTGACATTCATTTTAATACATATTTGCTCAGAAATTTTCGTTTGAAGGTTCAACGTGTGACTGTCAAATAAAATGTGTGTGTGTGAACATTAACTTAATAGTTGCAGTCCGGCTTGTAAATGGAAGCACCACCCATGAGGGTAGAGTGGAGGTTTACTACAGATGTCAGTGGGGAACTATTTGTGATTATGGCTGGAACATAGAAGATGCCAATGTCATCTGTCGACAGCTTGGCTACCCTTCTGCAAGGCAGGCCTGGCAGAGTGCTCACTTTGGCCAAGGATCAGGGCCGATTCTCCTGGCCAACGTTCACTGTGATGGACATGAATCCACCATCGATCAGTGTGATCACAGTGGCTGGTTCAGTCATAGCTGTATTCGGCACAGTTATGATGTTGGAGTGACGTGTAACGTAGCAGCTTCTTCATCAGGTAGTACGTTTGAGTGTCTTTTAAACAACCATTTACGTCATATTTTCACTTACTGGGAATTTGACATTAGCAACGTTAACATCAAGGTTTATCATTTCATGTGTACATGACATGGCGTAGAAATGGCCGGCTAGCAGATGCTATCGTTCACAGTGTTTGGTACTGTAACATTGTTAAAATAAAAAAAACTGCTGAATGAGCAACTGCACAAAGTCTCTTTATTGGAAGGGTTTCGAAATGAAACCAGTTTTAATTGGCAAAATAAATATCTGTGTCGGTAATGGGGATGACCATTCGGTAAAATCCTAAATTACCCGGCCACGTAGAGGACGCTGTTAATGGTACAAATGTAAACGTAAAACAAGGTTGTGTGCACGTTCCGTACCCGTATAAAGGGTTCATGACATGAATTTGTCTGAGGAACATAATTTGTGCAACTTTCTATTCCCTTGATATGTGTGAAAACTAATTATCATCCCTTTTTTGGTTAATTGTATTCAAAAGTGCACTTCTTTAAATATTTAAAGTGATTCATGTTTTTCCAGACAACCGAAGGCGCTGTTGCTGTGATGTCATTTCAGGAAGACGCTGTTCAGTTTAGGGGTTTTCAGCTGAAATTGTGAACCCCAAAATTTACTACTTAAAAGCATGCGACACACAAATTTGCTCATTGGCGTACTGTCTTGCACTGACACATTAAATCACCAAAGAACAAAAATTATGTCAGCAAAACATCCAAAATTCTGGCAACTTGTAGTGCTGCAACAGCTGTAACGTTCAGGGTTTCTGGTGTAAAATGACATCACACATTTGCGCAAAAAATAGGTGAATTTGCATTAACCTAAAAACAAAATGGATACCAAAATACCCATAAAATGGCAAAACGAAAATTGAAAATTAAATAGGACACAAAAGTATATTTTCAAGGATTCCATTTTGAAAATTACATTTCTTGTTCCTTTTTTAATAAAAAAAACAAGACACAAAATTTTCGGAATCAATTGTGTGACTTGTTTCTTTGTAGCTATACATGTAGTGCGTCTAGTCAATGGTAGCAACCCTTATGAAGGCCGAGTGGAAGTGTACTACCAAGACCAATGGGGCACAATCTGTGATGATGGCTGGAGCATTGAAGATGCCAACGTCATCTGTCGACAGCTTGGCTACCCTCCTGCATCACAGGCCTGGCAGAGTGGTCACTTTGGTCAAGGATCAGGACCTATTGTCCTGAGCATTGTTGCTTGCAATGGTAACGAATCCAACATTGACCAATGCAATCACAGTGGATGGTTGCCTAATGGATGTAGTCACGCTGAAGATGCTGCAGTGACGTGCGGAGACAACCACGTCAATTCAACCTCTGAACCAAGTAAGTTGAGTAGCTACCTAATGGCGGGGTTCGAAAGAGTTCACGGTGGTTGATGAACGCAGTAACCGCCTCAAAAGGAATGTCAGGTTTGTTTGGTTTTTTTTCTCCAATGTTATGATCAGTGTGAAACTCGCTTTGGAATTAAGAAAATACAGAATGAAATAAAAACATAAAAATCTTTAATTAACTGTGATTACTAGCCTAAAGGCAGCCTTCCCGATACATAAAACCAAAAGGAACAATAGTTATTGTCTTATTTTTATCCTGTTATTATGCATTTTGTGTTTTATTGATACATTACTGCATTTATTGAAGCGCTGGAATGAGGAGTTATCTTGTAAATTCTCCTCCTTTCAGTAGTTTCCATGAGACTCGTAAATGGGATCGTTCCAAATGAAGGAAGAGTGGAAGTGTACTACAAATGCTTCTGGGGTACAATCTGCCATAACGGCTGGACCATCAGAGAAGCGAATGTTACCTGTCGACAGCTGGGCTACCCTTCTGCATCCCAGGCCTGGGGTGAGGCTCACTTTGGCCAAGGATCAGGACCTATTCTTCTCAACAATGTTGTCTGCGAGGGCACAGAAGAAAGCATCGAGCAATGCGAGCACAGTGGGTGGTTCGACACTTGCTTTGACCATGGCTACGATGTAGGAGTGACTTGCAACACAGACATTGATGCTACCTTATCCCCTACAGGTATGTAAGCTTTGACATACATGTACGTAAAATCAATCCTCAATGTGTGGGTTTTTTTTCGAGCTTTCTGGCACTCCATTGCATATGAGTTGAAAACAAAGCTTAGGTGTGACAATAAAAAAAAATGGAATTGTGTAGAAACAACATTGGCATGCTTGAAGCAAAAAGTCAATATCAAAATTTCTGATGAAAACAAAATCTAAAACCAAGGCGCAATGCCATTCAAATAATTACCTAACATTGGTCGGCTTTGGGGGCCGGAAGATACAAGAATTTACAATACCTCATAAATATTCATCAGGCAACCGCGGCATTTCATTGGTCCGATCCAGCAACTCAACCGTGTGAAAGTTTTCATATATTATATAACCGACATACAGATCCTTGTCATTTGATTGGTGAAACTGACATCACACGAGATTCGTTATTACTCCCATTCACGCCAGGGCTCAAAAAGTCCCATTCGCCCATGGGGAATGGGAAATATAGGTTTTCCCGGCCAATTTCCTGAAATGTTCATTCACTTTCAAAATCGGTCATTCATTTTCGACTGAATTTGAGAATCGCTCTGAGCACGCATTTCATTTTCGCTACCAGAGCATTCGATTCCATTTCAGTTCAATCAATTTAGTGATTGAGCAGCACATTTCGTTTATGCTCATTCAGATTCGTTTATAAGATTTCCTTTTCGCTTTTAGTGGGCGATTTCAAACATTGGTCATTATATTTCACTTTTAGCTCAATGTTATGTGATGCAATCTGATATTTTGAATGAGAAAAACGTTTGGACATTCACAAAATTGTATGCCAGAACTCTGCGCGAAAAGGTATGCTTTCGTAAATGAATGCTCAGGTAACGGAATTGGCCGTCTGTTTCTCAAAACCGAATGCACGGACAATAAAAACGATTGAACTTTCGTTAAATTGAAATGGGATTAAAGACGTGCATTCAAATTTAGACGAAAAATGAATGACCGATTTTCAGAAGTGAATGAACATTTTAGAAAATTGGCCGGGAAAACCTATATTATGAAACAAAAATGCTGTAATAGAATGAATGTTTTGTCACATATTCACTGGCCTATTCGTGCTCCCTGTACTCTTCTACAAAATTGGTACCTGCGGGCCTTACCCCAAAACAAAACGATCAATTGGATTCACTCCGCCAACACCAATTACGACAGATCGATTGTCATGCGGTGGCCATAACATGTACATTGTACACGTCACTCTACCGAATACTGCACGTGTTGTCCGCTCAGCATCAGGACCCTTGAAGCACGATGGCGACTCTTCGGCCATGTCCTGCGGCTAAAGAGAGATGCGCCCGCTCAAATATTCATCGACGAGTAATCCGGTTCAGGTAGAGCACAGGCATAGAAGACTGGCGAGGACGCCCTCACACTAGCCAACGTTCTCGACAACGATCTGAAGGATAGTAGGCAAGTGCCTACACAACACTGCCAACCTGGAGCAGCTTCGGCTTCTGATAAAGGAGGAATGGAAGGTGCCGACGAAGAAAATAGCCTGGACGGCAGAAACGAAACTGGCATAATTTGTATGACAGCAACGCAAAATGCTTGATACACAAATAACCATTCATTTTATTATTCATATTTTCAGAAATCCTTTTCACTTCATCATGATTATGTATCCTCTCTTAACTAAATCGATGTTCTATTTTCACATTTTTAACTGATGCGGCATCAATCAAGGAATAATTTGTCCGTGTAAATAAATTGCATACTATTTTATTAAACCCGAAAAGACGCATTTTGTTTTCAAATATTAATACAAAAAAATTTCCACCTGAAAGGCTGAAATTCGTGATTTTCTTTTCTGTTCTAACAAAATATTCGTTCAATTGAATGTAGTTGTCTGCCAAATCAGACAGCATTTGTAATTCAACTAACGAAAATTTCTAATATTGAAACTCGGATTGTTACATTGTGTTTCTAGTTTGAAGTGACCTCACAATTAAGTGATCGGTTGTTTTTTGTGTTTGTTTTATTTAATAAGAACCATGGAGTTCTGCAACTATTAGTACAACCCCATCCGGACCAGCACTCTCACCAACTAACAGGAGTCCTTCAGCAACTGAATCAGCCAAATTATCCACTGAATCAACATCTGAGTCAACCACATTGATGGAAACAACAACACCTGTACAAAAGAACCTAGCAACAGTAACTACACAATCGACTACCACGATCGCAGGTGAAAATGTGCGAGCGTTTATGCTCCTTGAAATATAGTTTTTCCCGGTTTTTTAAACACATTTGTTCATCCCAATTCACCAACTCTAACATCCAATTTCGTCCAAGAAAAAAAATCACGCTTTTAACGAAACCAACGTAGTCATTTATCATTCAATTTCATAGTTTGGTCACCCTCTTTAGTCACTGGGTCGACAATATTCGTCAATACAGATCAAATTCGTCTAAGCTGTTGCCAAATTGCAGCATTCAGAGATCGAAATCGTCTTATCTAAAGCAATTAGACGAACTTGATTTCTGAATAAAAGGGTTTGGCATAGACGAGACGAAATTGAATACTCTGGGACGAAAACGTGTGCTCAAACTGAATCTGAAATTGTCTGAAAAAAGAACGAAATTAAACATTGGAAGTGCACTAAATCGATGTTGCTGGATGAATTTAAATATCAGCAACGATGAATTCGAGTGATAAACGTTTTGAAATAGCCGAGAAAACCTGAACATCTCATGATTTCATGGTGTCTATAGTAACGTTTATTTGTCATTAACTAGAAGTATTATTCAAAATCATCAGCAATATTTAAAATTTTTAATATTGTTTGGGAATTTTTTTTCAATCAGGAACAACTGATAGCCAGACAGTTCTGATCCTTGTCGTTACTGTCGTCATCATCATCGTGATTGTCTTGGCTGTGGTTTTGTTCCTTTGTTTTCGTCGTCATCTAAAGGGTAGAAGACAGCCAGCAAAGACACAACCTGCAGGAGGACAGGAACTGGTGGGTGTCAAGATAAGATGATAAATAGGCTGCTATGATCATGATATATGAGAATGTTGATTCACGCATGTCCTTCCTTTGTTTCATCTTTTGGTTCATTACATAAACCTAGGGTTCCCAGTATACATGTGTTTTTATCTTTCATTTTTACTCTTCCTTGTTAATTCCATACTACCAGCATCATGCTCTACATTTAGTTATAGCACCTTTTAAATATGAAGTATCTCATTAAAAACTGTGAATCATCTAGAGGGACACCAAAATAATGCGTTGTCGAAATATTTCATTGTGTGCATTTCATAGGCCACGTATGAGACTCAGATATCTCCTGAAGAGATACCAGACTATGATGATGTCGATGGTGATTGCCCACCTTCACATGAAGTAGTTGCAGTTAATATGTCATCACCAACCTGTGAGGATGAAGGTCTGCCATCCTGGGCGCAGAGCTGGAACATTCCATTTAAGAGTATGATGATCGGCGTAAAGGTTTTGGGCAAGGGACATTTCGGTGAGGTTCGTGACGGAGCAGTGATGGTTGGAGGAGAAATCTCAAAAGCTGCCATAAAGACACTGAAAGGTACGTTTTGTTTTTATCACCGAGCACCACTAGATTTTTAATTTATTCCATCAGCTTCTTTGAAGGTATATTGATTGTTCAAAAATCTCAGTTTCTTATTCCATTATTATCTTTTTACATCTTAACTATAAACAATCGTAAGGAAATCTCTCAGTTCCGTTGTTTATATTCTATATTTTTCGGAAGCTTCAAATTTCTTAATTTGTCACAGCAAACGCTTCTGACAACGATCGGCAGAATTTCATGGAGGAATTCCGGACTCTGACCGAAATTGGACAGCACCCGAACGTGGTCAGTATTCTTGGTGCCTGTCATAATGATGGTAAGTGAAATCGTTAATCCTGCATCAGCTTCAGTTATTCTAGTATTTTACATGTAAAGTTGTACTTTATAGTAATGACACCATTCCCCAGTCAAATTATCCCGTCTGACGAGCTTTCTTTGACAAAACATGATTGTATGTCATGATGTTCAAACTTCGAAGACAATAAAGTCATTTTCAATACAGCAGTGGCCATTAATAAGATTTTTTTAACATTTCAAACTTTAGACATACAAATATTGCCTGAAGCCATTAAAGACATACAGACCTAGAGTACATGCATTTATCAAGATAAAGCATTCCTCATTCACCAGACATTCTGTACGTGGCCTTGGAGTTCATGCCTAACGGTGATCTGCGCACCTACCTGAGAAACGCTCGATCCCAGGAGAACGATGAACAGTCAACTCTGTCTTCTGAGAAACTGATTCAGTTTGCTTTGGATGTTGCCAAAGGAGTGCAACACCTCGCTACACTAGGGGTTAGTATTGGTCTTGTTTTAAGTGGAATAATTATTGTTTGTATAAACGAAACCAAATTTTCTTCAGAGTGCACGGGCATTGCAGCCAAGCTAAAGGTTAAAACTGAAGACGCAGATATTTCAGTTTTAGACATTTTAGAAGTCACCCTTTATGAAATATCATGGGAATCCAAAGGAATTGGGCATTTTAGGGAATCCAACCCGTGCCACAGGGAAAAGTCGAGAAAGGTACAGATGTGCTGCAAAACGAATAGGCCTATAGGCCTATTCATTTTGCAGCACATCTGTACCTTTCTCAACATGTTATTGTGTCAAAATGGAGACTGTTTTTGTAGAACCGTTGATTTCGGAAGCATGCTTGGTTTTCGCAGGTGATTCATCGTGATTTGGCTGCAAGAAACATCCTCCTTGATAATAGACTGGTTGTCAAAGTTTCTGATTTTGGTTTATCGCGAGGGGAAGATATCTACGTGCAGAGTTCACAGGTAAAAGAAATTCCAAAATTGGTGGGGTATTTTAGGGCAAAATGAAACAGAATGGATTTCTTGGTTTGTATCTTCACAGTTGTCATAAACAGCGACCGTCAAGACTGTTCACATGAATGCCTTAAGTAGAACCTAATAGTTTTTATAACATACTCGGGCCAACCTGTTTTCCATCATTCAAAAGTGGAAGTATTAAATATCATTTTGTTTTATATCGCCTTCGTAGACTCGTGTTCCTACTCGCTGGCTGTCTCTGGAATCGTTGACATCCAAAACGTACACATCAAAGAGTGACGTGTAAGTATATAAGATTACATTTTGAATGCAAATAATAATAATCTTTTTTACCATGTCATACATCATAAGCTTTTTTATTGTCATTCTATCTTTTTAAATGGTCATTTGGAATCCTTCTATGGGAAATTGCGACCCTGGGTAATGTATGGATTTAGTTTAATGATAGTAACTTCTCCCGTGCTATTTGTAGGTTAAACTTATTCAAAAACCTCTGAAGGGACTATGCTTGAAGTAGATGTGTCTCCTCAGGTCAATATTTCTCAGTCCTAAAAATTTTGCCCCTCTCGAGATGGAAAATTGGCCATCAAAGAACAATAGTGCTCCTCTCCAGATTTCTTATCTAGATGAAAATCTGCCCGTCGAAAGCACAACTAATGCCCCGCTCGCAACATTAAAACTGTGCCGCTCTCAAAATGGAAAACGGACCTGTAAAAAAAGAATAATGCTCCTCGCGGATTAATGATAACTGAACTGGTTATCAAAGCAACAGTGCTGGTCCCTCTCACGATAAAACAAATAGTCCCTTTGCATATGTCTGACATGTCAAATTCAAGGGCGGACCCAGAGAAGTGTGTGCCGACGGGCAAGTGAAAAATTACCTTATTTGACAACAAAACGGCATTTTTTTTTTTGGATTTTTGTATTTTTAACGATAATATTTGTAAAAGTGTATAGCATCTTGTTCCGAGTAACATGTATATCTTGCAATGTGAACAAAAATGTTTCACAATGTTCTCCTCTTTCACACCAACGGAAGGTGCAAGTACCCTTTTTTTTAATCCCCCCCTTCAAGTTTGAAAAGCGCTCCGCCGCCGCTGCAGCTTAGTATCCGTCTGTGTATGCTCTCTTACTAAGAATTGTTTTGTATAATATTCTGTCAAGGTGCCACTCCTTACCAAAGCATAAAAACGAAGAACCTGTTGTCGAGGTTGGAGAATGGATACCGGATGCCTAAACCAAGCAACTGTGATGATGACATGTAAGATGTGTACACTGAATCGCTAATATTAACAATTTAATCCATGCGTCAATACTTATTTTTTACCATCTCAACTTAACACGTGCACTATTTGGAAACCGACTTTCGTAAACAATATTCACGTTATTTCCACATAGGCCTAATGTTGTTACAATTGAAAATACAATATTATATGTATAGTAGTAGCTATACAGTCATTTGTAAACGACAACCTGAGATGTTGTTTTGCAGCTACAACCTGATGTTGATGTGCTGGCAGGCAGACCCAGCTAACCGACCGAATTTCAAGAAACTAGTAACTCGTCTGACCAGTATGGCTGACAACCCAATCGAGCATGTGAGTTTTGAATTATGCAAGCAGTAAACTGGACATGCTATGCTATTTAGCCATGCGAGGCGCCATCGTTTTATTTTAGTTAATCGTTTTTTTATTATCATTCTATTTTGATCCAGAACCGTACTGATCTTTCGGTATGACGGTGCATGGGTGTTGTGGTTTAACCCAATCCCCATGGGCGTCACCAGGATTTTTTTTCTAGAGGGGGTAGCACATTTTCGAGGGGGGGGGGGGCAGGGACATTTAAACCCCACCCCATTCCAACCCATTCAATTAATGGCATTATCACTCCGCGCCTCTTTTTCTTTCTTTCTTTTTTTATTTTGTTTTCTCCTTTTTTATTTTTATTTTTTTTAGAGGGAAGGGTCAAGTGCCCCCTCCCCCTCGGTACGTCCATGCCAATCTCTTCGATTGGCGTTTTGGTTGGCATGGTCTCCTTTTATAGTGTCTAAATGGATGAAGAGAGGTCATCTTTTATAAGATGGAAATTTTGCGTCGGGGTGATATAAACCAAATGAGGTTTTTGCCCTTCTCCGACGTTTAAACACTGTATATTCAGTGTGTTACCTCCCAAGTGAAAGTTGGAAAAAATCACTCGGGTGGGACTCGAACCCACGACCTCCAGCTTTAGTGCAGATGTCTTACCACTCGACCACCGAGCTAACGGGATCGCTTGGCCGTTTTTCCTCCAGCATCACATACCACTCCCTATTCAAAATTCCCGCTCTGACCATCGAACCATACAATCATTAGCATATCAATGATAAATTCGATACGTTCTTATTCGTTCGGTATCGGTGTTTAGCCAATTTTTGCAAGGTGCCAATTAAAACGTTGATTTCACACATACAATGGTGAACTTGTACAATTCTCTCCCTGTAGACGTACATGTCACTGCTACCGAAGGCGGAGCAATACATGAACTTGATGATTTGCCCAGAGCTTGATGACAACTAACAAAAAGGCAGACAACATCGCTGAAGACAATGTAAACCAATGCTGAAGGAGATCTTTCTTTAAATGAGTGAAAAACAAATGGTTTGCTGTATTTTGGAAATCAAATCAATAAAAAAAATGAATCGAGCTTGGTACTTAGTTATTTTTCTCAATAGCCAACATTGGCAACAAATTTAAAACGAACCAATGTTTTTATGAAATAGCCTTGATTGTTTGTGCATAAAAAGATTAATCTTCCTGTTATATCATTGCGCCAATTATACTTATGCTCTACTTTTCAGGACTTAACACCATTTCCTCGACTGAAATGAACTTTTCTTTTTCATTTCAAATACTGATTTCAAATCTTTGAATGAGATTTTTGTTCGCAAGTAACAAAATGATCATGCTACAATAGGTAAAAAAATATATATTAAACAGTTTGAAAGGAAGTGATTTAAATTTTGCTATGTGTCACGAGAAAAAAAAATTAAGATTATTTTTTAGTGTCTCTCTTTAAAAAGTATATCTACAGATTTACAATTTTGACACACTTGCTCAGATTTATTTAATTCTTGGTAAATAGGGGCACACATAGTATGGGGTCTGATCATTGCTTTGATAAAAGTGTTACAATAATTATCCAAGTTTGGATTAGGCTAATAGCTAACGCTAGGCCTTTGCATTTCTGCTGTTAAGTTTTATTATTAGCTTAATACCCATATCGTGTACAACATGGGATAAATAAATCACAGTATAGCTTATTGCATTTTTAAATATTTCATGTTAAGAGAAATTGAAACTGCTTGTTTGAATTTGGTTTTTGGTTGTATTTTGTGTTGAAATTTGTATTTGTTAAGATATTAGGACGTATATTACGCAGATATCTTTATATGGCTATAGTTTGCCGGTAAAACTTTAAGCGTTACATTTATTATCTAAATTTGTATTTTTTATAGCTAGCATTAGGCTGTTTGTATTTGATTAATTGATTGACTAATTGATTTCACTTATTGTCACACACATATATATATATAAATATACACACAGTGAAATGCTCAGTGATTTCGCATGGGATGCCAAAAAATATCAAAAATGCACACGAATACACACAAAACCATCACCTGTACACAGTTACAATTACAAAGACAGTAAAAACAAACAGAAATATACATGATAATTATATCATAAGTACTAATAAACATTTCTGCTTTTAATAAAAGTTTTAATATCAGTTTAATGCTGTTATCGTGTACAAAATGGGATATATTTCAGTCCCTTTTTAAAAGTTGGAAACTTATCGAATTAAATTTTAGCGCCATCGGAAGAGCTTATATATGTATAATAGATTGCATCGCTTTGTATTAAACCGCTATATTCTGCAAATTAACTTTTTAAGGATATAATGATGTATGATTTTCACTTGTCCTACCGAAAACAAATTATAAAAAAAAGCTTTATCCGAGCATCGACTGTGCTCCCGGCAAACTGATTTCGTTGCTAAACAATATTGCAACAAAATACCTATTATTAAAATAATCGTCAATGAATATTAGAAATTGCAAGATGTCAATTTAAGAATCAAAATGGCAACAAGTTTTCAAAACTACTTTATGCACGACCTTGTTATTTATCAGCAATTTCTTTTCTTCGAAACCATGTTAAGGGCCGATAAATTTCTTTAAATGCCGATCAAGAATGCACTTGACTGCATGGTGATGGGGGCCTATGCTAGATACTCAACTACCTGACAATTAAAAACCCATAGTAGTGACACTTACGAAAACAATCTGAATTATCTTCATTTAGCATCCCAACAGAGCAACGCATTCGGGTTGCTTGAAATCCAGTACATTTATAACTAAATGTCCTTAAATTGTGACTGTTAGATATTATTTGTATTAACTGTGCTAAAAGTCCTGTATCCCAACAAAATGCTTTGTTTCAATATGTATAAGAAAATGCATAAATTTCAGTTTTACAAACGGTGCAGTAGAGTTGCAAATTTTCAATGTAACTTTGTCATTTTGTTGTTTGTTATTGTCCCTTCCAGTGACTTCATCATTTAGTATTCTTAAAAACCTGAGATATTAATTCATTCCTATTGGTCGAGAGCCCGTCACGTGGCCGGTTTTAAACGGTTGATAAAATAACGGCTGGCTGGTGTTTAAAACTTTTTAATTTTGGACTAAACGAAATTTGGACTAAACGAAAACAAAGTTAAAAGACCTTTTTTACGTGACTTATCTAAACCTGCTTTTGTATTTGATTAATTGATTGACTGATTGATTTCATTTATTGTCATACATATATATAAATATACAGTAAAATGCTCAGTGATACCGCGTGCCTAATAACATCAAAAATACACACGAAATATACACACAAAAACATCACCTGTACACAGTTACAATTACAGTTACAAAGACAGTAAAAACAAAAAGAAATATACATAATAATAATATTATTAGTACTAAAACAGTATGGCTTATATACAATTTCTACTTTTGACTTCAGTTTTGTTATCAGTTTAATGCCGTTATCGTGTACAAGATGGGTATATTTCTTTCCCTCTGTAATAGTTTGATACTTATCTAGTTAAATGTTAGCGCCAACAAAACAGCTTATATATTTATACTAGATTGCATCGCCTTGTTTAAAACCGCTAAATTCTACAAATTATCTTTTTAAGGATATAATGTTGTATGATTTTCTCTTTTCCAACTGAAAACAAATTGTAAAAAAAACTTTCTCCGAGCATCGACTGTGCTCCCGGCTAGTCTAATTTCGTTGATAAACAATATCACAGCAAAATACCCATTATTAAAATAATCTTCAATGAACATTGGACATTTGAAGATGTCATTTCGATAATCAAAATGGCGACAAGTTATATCAAGAACTACATATAATGCACGACTTTGTAATTCATCCGCAATTTCTTTTCTTCGAAACCATGTTAAGAATCGATAAATGTCTTTAAATGCCGATCAAGAATGCACTGGACGGCATGGGGATAAGGGCTCGTGCTAGATACTGAACTACCTGACAACTAAAAGTAGTGACACTTACGAAAACAATATGAATTATCTTCATGTCCCATCGCAAAGAGCAACATTCGCATTCGGATTATTTGAAATCCAGTTCATGTATAACAAAATTACCTTAGATTTTGATTACTAAATATTATTTGTATTAACTCTGTTAAAACTCTTGTATCCAAAAAAATGCTTTGTGTAAATATGTTAAAGAACGGCATAAATTTCAGTTTTACAAACGGTGTAGTAGAGTTGCAAATTTTCAATGTAACTTTGTCATTCTTTGTGTTTTTATTGCCCATTCCACTTCCCACTGCATCATTAAGAATGTGTAAAAACCTGAGATATTTACCCATTCATATTGGTCGAGAGCCGTCACGCGGCCGGTTTTAGCGGTTGATAAAACATCGGCTGGGATTTGGACTCTTATGAAGTCTGATCCCTTTAGCCTTTAACCCTCCGAGCAGCGAAGCGGTGATAAAATTCTCCACATCTTCCAAATATGGTAGACTCCCATTGGCCAGACCCAAGCCACTCCGGAGTAAGGAGTGTTGAAAGACAGAAGCCAAGATGGCGGCTTATGCCTTTGTGCAGTAATTGGAGAAAATAACGGCCAAACCCTTTGTACCACCGATCTCTTTGTGTCAACCCCTTGTGCCGCCCAGAGCTCAGACAGGTTGTAAACAATCCCTGACGATGTGAATGACCTATATCTTCTGCATGTACAGGCATGCGGGGGTTATTGACCTAGAAACACATGTGGTGATACAATTCTCCACGTGGCCACTCCGTGTGATTTTTTTTGCTAAGCTGCTCCCAGGGTTAATTAGTTTAACGTTCACAATCTTAATGAATGAATCCGAATTTCGACAATCGTATTTTCACGCTACACTGGCACCGCCGCGTTCTGCACCAATTTGCGTAGTACGCGCCACGCGCGCTCCAATATCAAATTAGGAATTGTTTAGAACTACTCGCAAGTGGAAAATACCATAACAAAGCTAAAGGTGCGTTTCGAAAAAAGAGTAAAATTACTCATTCAATGGAATTTGTGGCTGGGTATATACATTCAATAATTAGGTTTTTCCCTTCAGCGACGTGTAAGCACTGTCTTCGACGGCTATCGCCCTTGGGGATAAGACGCAGCAATTGATCATCGGTGTGAAACAACATTCCAATATTGAATGGACTGCCTTCTACCTCTTATGGTTGCAAGCCTTTCATATGTACCGACTTCAAAATGTTTACTAGGCATCCATATTTTTTAGCTACCTTTTTCATCATTCAGTCTCGAGTCCTCGAGTCATTCAGCCTCGAGTCGCCCACATATTTTCAAATGCGGGTAACTTTCACTCAGCGAAATACTGAATTGCTGTAAAATACCTCAATGTTAACATTTTGATCAGGGGCATGAGTGGAGGGGAAGTCAGGGTTGGTGGGATTTTTTCTTAAAAAAATAGAAAAATATGATTTCTTTGATTTAAATAAGATTTTTTAATATTTTGTTTTACTTTCAAAATATTGATATGTCTAAAATGGTGTCTAAATCTCTCCATGCATCCTTACATCCATCATTAAGGAGTTTACAGTTCCTTTAATACCCATCATCCACAAAACTCAATAAATTGATAAAATGCTTTTGAAAAAAAAAGTGTATTGAATCAGTCATAAAAAAAAAATCACTTGATTTCAATCACTTGGTTGAATGGTACATTCATCCTGATGATACTTTAAAGGTGCATAGCTTGATTCATACAGCTGAGATACGTTGATTACAATATTAATGTAAACAATTCAAGGAATGATAAATGCAAAAGTGAGCGTGCTGTCTTTAAATTCAACCTTCGAAGGAAAACTTAAACTCAGATCTTGACTTTAATCAAAACAATGATTTGGGGTAATAATGCAAAACCTAAGTTGAGTCGATCATCTGATGAAGGGATGTTTGAATGTGTTAACAACATCTTACACTTTGTTTATTAAGTGGAATCAGTTGATTCGAAGGATGACCCCTTAATTAGTCTATTTTGCCAAACATAAGATTTTTACCAAAAAAAAAAAAGACTAAAATCCTTGATTTTTTTTTAAATCGTTTGATTTAAGACGCGATTTAAATCAGTGATTTTCTTTATCAGCCGACCCTGAGGGAAGGGGAAGTACATGTATCTCGATGAAATTCTGCGGCATATTGTATTTGCAATGATTATTTATGACCACTTTACTGACTTTTCTTTGTAAGCATGACACCCCAAGCAAGATGAAATGCTGAATGGAAGTCTAATTTTCCCGGAGATCTGTTAATTGTCATGTGTTTGCTGTTACTATTGTTAGGAGCAATTGAAAGAATATAGATGTTATAATATACGTGTAGCCCAATTTCAGAGCGCTGCCGATTTTGTGATTCCGGGGCCCTCATATATTTCATAGAGACCATAAGCAGTAAGCGTAGCAAAAGTACGATTACTTCCTACAGGAAAGTTGTTTCACTGAGTGACGTAACAATAGAAATCTCCTTGCGTACCCTGTGCGCAATCGTGAGCACATACACGCCATAAAAAAATGCTTAATTATAGCAGCAGCAGCCAGCTGGATTTTCTGCTAACTGTTAACCCTTATCAAGGGGCCGGGTTATTTTGACCATCTCCCAGCCGGGGGTGGGGGGGGGGGAATTCCGCAACCCCCCCCCCCGAGATCTCGGCCATCAAGTGATGAAAAAAAATTGAAACTCAGTACATGCATAAAGCAACTCTTCCTAAACATACCCAAGAAATTTCATGAGTATAGGTCGAAGGGTTTTAGAATTATGGCTAATTAATTATTCATATGTACGAATGGCATTTCTGCTCTGTGTACACGACGTATATGCGAAAATTAAGTTTTCACGGCGTGTTGCTACGCGGCAACCCGTGGTCCGATTTTTATGTTTTTGGTATCAAAAGATGCGCAAAGCTCGAGGCTAAAATGTCATAACAGTTCCAGTGGCAATTTTTTTTTTAGAGGCTAACGTGGAAAATGTTGAGGGGGGGGGGGGCGGATTCCGCCCCCTGCCCCTTTAGGGTTAAGCAGTGCTACGAAATTTGGCCCAGGTTATACCATGACCGTCATGAAAGTCTGTAATAGTAACAAGTAACAAGTAAAGTAATACTTTAAATTTCTTTTGCAACTTTATTATTTTCTCAAGGTTTTATTAAAAATACATCTGAAATCATTCCCAATATGCAACTACAGGAACCTGTAATCAAACATCTAAGACTGCAGAATAAAAGACGCTGTACCATAATACTTCACAATATAAGAAAAGAACAAGAATATTTGAGTCAATAAAGGCGTCGTTTGTACAAAATAAAATAGGCTTAATTTATGACAAAAGGTCAACATCCATCACAATCATCTTGCACCACCGTCTGGTGTCAAGTGTTATTTTGTGCAATGTGAAGAATTGACTGATTTGAGTTGTTTCGCATCGTGAAGTAATAGACCGCATGCGTAGCAGCCAGCCATCTTGGAGGGTACAATGTTTATGTTTTGGATCGATGTGCATGAATGAACCTTTTGTGCATTCATTTTGGATACTGAATTAAAATAACCGACGGAGCCAACAAAATAATTCCCTAACTCAACGAAATGAAATAAAACTAACTTGAGGTGAAATCACATTTGGACCAACTCAATGGGCACTGCTAGGCCTTACGAGAAATTCCAGCTGATAGGTATGGAGGACAAAAAGTGGCCATCTGCTTGTCTGCTATCAGAAAAGAAGACAAACAGATTGAACGTCTTGTGAAAATGCACTGATGATATAGTAATCCGCCCGGGTGAAATAGTAATCCGCCCCGGCGAAAAACTAATCCGCCCGGGCGAAATAGTAATCCGCCGCCGGGCCGAAACAGTAATCCGCCGCCGGGCGAAATAGTAATCCGCTGCCGGGCGAAATAGTAGTCCGCCCGGGGGAATTAGTAATCCGCCCGGGCGAAATAGTGGGCCGAAACAAAATTTGGTCATGCCCCTAAATAAGCATTTCGTCACCTTTTTTTGCGAAGGGATGAATTTCATGAAAATCGTTTGTTTTTCGATTTTGGGGGGGGGGGGGGTGAAAATGAATAAAATATCAATATCTACAACCTGGTGAGGCTATACTTTCAAAAAATTAATAAGAATCCCAATTTACCTAATTAATGAAGGGGTGAATTTGCCACACGTGCCGTTGTGTGTTTTTACGAAAGTGTAAATTTCTGCACTCTATTGGGTTAATAAACTTTCAGTAAATAAATACGTTGTGATACAATGAAGCGTTTTCACGAAGGGGCGAATTTCAGGCGCGTGCAATAAAACGTTTTTACCAAAGGGCAATTCTAAGACGCACGCGCAGTGGGGCAAAATCTGCGCAGTGAACCAAAAAATGCATTGACTCAGACCACAGTAGGGCGAAATCTGCGCGTCCTCACTTTACTTAAGCGTTTTCATAAAAGGTGCGAATTTGCTAATTGGTCTTTTTGGGGTTTTCACAAACGGCCATTTTTCTTTATTGATTAATTCTGCGAAACTAATCACCCATTTTTTCTTAACGTTTGCTACATTTATAAAGATTAGAATCTCTTCTTTCCTCTGATACCTAAATTTTGCATATTTTTTGCATTTTAAGTTTCAAATTGTTAACTAAAAAAGGGACCAAATTTAAGCGCGATTATCTCGAATAATGTTCAGACAATGAAATACTAAATTTGCCTCTTCGTGAAAACGGTGACGATTTCTCCGGATCAGTTGCGAATGACTAATTTTATGTGGAAAAAAAAACATGAAGCCCCTTCCAGATAATTTTTTTTTTTAATTTGAAAACTTATTTCGTTGAGTCTTAAATATTTACAATGTTACAATTTACAATGTAGTTACGACCGGTGTAGCATGCCATGAATTTACGTTTTATGAAATACGGACTCCTTGGTGGTAGTGCAGATTTTCAGTCTTAGATTTCAACATTTATTTGTTGGCGAATTTCCTGCATGGTTTTTGGCACAATACAGCACACCCGGTCCTTGAGGTACCCCAAAAGATAACAAAAAGAGGGGTAAGATCTGGCGATCCTTGCGCACCTTGTTCAGGTTCTTGCTTGCCGCCATTTTGTCCGTACTTTATCACAATGTTTCTGCACTGAACTATCGTGTCTTTTATTCTACCTGTTTCATAAACCGCATTGACCATCAAGGCTTTTACAGCAGTAAACTGTGTCATTGCTATATATGACTGCTTTAAAATGTTGTCTTGCAATGTGCCGGCCATTAAATGACGTTAAATATCCCCTTACAATATTAGGAAACACGTGTTGGTGGAGTTTTTGGGCAGTCACAAAGAAAGGCCTGTATCCTTTGCGTGCATGGATGAACATCAGTGAAACTTGTACTGAATGGGGTCAATACCCAGATCGAATGTTGACTAAAGAAAAAACAAACTTGACATTTTCCTGTTTTATAGGAGACAAGGACTTATCCAAAGGGACTGCATTTTTACTCACCATGTATATCATGCATTTGCCTATAGCCTGTATGCTAGTGTCTTGTTTAATATCGTGCATTTACTATTTAAGGTACCCTACCGATTGTCGTGTATATCACGTTTTTGCCAATATCATATATGCTAGTGTCTTGTTTAATATAATGCAATTACTATTTTTTAAGTACTATATATAGCGACTTTCGTACATATCGTGCATTTACCATTCCTGTATGCTAGTGTACTTGTTTGATATCTTGCATTTACTATTTTTAAAGTCCCATATAATAGCAATGCTTGTACATATTATGCAATTACCTGTATCCTGTATAGTGTCCTTTATTAATATCGTGAATTTACAATTTTCTTTTAAAGTACCATGTTCGTATATATCATGCATTTGCATAATCATGTATGCTAGTGTCTTGTTAAATATCGTGCATTTACTATTTGTTTGTACCATATACCGATGCTCGTACCATGCATTTACCTATATCCTGTATGCAAGTGTCCTTGTTTAATATCGTTAATTTACTATTTTCTAAGTACTATATAGCGACCTTCGTACATATCTTGCATTTACCATTCCTGTATGTTATAGTGTCATTGTTTAATATCTTCCATTCACTTTTAAGTCCTATACCGATTTTCGTATAATCATTCGTTTACCTATATCGTCTATGCCACAGTCCTCGTTTATCGTGCATTTACTATTTATAAGCCCCATATACATGTAGCCTTTTTGTACATATCATGCATTTACCTATATCTTGTAGGCTAGTGTCCTTGTTTATTATCTTGCAATGACTATTTAATTACTAAGTACCATATACAAATTTGGTATATATCATGCATTTACTTATATCATGTATGCTAGTGCCCTTGTTTAATATAGTGCAACTTCTATTTTCTAAATACCATATATCGATTTTCGTTTATATTACTCATTTACCTATCGCGTATGCTAGCGTCCTTGTTCTATATCGTGCATTTCATATTTTAAGTACTACACATATTTTCGTATATATCCAGCATTTGCCTAAACCATGTATGCTAGTGTCTTTTTAATATCGTGCTTTTACTATTTTCTAGGTACTATATGCCGTCTTCGCATATATCATGCATTGACGTATATCCTGTATGCTAGTGTCCTAGTCTAATATTGTGCATTTACTATTTTTGAAGTACTATTATAATACCGATTTACGTATATATCATGTATTTACATATATATGCTAGTGTCTAGTTGAATATCGTGTATTTACTATTTTCTAAGTACAACATTATACCAACTTTGGTACATATCATGCATAAACTTATATCCTGTATGCTAGAGTCCCTTTTTTATAGGTTTTCCCAACTATTTTAACACTTTTATCACGTCCGCGAACATCCCAAGCTCAATTCTCAATTTGAATTTCAAAAAGCCACCATTAGATTTCATTTAAGGTTCAGTATAATTCAAACTGTTAGCATTCTGATTCGTCCAAAATCTTTGAAATTCGTCTCGTGAAGCAATAGGCGTTGAATGAAAAAGCAAATTCGTTTTTTGTCATTCGTTTTAATGCTCCTGTCGTTACATTTCGTCTCTGGTTACTTAACACGTTACGATTAAAATGTGCCTTATCTTTGGACGTGTTTGCGCATTACTTAAATTTAAATTTTTAACAAATATTTCCTTATAAATGAAAGTATAGCTGTAAGGTTTGAGTTTTCTTTGACAATTAACATTGAAATTACATATTGAACTTTCACAATGTGCTCTTTGCTTTACATATATAGCATATGGAAATTAAGCATTAAGATCAAACACCTTCGTAATGTTGCTTTTTTTATATATGTTTATGAATAAAACAACAGAAATAATAAGTAAATGTCTATCAAAGAACAACATTAAGAAGGTCTTTGAACTAAATGCTAAGTGTCCATGTCATAAGTGCATATTGTGAAATGTCAATTCCTGACTCTAATGTTAATTGTGAAACTCAGAAATAAAAATTCATACCTTACAGCTAACTACTTTTGTTTATACATATAAGGATATATATGTTGAATTATCATTGTTTTAATACGCATATTTCTTCAAATTAGTCTAAAGATTGGGCGCATTTTCTAATCGTATACGATTTATGTCACCAGGGACAAAATGTAATGAGAACATCATGAAAACGAATGACAAAAAACGAATTTGCTTTGTCAATTTAACGCCGATTGCTTCACGAGACGAAATTCAAAGATTTTGGACGAATTGGAATGCTAACAATTTGAATTACACTGAACCTTAAATGAAATCTAGTGGTGGCTTTTTGAAATTCAAATTGAAAAGTGAAAAATTGGCGATGATCGGGGACGAAATTAAAGTAATGATATAGGGCAAGTGGGATAACGAATTTATCTTTGAGCAAACTTAAAGATGAAACACGCACGTGGTAGGCTACACGAACTTTTCAGCGGTTATCACATTATACGTGCGAGCAAAAGGAACGGCACGCGCATTTGGAAATAGCGTGATACGCAGAGTGCTATCAACCGTGCTATTGGGTACACTATCACACTTTTGTTGCCATGGATCCACCAATCACCAAAGTTTGCTTGAAGATAATGTTATATCACAACAAATTTTTCACATAATGACAATTATTCCTTAGACAATAGAGCATAACACAAAAGGGTATAGTTAACATCTAAGCCCACAACTACTTTATCATAAATCTAACATACTAATTACACACTATAGAATGGAGTGTTTTTCGCAAATAATTGTTGATAATAAAGTTTATATTTAAAAATAGTTATGTTTAAAATGGTTTTTGATACACTTAATGAAAAGGCGTGTGCAATTAACCATCTGTGTAAACTCAACTTGAATGCAAGGCACATTTAGCCGCTAACGCTCACAACAGCCGTACGAGAACAATAAAGCGGCTCAAGATTATAATTGGAGCGATCATTATGTGTAAAATGTAATGACAGATCAAGTGATCGATGCTTTATATACATGAAAAAACGCTTTGTCTTTTCTCTCATCCATGTGTACGCTGTAACTTCTGTATTATGTCTTAAGACACCCTTGAAAAACAATTATGTACAATGCAAGTACGGGTAAAAAACCACAATCCCAAAATTAAGTTTAGTTTTTAAACAAGGCACGTAATGAACAAGCAGTGCAGTTTACTTTTGGGTTATAAGTTTGATGTTCCATTTTTTCTACTGCAAGTTACTGGTTTCCTGCAATGGAGACATCAAAGCTAGAAGTTTGGATGCTGGATGGTGAAGTAGGAACTGCTGATGTTGAAACCATCTCAGCGTCGTTGGACTTTGCAGGGCGTGCGATTGTGAAACGCCGGCCAAGGCAACTCAAGTATGGGATAACGGCAGAACGAACCTCTTCTCGACGAACGCAAAACATGATGAAGACAACCACGCCCTTGGACCAAAACAACAAAAAGGTTTGTTTTTTTAATTTCAAATTTAGCTCTAGATACCATTACAATTAAGTTAGTGAGGGTTTTTCCGGCTATTTTAAAACTTACACCACACAAATTCCTTGTATCGATACTTTAATTTCGTCCCCGAACATCGCCAAGCTCAATTCTCAATTTGAATTTCAGAAAGCAACCACCTTGTGACGAAATGTAATGACAACAACATTAAAATGAATGACAAAAAAAGAATTTGCTTTTTCAATTCAACGCTGATTGCTACACCAGATGAATTTCACAAATTTAGGACGAATAAATATTTATATAAATAAATATTTAGGAACGCTAAATATTTGAATTATACTGAACCTTAAATGAAATCTAGTGGTGGCTTTCTGAAAGTCAAACTGAAGATTCAGCTTGGCGATGTTCGGGGACGAAATAAAAGTATCGATATAAAGAATGTGTGGTACAAGTGTTAAAATAACCGGGGAAACCTATTTTCTGCAACATTTAAGGCTAATTAGAATAAATACAAGACTGATTTTCCTCGTTCACCTGCAAGGAGTTGGCCAGACAGAAGATGAGCTGGAAGGCAAAATTGGCTTCTGGTGATCCTTCGATGATGACAAGGAACGCAAAACACCAGGTCAAACCCATAAGGGCGGAGATTCCCACGGCATTCTGGAGGCGTTTGGAGATCTGCTGGGAGCGAGATGCCTCTCTGACCTTCCGGAGACTGCGCATGACCAAGATGAAGGTGATGATGTTGTGGATGAGGATGACACCAATGGGAGGTAGGAGGCCAAGGTACAGAACAAGACCAGGCTCAAGAAAGCAACTAATTAAATATAAAAAAAATTCAAAATATAGCAGTTTCTGTGAAGCGTTGGCGGAAACTACTGTAACCAATACATTAAAATGGTCAAAGAGAACAGCCGCTGAATACAGACATGAATGTTTTACGTACTAATGCTCGGTGCCGTAGTGATGAGTTGCTGCGGCCAAGGTGATCGTCAGAACAATGAGCGGAGATCCTGGGAACAGTTGAATGGGAAAAGTGTTGATAACTGATATCTTAGCGTAACACGTGTATTCTACATTAAATGTGTTACCAGCACATAAACATGTCAAAACATTTGAACTAAACTCACCCCAAGCGATGAGGCAAGCCTTGAGCATGTAGTGAGGCGTGTCCTCTGGGAACACCTTCACCGTACTGACGTACATGTTCCTGGCTTCAACAGCCATCCACATCATAGTGGACAGAGTCAAGTAGTGGAGTAAAGCGGCAACAAACACACAACCACCCTCAGATCCCTTCTGTACACAATATCAAAAGTTTAGACATTTCGATCACAGTCAAAAACTAGTCCCTAGTTGTCTTGTCATGGGTCTGCAGTGCTGGGCCAATAGGTTCAATATTACGAATATTAACGATTGAAATAATAACATTTTCTTGACAATTCTCGAGGAAGTAAACATCAAATTGACCGAATTTAAAAAAAAATACCTTGGCGTTGTCTACTCCTGCAACGAACACGAAATACAACATCAACAAGGAGGAGCAGAAATGGATGAAGATCTGACGAGATTTGCCGCTTCGTAGCTTCCTGAAATGATAATAAAGTTGGAAATTGTAAATGTAATAGTAGAATAATGACCTGTATAGGGAGTTTTTTCCTGGACAGTGAACAGTTAAAAAGGTTGTGTAATGCTCGAAGACATTTCTGTCACTTTTGGGTATATGTAGCCTAAGGTAAACAGGACTCCCGATGCAGTGTAGTATACACAAGTCCTGTTTATTACGTCACGATTTACTGTGTTTTGTTTGCCTACCCCAACGACGACTTTTACACAAATTGCACGTTTGGGTCGAAACAGGACCTGAAAAACAGCTCTCAAAAGTACCTTTTGTACTCATTTCATGACAGACACAATAGTCGTTTTTATTTCATCACACCTTAGGCTACATATACCCGGAAAATGACGGAAATGTCTTCGAGCATTTCACAACCTCTTTAAAAGCTACACAATCACAGGAAAATGTCATAACAACTGTGCAGTAAAAATTAGAAATATAAGTTACCTTCAAAAATATTGTTACTCTGTTTGGGTGCTTAGGGTACAGCCAAACATTTATACATGGAAATGAAAAAAAAGCAATCTTAATCTCCTTACAGCAAAACAATCTCCAACAGTTCGAGGGGGAAAAAACCCAAGCTGTCATTGAGCAGACACTGCACCTCATTTTTCAAAGTTGGCTGTTTCTGCGACATTGTTTTGGCTGGTTCTTTAATGTTAGTTTAAGGCATGCATCTGATTTTCAAAAAATTATTGTAATATGAGGCCAGGTGGCAGGGATGTGGTTTGAGCATTATTCTTCACCTAGAGATGAATACGAAGCTTTGGACATTGTCAAGTATTGGATACACCTGCATGACTATACAAGAATTACCAATGAAGATGATCCGTAGGGTTATCATAGTGTTTTTTTTAATATTTATTTCATCATTTGTTAACATGTTGCTGTTGTATCATGATGAGAGCGCTGTTCAGTGTCACTGAAATCTTACCGCTTTGGCATCCATGTAGTGTTTTTTTCCGGATTATTAAGCAACTTAATATTCAATGGTGAGAAAGGACACGGTTGGGGTATGATAGCGTTATCAAAAGTATATTAGAGTCACCTGACAGCCAAGTATATAATCAGCGTGATAGCCAGAGCTACGATGGACAATGCACAGCCAACCTTGCTGATGATGTCAAGCGCTCGCTTAGTAGGAGTGTTAACAGGAGTCTGACCCTTCACATCCTGCCAAAAAAGGGCATATATTTCACTTTTTTAGAGAAAAGCAGTTCATGTGCAGGGGGCCGAGTAGACTTGAGATCAAATCGGTAATTGCTCGGGCTTAGTCCGCCTGTGCCGCCGCGTACCACCGGCGTTGACTACTGCATACTGTCCCAGGGTTACATGTTGCGCGCGGTATATAATAACACGTAGTCCGTGGGCTATGGGGGTCCCAATGCACCCCCAACCCCCGCCACCGATATTTTGTTATCCTTGGCATGTCCCCAATAGGAAAAAAAGATGTTAACTGTGAAAATTTAGGGATGCTTTCTCTCAGGAGCCAACTTATTGGAACCGCCTCTGATTGAGCTTAGATGCCTTAACCTAAGCAGACCTTGACCGATCTTAATCAACTTTAACACAATCTTTATGAATAGCTCGTTCAAACAAATCTTTGGTTGTCATAGAAACTAACTGTAGAGGGCGCTACAATCGAACGAAATATATATGCAGATTTATTTTGAAGATTATCAGAAAATTTCTCATGTTCAGACATTGCAATTTACTGTTCATATTAAAAGCCACTCCTACAGTTGGTTTTCGTGACAAACATAATTTGAAAGAGCTATTCGTAAAAATTAGTTTGATTAAGGTCGGTCAAGGTATGCTTAGTTTATGGCGTTTTGTTTCTTACCCTTGCAACCCTAGTGCTAAGAAAATGCATTTAAGCTAAATCAGAGGCTCAAAAAAAAAATAACGGAGGTGGTGGGTTTGAGTGCACTGGGACCCCCCCATAGCCCACGGACCAACGCGGGAACGATCCCTGCATCCTCCGCCCCAACATGCGTGTGCGTGGATTTCAATTACTGACTTTAAAAGTCTGCACCCGCGTTTGCACACAAGACATGGAAAATGCTTGGACGGAAAACTCTGATTGGCTAGGAATCAGGGGATGTGAATATTTATATTACACCTGACATTTACGCGTCTCGGTGCAAGTACGGTGCGTGTTCACGTGACTTGAGGGGTGAATGCTTCACCGTGCAACACAGCCTGGAACGAATCGATTGATTGAGAGGACGAAAGCTAATCCCTGGGTTGTTTGGAATTCCATGCATCATTATATTCTTACAATGCTGGGCTCATAAATGAATAACCGTCCGAATTCATATTAGTCCAGTCGTTAGACATGTCATGCCAGGATAGGAATTAATGTAAACACGATACACAGCGCTAGCGAGCGCCGTGCAAGTGCCTCGTCGGACAAAACACTACTATTTCACTACCTGTCCTCAAGTCTACGGGTTGGGGCTAATTGGTTAAGGAAAAACATTATTTCAATTTTATCAGAGATTTTGAATTTCGCATCGACACATATTGTGAAAAAGACAACGATGAAGACTTTTGAGATATATTTTGCTGGGATCGTAGCGATACTTTTGCTTCTAATACATACCACAAGAATGGCAAAGTTGGTGGCGTGGTAGCAATCACAACGGACTTGCTCATTTGGCGGTTGTGCACGTGAGCAACCAGCTGGTGACCAATCACCAACTCCGTCTTCAAGTTCAAAGTCCCAGGACACGCACTGGATCGTCTCCAACTTTTCAGCCGTTGCATTATCAGGCTTCTGTTAAAACAAATACACAACTAAATGTTTTTTATGGTTTTTAATCATCAAAGTCTGTGTCTTTGGGGCAGTGGTACATTATCGTAAACACATTTTGTGGAAAGTCTACACTCCGTTATACATAAACATTCACAAACCTACCTTGAAAATAATCACGACTGGGTCGGATAGGTTGACAAGTTCAACATTCTCCACAGTCAGTGAGACGACGGATCCAGCGACCTTACGAGTCGAGTTTTTCTGCCCTTGATACTCTCTGATTGAAGCAGACTGAAACAACGTGTCGTCAGCATAGATAAGGAATCCGGCTTGCAGCTGGACAGAGCTGTTATCTACATTCACATCGATAAGATGACATCGGTAATAGTGATTCACACAGAGAGAGTGATTAACTATTGCAATATAATCTCCAGGCTGATACAAACTGAACAATTTAATTATCATGGAAATCAATAGCATTTCTCTGAGGCCGCCGTCGAGTCGACCCTGTGACAACCCAGAACAGTTGGCGATTGACTTTCATCTGATGCTGATGCTGAACCTTAGTAGATCTAGCTGCGTATGATCTACAACCATCGGGAAGATATCAGTTGCCAATTTTGTTTTGCAACCTGAGTATAACGGGAAGATATTAAAACGATCGGGCATCAGTGGACGCTCGAACACATCAAAAGTTGCAAGTATAGCAAAATGTCAACGTCTCAATCGACCTGTGTGAGTTCGACGTCGTGCGCGTATCTGTATATCTTATTGTGAATCGCCGTCGCGGCGTGGGTGACATGAGCATCGTTGTAATTATTCTGTGTCGAGATGCCGCTTGTTCCATGATAATAGGGAGGTTTCGCAAGAGAACAGATACGCTTACAAATACGTTTAGCTATCCGTATCCGTTTTTTACTTACGTGTAGCGAGCGAGATATGCGTGTCGTCTGCACGTATGACGTCACACGCCACTCACTATCCGCTAAACGTGCAGACGACACGCATATCTCGCTCGCTACACGTAAGTAAACAACGGATACGGATAGCTAAACGTAAGTGTAAGCGTATCCGTTCGCTTGCGAAACCTCCCTAGTCACGTGATTTGACAGTATTGTGGCGAAAAACCCCTATGTCTTGGCTAACCGTATCTTGGGTCGCTCCTCTACCAGACAGGGCGAGCGGCAGTCCAGCTGATACTGTATGGGGTGGTTCGTTTGGAGACCACACCGGGGAGAATTTGGTTAGGGACGACAAATTAATGCCAACTCACAAAAGGGATAAGGAGACCAAGTTACTTCCACAGTGTTGGGTCACACAGCGACCCCTTTTTATTTCCCACACGGACTCCTTGGGGAGAGTTCTCCTAAGGGATGGCAACTTCTTCAGTTCAAGGAGGGGAATCCAAAATCACTAAGGGAGATCCTCAAGGGAAGTCATTAGGCTCACTAAGTTCCCGGCCAGGCAAGGGAATCCTTAGCAACTAAATTTATCGCAATTAAGGCAGTGATCCAAAAGACGAAATGTTGCCAAAGTGCTCTGAATATCTATCGACAATTATTAAATCCTATTACTTCCCGGAACTCCCGTCTAGAGAATTTACTACCCCCAAATGTTCCAATTAACCAACAGACCCAAATCCGCGTCCCAATGTGTGGTAATCTTAGAACTTACCACGCGACTCTCCTGACAGCACTACGGCTTGTGAACGACACGGCACGCAAGGGGAGGGGAGCAAGGGGGACACTTGCCCCCCCCCCCCAAAAAAAAAGGAAAGAGAAACAAAAAAGAGGTGCGAAGCCATAATGCTGTTAATATTTTTTGTTTGGGGGGGGGTAGGGCAAATGCTCCCCTGCTCACGCTCGGAAAAAATGATGAATTGAGAATATATGGAAAAAGTTAAGGACTTTGGGGGGAAAATTAGCTTTGCCCTCCCCCTGGAAAAAATTCTGGTGACGCCCATGATGGCACACTACGCAAAGCTAAGACGATGCTTACTCTCCGATCCGGCTCGCTAGCGGCAACTGGCCAAAAATGCGCCTAGCGCACAAGTGCACCCTCTCTCAGCTCCAACACGTACGCCAAAGTATGGAGGGCAAAATGTGCCAAAAACTGAGCACTAAAGCTGCATTTTGCTACAGCTTTAAGGCTTGAGTATGACGTTTGTGCTTGAAGCCAACGTTCGTTGCGGCGCAAGCAAACACAGGTCGACCTGAGGGCGGCTTTAAGGTGAAGACCGTCCAAGTCACGGCTTTTATAATAAGGTTGTCTCCGAACCCCTCCTCCTCTTCAACCTGCCCCCCCCCCCCTCCAAATGTGTCATTCCCACTCTACCTCAAGAGAGTTTTCTAATGCTTCAGAAAAGCAACTACATATTTTGTTTAAAGCTGATGAAGCTACTTACTGTCAGCTGACCGAATCCAGTCAACGATGTTCCGTGGTAATTGAACCGATGCCACCACATCAATACCCTTAGGGATCTCATAAGCACCCATAAAGGTCTTGATCTCAGTTCCAACGAGTGAACCCTCTTGTGGTGACCCTTGTCCAGGCTGTCGTACAGATACAAAGCTGACTCCATTTCTTGACTGCACTGGATCCAGACTGACCGCCTCGACGTGAATGGTGTCCTGACGTATACTGACCTGACCTTCTTGTCTCAGAGTCAGGGAGACCTGACGCTCTACGGACTGGATGATGGCTGAAGAGTTACCAGCATTGATATCGGGAGTCTGGGAGTCAGGAGTGTTCATTATGACATTGCCCACGCTCTCCAACACCAACTCAGTAACCTTCAGAAAGACATTTTAAACGTAAAGACGTTAAAGACTCTAAAATAGGACTCTATATAGCCACAGCAGACGCTGTTCCATCAACCAGTGACATCCTGCGCATATTAGTTGTCTCTCAAGGAGACAAGGAGGCCAACAACAACCTACTGAGATTACTTTTACATATTAGTGTTCCCAAGACATTTAAAGATGTGCCACTTGACCTTGAAAAGCGATGTAAAGTTATTTATATAAAACGACGAATAATACATACCTGTACGTCTCCTGATCCTGCCCCAACAATGTTCACCAAAATGTTGGAAACCGCCTCCACATCTGCATCCTCAGGTGACGCTGACGTCTGATTGACCAGAAACTCAGCCACTTCAACCACATTTCCTGTACTAACTTCAACCTAGAAGAATTAAAAAAAAAACCGATTCAGTCAACAAAAGTTATTAATTGCCTCATGTGATCTTTAAATGTCATATTAACAATGAATGCAAAAAAAATTGTTATAATGAATCAAAAACATTGTAGCAATTGTGTTGTTGTTTGCATTCAATCTTTTTCTATATTGCCTTTAAGGTACTTAAAGCATTACCTTCTCGACGTCCGCAAGGGTAACCTCGTTCCTATATTCACCACAACTGCTGGGTTCATACTCCTCCCATTGGAAGTACACAGGAGGATCTACAAGTGAACAGTTCCTTACGCCACGAGGTTGACCGGCTAAATGGTAATATAATTGTAGACATCAATTAAACAATACATATTTAATTGATGAGACTTAAAGGGTTTGCATGGTGGTCATTATCAATTAATAGGAGGCTAGGCCCTAGCGGTAACAGATATCGCTTGGTGAGCTGTGTGGTTCTGATAAGTACCTATTAATGTGAGGTTATCAATTAATGGGAGGTTAGGCCCTAGCGGTAACACCATGTGAATGATATCGCTTCGTGAGTTGTGTGGTTCTGATAAGTTCCAGTTGGTTTTACTCGACGTTTTGAACAGTATGCTATGTTTGTCACCAAGAGATCGATTTAATATAATATAATTAAAGAAATGTTAATAACTGAAGTTTAAATGTCAATAGCTGAATTAATCCCTAACAATTTGTAAGTTACTTCAATAAATTGTCGTTGTAACCCTATACCATTCATCGTCATGAGGGGACATCTCTCCACAGACTTAGCGGTTGACCCCGCTGACGTCACCGGCCACGTGAGATCTTCGTATGTTTCCAATTCACACTGACCTGAAGAAAACCAGATGTGCACTGCGTCTCAGTAACTTGTAATGAATCATATCACGTGTTAACTTCTCAGGTACGGTACATGTATATGATTGCATTTAATACTAAACTATAGTGCTGAATCAATGCTTCCAGACAATATTTTTGCTCTTGATATAGTTTAGTTCACGATTAGCAAGTTACTGACCTTCAATGGTCACAAAGAAGGAACATTCAAGAGTTACGCCATACATTGGAAACTGCTGCTGGTAGCTAACTCTACGAGTTCCTATCAAAAACTGATCACCGGGATTGGCGGTAGAGGTCAAGTTGGTTGGTCCACCCCACCCGGTCAGATCTGGTTCTATCCAGTTCACGCTGGCTTCGTTAAAACCGGGACTGGCAACGGCTGTCATATTATTTGGGCAGGTAATACCCACGACTTCAAAGAAAATGGAAAGCATAATACATATCTTAGTCATTATTGTAGTTTTGTAACGACGATGTTTTTTTACAAAAACTTGTAATATACCCTTATAGTTCTGCAAAAAAAGTAAATGTAATGCAGCAGGTTTTCACATACCTGTAACTGTAATTCTAAAATCGCAGATGTTCTCGTTCCCAGACCGATCTCTAGCTGTGTACCTCGCTGTAGATACCCCAACCGGAAATGTACCGTGGCCAGCTTGGTAACATTCACCAGGCAGGGTTACCTGGCAGGTGAATGTCACATCGACGCTAGAATTGGAGTTGTCAGAGGTCATCGGAGGCGTCCACATATGAGACGCCTGATTGGACGATGAGATAACTGGAATGATGAAATCATCCGGACAGCCAGAGATTTCAGGTGGTTGAGTATCTGTGGCGGTTGAAAACGTACAAACGATACAGCATGTTAAGCTTTCAGTTACGAGCACCATATAAGATAAAATACACCGAAACCGTTTGATGAATATTATCTTGGACAGTCAGGGTGATATATTAAATATATTGAAGTCATTTGGAAGCTTATCTTCCAAAGAAACATACACATCCCGGCTTCCACATTTGATTCTGAAGAACAATCACAGATAAACAAAGTAATTGAATGTGTGAATGTATTCGCCACAAGAAAGTTTACAAGCCAACCCAACTGTAGGACTATGAGAGATATTACAGGAGAGTAGGTATTATTAACTTAGGGTAACTGGAGGTAGGAATGAACATTTCTCTCGAAACATGATAGTTCACAGGTTGGAGGGAAGCAAGCACCATGCAAGGAATTCCTAAGGGATGCAGCACTTCGGGAAAAGCTAATACAATATCATTTCGTTCTCCATCTGTGTATTGCATGAATGAGAACAGACAGGAAGCCGATTTTCTCTCTCAAACACTGCGTATTGTAATATTGTATGAAGTAAGTTATCGGGCTCAATCCGATCACCAACTTAGACTACATATTCGCGTTGGTGATCGGGCAAGGCAATCATTGCACTGGACATTGCCCAGTTAAGGTGTGAATACTTTTCAGAACGGAAAAAAAAAGGATCACGAAATTCAGCCGCAACGGTAGAATATTTTTTTATTTCATTAAAACATGGATCAAATGATAGTTTTAAAAAAATATTTCTTCTTCCAATTCTCCCTACAATATAACCGCCGATTTGAAATCGTCATGATTCTGAAACCTTCTAAAGTCATTTGCGGTAGTTTAAACAATATAGGAGCAATTTGGTAAAAATGTAAATTAAATAAGTACTGGATGTGCCTTGAGAGGGCGCCCTTTCGATCGATGACGTCATGATGCTTCCATTGTGCATTCTTCCTCAAACACTTTCATAATTTGTATGTCTGTAGTATAATGCCGCCATTTTCACGTTGTATTCAATTTTGAAGTCAATGTCAAGCGAATTGTGCCCAGGAATCCAAAATATTGTCCGAGGCAATGTTCAACTGATACCAACAATGAACTCGATACTGCATTCATTTGAAAAGTAATAGTGGAAATTATCATATGGATTCCAATATTAAACTTATACCGCTTGTAATTATTGATACCTGATAACGTCAAGATGACGTCGCAACATTTATAACATATTCTGACATAGGTCAAAGTTCAGACCGTAGTTTGGAAGAAATCTTGGTTCCTTTAGATTCGAGGCTTGTTTCTATATTTTGAATTCACCTAGATTTGACCTGTGCTAGCATCATCAGTTGCATTACTAATGTTACTGGCAGTTCAGTTGTCCACATCACCAGTAGCATTAAAACGGTTAACCATATTGAAGACACACTCTAAACAATCCACGGTCGAATTAGACCCAATAATTTTCATGGTCAAATGGCACTTCTCTTGATGTTTTTTTTCAAGTCATTAAGGTCTACCTGTTTCAGGCGCTATATTGAAATTGTAGCAACCGCTTCAGTTTTTCTGGCTGTTTCCCGCAACCGAACCGTCCTAATAATTATAAGACTACGTTGATGATAATAAGGCATAATAAAAGAACTGGTGAAGATTGCAACCAGTCACGTTGGAATATAATGTCAATTATCGGCAATGAAGATCCGTTCAAATCCTAAATCAATCACAACTAGAGGTTTGCGATTGTCTTTGTAACAAACGCAGATAGGGTGATGGGACGCTGAACTTTTTTATTTGGTAGTTGTAAATGGTTTAAGCCCCCAAAAATGGAACATATGAAATTCATTTTTTTTTCGGCTGAAGAATTTTTATGAATTTGAACAAATGCATCCTTTAGGGATTGTTAGACTCCAAACACATTTTATTTACACGTTACTTCCGATTAATAACGTCATCAGTTACAAATGTGCATAATGACTCTGACGTTGTTTAGCTTACACAGGTTATGGTAAATAACCTCCGAAAATAGCAAAAATACATGAACGTTTATGTGCTGTACGTATTAATGACTCTTCATTTCCGGTTAGATGACGTCCCAGCATTAGGGAACCCATCTTCAATAATGAACTTTATATCATGAATTTGGCAAAAGTAATTCCCAATAGGTACCGAATTGATGAATTTTATTTTAAAAAGCCAAAAATTGATCATCTCTTTGACTCTTATGTCTCCCTACAATAACTTGCAGACTGATGACGTCATTATATGAAACTTCGCTGAGTAATTATTAATTTGACCAAAGAATGTTTATGGGCAATTTGGTAATATATTGACACATGGTTTTTAAAATTATAAAAAAAAATCAACTTGTATTGATGTGCCGCAAGAGGGTGGCAGAGCGCCCTTGAGGCCGATGACGTCATCGTGACTTTTTTGAGTTAATCATACCTCACTAAAAAAAATTCTAATTAAAATAACTGTAGTAAAATGCTTCCGTTTTCAAGTTATTTTCATCTATCATTGCACTTCTGGTAACCACGGAAGTAAAGATCAAGAGGTTTGTGCCTGGGAATCACAAATGTTGCCCAAAGCAATTTCTATTACCTCACAAAAATGAACTCAGTAATCAATTCAAGAGATATCGTTGAAGCTACGTTGTCAAGATTTGACTTTTAATCGCATGTAATTTAGTATGTGATGACGTCATGATGATGTCACAGTTGTTCTCCCTGGGTTTTTTTACAATAGGTCATGTTTGTGTAAAGTTTCATCATTATTTCTCGAACCGTCAAGGAGAAATTCGGTTTGTTTTAATATTCATGCTTTCTCGGTATTTTTATTTCATTCAACTTTGACCTTCCGTTAACACCGGAAGCCAAGGTCACGCGACTTTACGTACATGACATGAAATATTCATAAAGTGTGAATATGATTCTTTGTTTGGTTTATGAGTTATAAACTAAAATTGCTTGTAATTTGATACCTGATGACGACATCATGACGTCACACTTGTATGCATATTTCTGTATTAGGGCTGATGTTCATACCAATTGTTATGTTCTTGTGTTGTTCCGTTTGAAAGAAAAGCCGCGGAGAATTATTATCCAGAAGAAAACAACACAAAGAAACAAACAAACCAAAACAAAATGGTTATGGGGTTCAACCCCATTATGGGGTTCAGCCCCTCATCAAATCTTTTTGTTCTCCAAAATGCAGTCTATGCATTCGAATTACAGATAAACATGCCCGTTTTGTGAACAATCACCAAACACATCACATGTACAACTGTTTTTTGGGTAAACCGGTGGGGACTGTTAGGCTAGCTGGGCACGGGTGGTTCAGTATCTGTCCAAATGAATACTTACCAAATGAAAGTTACTGCTGCACCAAATTTTCATTAAACTGACCGGTACCTAAGACCTCAAATATATTTTTCAAAAAGCTACCCCATTAAGTGTTAATGGGGTCGAGTATGAGCTGAGCGTCGCCGCACCACTTTTGGAGCAAGCTCCATACCAGAAACCGGAGACTTTTTTGTTGGCCTTATCGAAAAGTGCTGTATAAACTTTTCGATAAGGCCAACAAAAAAGTCTCCGGTTTCTGGTATGGAGCTTGCTCCAAAAGTGGTGCGGCGACGCTCCTTGTTTTTTGGTTTTTTGTGTTTTTACCTTTTTTTTCTTCAAATGTCGGCTGATGACTGCGAATGGTGCTCGACTACATTTAGTACAAAATAGATGAGTCAAGAGAGGCCATATAAAGCTTATACTCGATCGTAAGCCCATCTAAAAACACGTTAAAATTGTGCAGAAGCAGGATTCCAGTCAAACCAGTGAGTTTGGCAGTGTTTAGACATCATCTTACATTGAAAAAAAAAAAATTGCCCATGCGCACGACTACGGCGACGCGCGCGCATACCAGAAACCGGAGACTTTTTTGGCCTAAATGCTGTTTGCTTAGATCTTCATGCCATAATACATTCAGATTTGGGGCCATTTGATATCTGACCTCTTGTGACCTTGGAGAAATCAATGACCTTAAAACCTATTTATAGCTATTTATCAAGTTACTTTTTTTCAAGAGTACGTCATGGGTACTCTTGCCATAAAAATGATTTTCAATGTGGAAAATTTTTATATATAAGTAGTGGTGATCTTCGAGAGGTCAATGACCTTTGTATACCCTGTTTATAAGATTTACTCGTCAAAATAAATAAAAAATGATTGACCTCTGCTGACTTTCATTTGATCAATTACCGTTTTAATACTCTAATCATTGCTAATAATTAGTTTTACTCTTCGAAAATCCACTTTGGTATTACCCGATTGTAAAGGTTGGGTAATCGTGCCATAAAAAGGAATTTTCAGATGCAATGACATTTCAAAACTGACCTCTGGTGATCCTCGACAGGTTAGTTAATTTTGTATATCCTCTTTGTTTCTGTTTATCTGATTTACTCTTCAAAACGCCACTATTTTAAGACCCAAGTCTGAACAATGCAAAAGAAATGTATTTTTAGCTATATATTATTCTACAGTCTTATTATGAATTCAGGTCGCTGTGTATTATTTATTCATGACCCCCAACCTCCATTTTTCCTGATAAACGCAACATTAAGGCTACAATACAATCAAGGCAAAATTAACAGCCCCTTTATAAGGTTGAACCTGCGTCAAATTCCGAGTAATTTGATTTCTTTTTCCTGGGAAGGAAGGGGGGTGTTCAACAAAGTATTGAAATAAAGGTTGTCAGGATCCCGTAACTGTGATTAATATAAAACAATAGGTTTTTGTCCTAACCTTCTGAAGGAGATGCCAAGTCGCAAGTTACTCCAGCGTCTCCATTATGTCTGCAGCTGGAGGTAACATACCATCCACTGTGTTGGCATTGGTCAATACTTGATTCATTGCCATGACATACAACATTGCTCAGGAGAATCGGGCCTGATCCCCGGCCAAAGTGAGCATACTGCCAGGCCTGGGATGCAGAAGGATAGCCGAGCTGTCGACAGACGACATGGGCATCTCTGATGGTCCAGTCTTGATGACAGACTGTACCCCAGTGGCATTTGTAGTACACCTCTACTCGACCTTCATTAGGGGCATCCCCATTCACAAGCCGTACTGAAACTTGAAAAAGGAGAGGGTACAATTAAATGTTCAAGATATAAGCATGATATTCGACTCTTCCTTTTCTATAGAATTACCTCAGGAAGGTCCATGTATAATTCTGATCAGTATTATATTGATATGTGCATTGATGACTATGTCTGACCTTTTCCGCTTAGACGTATTGCGCAAATGTGTGTACAAACAAGTGCGCACACGCGTGTAGCCGTAAAATGAACTCTCTATAGTGGTAAAAAGCGCCCTCTTGTTGGTACAGTAAGCTTATACGATAAGGATGAATTCCTCAACAATTTGCCAAACGTCATCAACGTATAATCAGCCCTTTGCAAGTTCGTTTATTATTCACAAAAAAAATCCATTGCGTCTGTACTACTATCAGGCTGAAAACACTGAGCTATATAACGAACGTATTAGGGGGTTAAACACTGCTTTTTTTTTCACGTGACACACAGACAGCAGCAATGTTGGAACAAACGGTTACTCAAAGAGAGCACTAACAGTTCTTGTTTCCCACGCGTTACTACATGTACAACCTTATATTAATTGTTTTTTGAGTGCACTTATTAATACCTTTTTTTCATTGTGGTAGAGTATTTAGTTAAACAAAAATATATCAACTCAAAATGCATACCTGGTGAAGAGGTATTGACAATGAGCTGCTCCCCACACGTCACTCCGGCATCTTCTGCATGACTGCAGCTGTGATTGAACCACCCACTGTGTTCACATTGGTCTATGTTTGATTCGGTGCCATTGCAAGCAACATTACGCAGGAGAATCGGTCCTGATCCTTCACCAAAGTGACTACCCTGCCAGGCCTGTGATGCAGGAGGGTAGCCGAGTTGTCGACAGATGACGTTGGCATCTTCAATGCTCCAGCCATCGTCACAGACAGTGCCCCACTGACGATCGTGGTATATTTCTATACGACCCTCATACGGGAAGCTGCCATTAGTGAGTCGTATTGGAACTAAAAATAAAACACTAAAAGGTTAATTTGCAATTAAGTTTTTTTAGGAGAATCTTTGAAAACCAATTAAATTTTAAAGCAGCGCACGTTGGTTAAATAAGCATACACTGCCAAAACAAAACCCCGTAAAAACACTTTCGATTCCTTGTACTTTTCACAGCTATGTATACCGTTATTGCTAGACCTGTCCCAAGAAGGAACGAGGCAGGGGTGGATCCAGGAATTTTTGCGGGGGGGGGGGGTGGTCATCAGAAATAAATGCTGTAGACAGGTTTTTTTTCTTCTTCGGACCCTTGTGGCCTCCGTTAATTCAATAGGGGTCGTACCATACTTAAAATGGGATAGCTGTTCAAATCTGACCATCATGAACACTTTATTACAGAATAGTGTACATATACCCCCGTAAATCAACTGGCTTTTGAATTCTGTGCACAGGCGGACATTATTAGCAGTATAATTGTAAGGGTGTAAGAGCGGGGGTTGGGGGGGGGTTGACATTATTTGAAATGTATTACTATGATATAAACATTTAGTCAGAGCTGGGGGATTGACACCCCCCCCCCCCTTTGATACGTTCCAGCGTGCTTTTGGAATTTCCAGTAAACATTGGCGCTGTGACGCATGCTGTGATTCAAAATGCGTTTGTTGGCGTAACATTTCACAACCCCTCACTATCAACCCCACCGTAGATCAACTCACCAGGATTGGCAGACATTTCGTTACATGTCACTCCAACATCACTGTAGTGATTAGAACAATCGGGATTGTACCATCCAGTATGATCGCATTGGTCAATTTTTGATTCACTGCCTCGACATTCAACATTGTCCAAGAGAATTGGTCCTGATCCTTGACCAAAATTATTATACCACCAGGCCTGAGTTGCAGAGGTGTAGCCGAGTTGTCGACAGACGACATTAGCCTCCTCCATGCCCCAGTGACTAGTGCCACAGATAGTACCCCATTCGCATCGGTAGAATACTTCCACTCTCCCTTCATGCGGCGTGTTCCCATCAGCAAGACGGACAACCACTGCGACGGAAAACAGTATTGCAATGAAACAAGACATTTCGAATCAATGATACAATTAATGGAATTAAATGATAAAAATAACAAGGTCCTAACATGCATGTGGGGGACATCCTATCAAGAAGTTTGCATATTCTACAGATGCTGATGCATATCGGACCAAAAGGTTAAATTCGGTCCCCGAGTTGTTCATGGAAGCTTATTCGTTTCTTTGTTGTATTGATCTGTTGTTTACGCAGTTATTCCTGCTCTCCGAAATCTTCATTCATGTTTGAGGGTACCAAACTGCTGGGTCCACATGTTTGTGGTAATCGGAAATATGTGTGTGCAGTTTGGTTTGAAGTTTTGGAAATTATGCCATCGCCAGTATAATTGCATGTTTATTAATTTATGTATAGGTATGTTGGTACAATTATCTGAAAGTGCCATAGCCTGCAAGGGTGGTGGTTACCACATGCTTTTAAAATGTCATTCATTTAATACCTTCTCAAATGCGCAAAAACCTCCTCTGGAATATACTCGCAATATATTTGGTCAAGGACAGGCGATACAGAACTGGTCCACTTCTGTTAATTGTGTCATTATTTGGCTGGCTCAGTTGAGATTGCATCTGCGCTCCCGCAGTACTGGCTTGATTCTGCCATCATTGTGTTGGCCCTGAATCGGTCCAAACCCGCTGTGCTTCTGGTTGTTATTGAATCATGTACTGGCCCGGTTTTGCGTCATGTCCAAGCCAATACTGGGACAAGTATAGTTGCAGCTAACATTGCATTTGCCAAGGCCCAGTACACACGAGACTGACATTACACTGACTCAGTGCCGGCTCAAGACTGGCCCGATTCTGGCATCATGTTTTTGTCCAGTATCGGTCCACTACTGGCTTTCTACTGTTTGTTAAGATATCATGTACTACTGCTCGCCCGGTGTTATATGTCATGTGCAAAGCCAGTGCTGGGCCAGTATAGTTGCAGCTGGCATTGCCTGGGCCACCCTCCGAGCACAAACGAAACAGAACTGGCATATTTCAGGCATTACAGTGACCTAGAACTGGACCGATTTTTGCATTCTGTAGTGGCGCAGATTCGGTCCAGTACTGGTATTTTCTGGTTCAGGTAATGGCATCACGAACTGGCCCGGCACCGCGCCAATATGCAAGCCCTTACCGATACTGGGCCAATCAGCTGCAAAGATTCGGACAGTTCCACTGTAATCGTACCGAATGAATGGTACGGGTTCAGTTCTGGCCCAGTTCCTTTGCTGGGAAATAGCCAAATGAAAGTTTTAAAATATTTAACATCTACCATGTTTTTAAAAAATCAACCAGAAAAACTTTGCCCAACCACATACTGTAATTTACCCCATACGATGCTGAATTATACCGATTTCAAACTTGTTTTGATATTATGTATGTAGGAGAAGGACAACTCTGATCACAAACTCGGGTAGGTAGAACTCGTTATGCTAGGTCGGCAGTCTACCTATATAGGAGAAGGAGATCTCTGATCGCAAACCAGGGCAGGAAGAGCTCGTCAGTCTTGGTTGACAGTCTACCAGGTGCCGGGTATGGTCTGTTTATCTGTCTTGTTTGACTGACGGCCATACAAAGGAGAAGTAAGACAACTCCTTCCCTCCGTAGTCCGAGGTAGTGCCTTGAGCAAGTACCAGCAACCTCTTTGCTCCCCTGCCTTGGTTACGTCCCGGTGAAGTAGATGGCTCTGCACATCTGGAGGAAGAGAGACTTGATCTCCAACGGCAAGGGCGAAAAAAGGTGGACTGTTCACCCCAACGGCCAGCATGAGAGGCGGAGAGACTTGGCGAACCCCCGTCTTAACCAGCTAATGACAGACAACGATGATGATGACAAAGCTATTTCGACACAAATCTTATACGGCTGCCAGCTCCGGGAGTGAGCAGGAGCACAGCTGCGGGACCTGGTGCCCGTCCCAACGGGAATAATGCTTCCCCAAACCCATCTGGGAGGGGAGAGGCTGACGCGTGTGGTGGTACCACAGCGAACCTTTTGAGATGTAAGAAAGATGTAATTGTTGCAACAATGTATACCCGGACAATTAGGGAAGTAAAATATCAACAAGAATTGGCATACAACATGAAAATTCAGAATAGTTCGATCACGGGCATCAAGGAACATCGAATTATTCACAAAGGCCCAACTGAGACAGTGGTACCCCACAAGATCGGCGACCGGTACCTGGTGACGTCATCAGCATGGCGCAATGGGGGAAGCCGCTTGTGGCGGAGTAAGAATAGCGATGAGTTCAAGAGCAAAGAAGGCGCTAACTGAAGTGAAATCGTTCTCTGAAGGAGTCATTATGGCAACATTCCAGAGCAATCCAGCCACTACTATCATATCTGCGAGACACTCATATTCTATGAGACACTCAGCGATGCGATCCAGTCAGTCCCTGCACACAACTTTCTAGCTGTTCTCGGAGACTTCAACGGACGGTTGGGAACAGACGATGAGCCCCGCTCATTCCATCAGCAAACCAATGCAAATCGCGAGCGACTTTTTGACTTAATTGAAGAATATGCACTGATAGCTGCCAACACTCGCTTTCGAAAGCCCGAGAAGAAACTCTGGACATGGCTCTCACCCCCAGACAACAACCAGGAGAAACACAATCAGCAGATTGACTTCATTCTTGTAAGGAAGAAGTGGAGGGACAGTATCAGAGATACCCAGGCTTTCAACTCTTTCGCTAGCATGGGTCAAATCATCCTGTAGTCTCGGCCAAGGTGCGACTCAGTCTGCGAGTTCCCAAGAAGCAGGTGAAGAAAAAGGTCAAGTACGCATGGAAGGCTTTGGAGTGTTACAAGAGGTATACACAGTGGAATGAATAAACTGAGTTGAATCTTTGGAAGTGGATGCAGATGCAACTGATAGGTACGACCGTTTTATCAAGGCTCAAGAGGGGGCTGCTCAAGCGATACTAGCACATGTACCAAAAGGAAGAAGGACAAGTTCTGTTCAAACGACCCTAGAGTCCTTCAGGCCAGACAAGAAATGGAGGCAACATATGTCAACTTCATTGCTGAGGGGAAACAAGAAGAGGGCGTGCATGTTTGTGAGAAAGAGCAGCTCTACAAGGTCTATGATGAGGTGATGACTGAAGATCAAGCCAAAGTGATACTCTTGCGCCCTGTTTATTCGTCATCGTCCTTAACTACGCTCTGAGGCGAGCAATCGCTGGGAGGGAGCAGCTCGGTTTCATGCTCGCACCAAGGCAAAGCAGACGGGTAGGTGCTGTGGTAGAGACCGACTTTGACTTTGCTGACGACATCGCTCAGGTCTCGGGTTCGGTGGAGAAGGCGCAAGCTCTGCTTTCTAGCGTGGAAGAAGAGTGTAAAAAGATTGGCCCACAGATCAATGCCAATAAGACGTAAATCATGTGCTTCAACATCGACACTGGGGATGTGGAGATCAACACCAAGGACGGCACTACCGTAACTGTGAGAAAAGACTTCAAGTACATTGGCTCCAACATCAGCTCAACAGACAAAGACATCCGAGTGAGGAAAGCACATGTTTGGAAGGTTTGCCAATTCCTAAAGAAGATCTGGAAGTCTACGATGCCGGATAAACTCTAACGAGCTCTATTCCGTGCATCCGTGGATTTCATTCTACTCGTCTGCTCTGAGGCATGGACTCTAAATACTGTAGCGAAATAATCTTTTGAGAGTGCTTGAGGGATTTTTTTGGGCACAGAAGCAAATATTATGGCTAACTCAGAAACAGATTTGATAACCCAGTTGGTGACAGGGCTGACAAATGCTCTTAAGCAAGATAAGCCTCGGGCTGTATCACAGCGCCCAATCAAGCTTTCAAAGTTTTCGGGTAAACCCACAAGGGCAGGGGACCCCACTATAATAGAATGGTTAGATAAAGTAGATGTGTACATTCAGCAATGCAGTATCCCAGAGGATGAGCAAGCAAAGCTTGTTATTCAGCATTTAACAGAGGTAGCCCGGGAGGAGATTAAGTGCCATGGGGATGAAATTAAAAACAATATTGCTTCCCTTAAGAAACTGCTTAAGAGGAGTTTTGGTGCGGACGAGACTGTTCAGTCTCTTCAAAAAGCCCTCTATGAGCGCACTCAAAGGGAGGAAGAGTCACTGATGGATTTTTCTAGATCACTTATGCGACTTCATGATCGAATCCTTGAAGTCGCGACAGAAGGCGAGAAGGGCGCCCTCAAGGGGTTACGCGACAGGGTGTTAATCAGCCAGTTTGTCGCTGGTGCTAGAATTCAATCTGTTAGGCTGGAGCTGCGCAGGCTTGAGTTAGCCAAACCTTCCCAAAGTTTCAGTGAGATGCGCGATGCAGCACGGGAACTTTTCCGTGACATTGAAGGGGGGTCACGCCCCAAACGGGGTCAAGTGCACCAGGTGTCAGCTGAAGGTGTATCACCTGAGGCTGAAGATAGTACACCGGGGGTCAAGGTCAATGAAATTTCAGTTAATAGGAATAATGACCAGTTGCAACAGGTGTTGGCACAACAGCAAGAGCTGTTGCGATGTCTCCAGTCACAACAGGGTATGTTGTTAAAGCAACAGGAGCAGTTGAATACATTGTTGAAACATGTACACATAGGGCAAGATGCGAAAATTCCGTGGGTATCGGATACTGCCGGGAACAGACTACCTGTGGTTTGTTTTTACTGTAAGAAACCAGGGCATATCAAGGCTCATTGCAAGCGCAGAATTGCTAAGGAGGCAGCGACAACAGCTCAGCCATCACGCGAACCACAGTTAAGTAGTAATGTGCAGGGTAAAGTAGTCGGGGAGGGGTTAAACCCCCACGCTCCACAACTGTAGGCCGAGTGGTGGAGGACAAGGTCAAAAAGGCCTCACAAAAAGGAGATTCCCAATGTGGAAGGGTGCAGTCAGAGCCTTCCATTGATGAGGTGCTCTCTAAGTTGGTGCGAGAAAGCCCAAAGGCTTGTGTGACTTTGGCAGGCGTCAAAACCACATGTGTACTTGACACCGGAGCGGAGGCGTCTCTGATTTCTGCATCTTTCTACAGGGAGAATCTAGCTAAAAAGATGGCCGGGTTGAAACAGATAGGGACGCATTTGCGAGTATTTGGAGCAAGTTGCGTTGAACTACCCATTGAGGGGTATGTTGAAGTCCCTTTGAGTGTTTACAACTACACAGTTGTAGGCCATTTTTTAGTAGTGAAGGATTCTGTGGAGGCTGACCCAAAACATAGACCTTGTCCAGTGTTGCTTGGATGCAACGTACTGCACTTACTGAAAGATCTTACAATAGAACCCGAGCATGAAGACGCTGGTGCATGGTCATTGGCATTACAGTGGTATGGGCTTTCAAGGGGATTGGACCAAACTGAAACTGAAAATATTGTCAAGGAGACATCTGGCAAGGGATCAGTTGCTGCGCGTACAGGCAGAAACCCAACCATGATATTGCCAAGAGAGGTGCGCAGCATACCGTGTTACTTAAGAGCACCGACTGACACCTTAGAGGGGTGTACGGTTTTGGTTGAGGGTCTGCCTGGAGTGAACGAAATGGGGCTCAGTAGTAGAACAGGGGAACAATCCGACTCTAGTACATGTACTTTGGGTGCCAACTTTAAGGTTTATGATTCATGTGAGATAACCAGGGGTAGAATTGTCAATGTGTTGGTGGCAAATGTGGGAGCCCATGTACTTGAAATACCTTCACACTTTAAACTTGCCAGCGTCACAAAGATCACTACCAGGCCCAATGTTGAACTTGAGGAGGGGTCAGATGGGATTCATGTTTCAGTGAGTAATATCCTTTGTGAATCTTTGGGGTATCAGGAGTTGCCCCAGACTGATTTAGGCAAACCCGTGGACCATGATATTGAAATAGGTGATGGGGAGTCGTCGTCGAACGGCGAGTTGTATGTTTTCGAGGATGGTTCGGAGTACCAGTTACCCATTGGGTTAAGTCTTGACTTGGGTGTAGAATTGAGCAGGGAGGATCGGGATCAGATAGTACATTTGATTCAAAAACATGACTCAGTGTTTTCAAAAGATTCACTGGACCTTGGGTTTTGTGACCAAGTCCCTCACACGATTCGGACAACCGATGACCATCCGATAAACCAACCGTATCGGCGTATCCCTCCACACCACCTTAAAGAAGTTAGGGAGTTAATTGAAAAATTCCTGGACCAGGGCATTGTGCAAAAGAGTAGTAGTCCATATGCGAGCCCTATAGTGCTTGTACAAAAGAAGGATGGGTCCTTAAGAATTTGTGTCGATTACAGGCGGCTGAATGCCAAAACGGTGCGTGACTCCTTTCCTTTGCCTCGAATTGAGGAGTCACTGGAGGCACTCCGGGGGGCTAAGTATTTTTCATCTTTGGATCTCGCACACGGATATCATCAGGTGGCGATGGACCCTGACTCTGTCAGTAAAACTGCGTTTCGGGTTCACTTTGGCTTGTACGAATACACCAGAATGCCTTTCGGGCTAGTAAATGCACCAGGAACCTTTCAGAGGGTCATGGAGATGTGTCTCGGTGACATGAACCTGTGTGAGTTACTGATTTATCTTGACGATATTTTGGTGTTTTCGTCTACTGTTCAAGAACATATCAACAGGTTGGACAGGGTTTTGTCTAGGCTTGCTCAGTTTGGATTAAAGGTGAAGGGCTCAAAGTGCCACTTGTTTAGTGAACATGTATCCTACCTGGGGCATGTGGTTGGGCCAGAGGGTGTGGCTGTGGATGAAGACAAAATACAGAAAATTAAGGATTGGCCGATTCCTGAGAATGCCGCGCAGCTTAGATCATTCCTGGGCCTAGCTGGATATTATAGGCGCTTTGTGCAAAACTTCTCCAGAATAGCGGCGCCACTGCATGCTCTTATACTCTCACAGGCTAAGGGCAATGCGAGAGGCAAGTTACCTAGTTTTGTCTGGGACTCAGATGCGCAGTTAGCATTCGATGCATTGAAGCATGCTTTAACACATGCACCAGTTTTGGCCTATCCCAATTTTGCCCAACCATTTGTCCTGGAGGTGGATGCATCCCTGCAGGGTTTAGGGGCTTGTCTGTGTCAGGATGACGAGAATGGTAGAAGGCATCCGGTAGCGTATGCCAGTCGCGGTCTAAGGGGTGTTGAAGCTAAATACCCGGATTATAGTTCCTTTAAATTGGAACTTTTGGCGCTCAAGTGGGCGGTAGTTGATAAGTTTAGAGATCACCTTTTGGGGGCAACCTTTATTGCCTTTACTGACAATAACCCGCTTGCTTACCTCAAATCAGCAAAGTTAGGTGCTACTGAGATGCGTTGGGTTTCGCAATTAGCCGCGTTCAATTTTGAAGTACAGTTCCGTTCAGGGAGAAGCAACAGATGTGCAGATGCACTTAGTAGGTATCCTGGGCATGCAAGTGATTCGTCAGAGGTTGAAGGTCTTATGCAGGATAAGTTGCAATCGACTTTACTTCCCAAGACGGCAGTAGTTGATAAAGTGAAGGTTAAACAGACACATAATGAAGTACCCACAGAGGGGGCTGGACCTCCTGGTGTGTTTCCGTCTTGGTCGACGGAGCAACTTTCTTCCTTGCAAAAGGGTGATACAGAGTTGGGTTGTGTCTGGGAGTGTTGGAACCGGAGGTGGACACCAGGGGAGGTAGTGCCTGATGAACATGGTCAGTTACCTAAGATTAAGTTATGGCTTGATCAGTGGTCACGTTTTGTTGATCGTGACGGGGTTCTTTGCCGGCGGGTAATTTATCCTATACATGGAGAATTATTCCAGATACTCTTGCCGAAAAGTCTTCGACAGAGAGTATTGGAAGGGTGCCATGACGGATGGGGGCACCAGGGAGTTGTCAGGACAAGTTCATTATTAAGGAGACGGGTTTACTGGCCACACATGACGGCAACCGTTCGTCATTATATTGACCATTGCCAGAGGTGTATTACTTCCAAGGTGGCTCAACCGCAGACAAAGTTTCCCATGCGTCATCTGCTGGCATTTCGGCCTTTGGAAGTTCTAGTGGTAGACTTTGTTAAACTTGACAAGGGTTGCAGGGGATTTGAAGATGTCCTTATAATGACAGATGTATACACAAAGTTTTCGCAAGCAGTACCTTGTAAGGATCAACACGCAGTCACAGTTGCTAAAGTGTTAAGGGACCATTGGTTCACAAAGTTTGGTATCCCGAATAGACTCCACAGTGATCAAGGGAGAAATTTTGAGGGGGATATTGTAAGGGAGCTTTGCACCTTGTATGGAATTAAAAAGACGAGAACCACCCCATACCACCCTGAAGGGAACGGCCAAGCCGAACGCTTTAATCGGACCTTGTTTGGGTTGATTCGCTCTCTGAATGAGCGTGACAGGCGCAAATGGCCAGATTTACTATCGCATTTGGTTTTTGTGTACAATGCAACACCTCATTGTACGACTGGGGTCCCTCCATACACTTAATGTTTGGGCGGGAACCTCTGATCCCTTTGGATCAGATGCTAGGAAGGAATGATAGTAATTGGGAGCAGGACTTTGTTGCTGAACAGGGAGAATTGCTAGATCGTGCTAGGGAGATTGTAAAAGAGAGCGTAACTAAGCGAAATATCCAAAATAAGCAGCGTCACGATAGTAAGCGTGTCGACAAACCCATACACTGTGGTTCACAGGTGCTTATGAGAAGACTAGCATTTAAAGGTCGTCACAAATTAGCAGATAAATATGGAAAGATCCCATATAAGGTAATTTGGACCTGTGAACATGGGGATGTTTTCCGAATCCGTCCTATTAGAGGTGGACCAGAGCGAATCGTAAATAGGAAATATTTACGACTTGACCCTATGGCGGAAATTGATTCTCAGGGTAGTGAGGAATCCAGTTCAGATTCAGATTGGGATGTAATAGAGCAACCCGTAGAACAAGTGTTGGGTCAAAAACAACATGGTGTTGGCAGTGATAAAGTAGGGGAGCCAGGTGGCTCTAAGCTGCCTAGACGGTCTCAGAGAATTAATCGGGGCATGAACAGCAACCCATTTCGACTGCCCAAGTCAGTTATAAAGTAATGTCTATGTACTTTGTTTGAACGCTTGTTGCGTGCTGTACGTTGGGAAGTTACTAATGGAAAGGCTGGGGTATCCAGTTTCCACCTGGTGATCACCCATCTGTCGGCATCAACATGTGTTTGACAGAAGGTACATGAATTTTACAGAGTTAGTATTATGTAAGTACCTGTATGTATAATAGTAACCTGTTTTGATAACTTTCTTTCAGGTGTGTGGAAAGTCTTGTTGCTACTTCGAAGGAAGGTTTGGGGAATCCAGTTTCCTGTAGTGACAACTTGGCTAGCCAACATCTCCAGTAATTATGGGAGGTTTTGTACTTTTTGGTCACAGTTTCGTAAAGAGAATGAGGAACAGACATGGTTTTGCATATGAGGTTGAACTGCAGAGAAGCAAAATCCCTATCGCATGTATTGGCGAAGGTGGGTTGACTTTTGACCGCGTCCTGTGTAACCAAGGCCGTTATTTCCGACAGTTACAGAAATTGCAACCCACAGTATTAATTATTGATTTGGGAACAAACGACCTGTGTTCGGTTGAGCGAACCCCTAGCCAGGTTCACACCTCACTTTGTAATTTGGTGTCTGCTCTTCATAAGTGGGACGTATACCCTGATACTTTGGTGTTTTTACCAGTTTTGCCACGAACCGGGGGGTTGAGAAGCTACCAAGTGTCATTGCAGACATTTAATAGGAGAGTCATAGATTTCAATGAGCTGTTGGAAAAGTCCACATTCCTTGAAGATCGATGGTGGGTTTGGCGCCATCGGGGTCTCAAGAACCCGTGCTTTAGTTTAGATGGGGTGCATCTTAATTCGGAAGGAATGCTGCAGTATGAGAGGACACTACGGAAGTTACTTAAGTTTTTCGACTCTCGTATCTGGTTTTAGCTTCAAGGACACGATCATTAAGCTACATTTGTAACTGATTAAAGTATTCATAGAGGAGTTGTATCATGTAACAGAGTATAATGTTGTATAGAGTTTATCGAGATTTTGGGCCAATCATTGTAACTTTTAAATAACTGTTATAGAAGACAGCCTGAATGGATACATAGCAGTACACGTATTCATTTTTATCAATTGTTATTCAAGCTTGTTGTATTTCCAGTTTTTCCTTGTTTATAATAAGTATGTGTAGTAAGGCAAATAATGTATGCTGTAAAGAAACGACATTTTGATTTTGTTAAATCCTGTGAAAGCATTACTTTTAACCTTGATCTCCAGGAGTAGATCACCCAAGTAGGGGAGTTTGTAGCGAAATAATCTTTTGTCAGGCCATGCATTTTGTTATTATTGCGATCAAGAGAGGGCGCCAGACAAGATCTATAACAAGTATCCGTATCTGGGCAGACCCGCCGAGGTCGCCAGGGTCATACGCTAGACAATAAATGATTACAATGTATACATTTGAGGCGCGGGAAAAGAGTACGCGCAACAGGAAAAAGACGAGTTGCATAATGATATGTGGAAACACGAGTGAAGTTTACACATGATTTTCGGTGGACAGAAGCAGAATAAATCAGCTCGACAAGTAAAGCACATAGAAGAGTCAGTGTGCATGTTTTCGTTCCAGTTTTATTGAAACCTGTACCCCTTTGCTTCACGGCAAAATAACACTACAATACGAATCAAAAAGCTCGACTAGATGGATGCTATACTTGCATGCTGAAGATGGCTCTAGACCTCAGTTGGAGAGACAATGAGGAATGAGGTGCTCTACGGCAACCTGCCAAGGATCTTCACAGCGATGAGAACTAGGCGTCTACGAATTGCTGGATACTGCGTACGACATCCAGAAATAGCTGCAAGTCAATCCTATGGGAACCCACCCATGGAGTAGCCTCTCGAGGTGGGCAGACGTTAACCTATGTGGACCAGCTGCGTCGGGACACTGGGCTATAATAGCCTCCGCAGCCGAGATCAGGACGGCAATGGGAGAGCGTGATGTATGGCGTGTCTTTGTTGCTGTCCGACGAGAGTCGACTTGATAATGATGATGATGATGTATGATTTTAAATACTCTTGGGGAAAAAAATCAACTTTCGTTCTACTTTTTACGTAATTACTTTTCTACCACGAGACGTAAGAATATTCACATGTGTTGCTCTTCCTACGATTGGTTTATTACCGTATATAGTGTATTAACTTATGACAGTCCATTGGGTGTATCGGGCTGGTAGATCTGTGTACAACAGTAAATGCACATTTGTATAAGGCAAATTCATGACATATGTATAAGTGTATTTGTTGGACATTCTGGTACATCCCGTAGCCCTTTTCTATATAATACGTGATTTTTGTTAAGTTATTCCCATTCATAAATACCTTTTCGGTCCAAAAATTTAAAAAATGTCCAAAACTAGACGTTGCCAACCATTTTGTTCAACAATTTTACATCACGTTTTACAAAACACCCCTCTGACTATAATATGGAATGCCCATCCACAACTCGTTACCTTATAGAGCCGTCTCGCCCACGTCATGTTACCGCAGCAACGCACAGCGCCCTCCATATTGGATTACAGGGACGTTGACGGCGCGAAGTTTAAAACACGTAAATAGGCTACAGACGATCCCGAGTACGACTCGACTTGCAAGACAAGTTAGTGTCATGATTCATTGATCTTCAGTGCTGAAGTGCTTGCTGCTACCACTAAATCGACAACTGTAGCGGGGATGTAATTCCAGGTAGGCCTACTAATCATAAGATTTCAGTGTCATGAAATTAAGTCCGAAATAAAAAAAACGGTGGCGTCCGGAAATTGGGCACAAATTCAGCTGGGTGTTCCGTAACTCGTAAGTAACGAGTAAACGTGCAGACTTGGCGCACTTGAACAAATCTCTGAAAATCCCACATTAACATGTAATAATTTCTTTAAAATTGATAAATTCAGATAAATCATTGTAACCTCCAGTTTGTTAAGAAATCATTTTCATGTTTTGGGGCGCATTTTAAAAGAGTTCATTGTCATTGTGCACTTCGAAAAAAAATTCAGAAAATAACGCCAAAATAGAATTTCATTGGAACTTTGTAAATATGTTTTGTTCATGTATTGTTTGACTCATGCCTAGCCCTATTCTCGATTTTGATCCTCTGTATAATGCGTTGTTTAATGCAATACACGTCCAAATGTAAACAACGCATTATACAGAGGATCTAAATCGAGACTAGCCTAGCCCTAGCGTTAGTTCAGTATTTGACCATAATGACATTTCTTTTGTACAAAACATGAGACAGGCTGAATATTTAGGTTTTTCCTACTCATAGTGAAATCATCACATTTTTCATTGCTAATTTTTATCCCATCTGAACTGCACTTAGCCTTTGGCCCAAGTTATTGTTTTTATTTAAGGAAAAAAATGTAATTGTCAATTAAATCAAGGGCAAACACTGCAAAGGTTGATTTATAATTTCAAGTATTGCCCTGTATGAGCTTGATGAGAGCTGGCGATCACCAGTAATTTGTGTGTGTGTATGTGTTATTACTCTGCAGATTGAGCACCATTAATTTTGCTTTTTGTGTGTTCTGTTTTTATTTCGCAGTTGACTGTATGTAAACCTGTTATCATGGCAGCAAGATCAACATACTACCTAGCCCTGGATGGCCCTGCAAAAGTCCGATATAACAAGATTCTGCAGTGTATTGATGACATTGATCCATACACAATTAGTTTGCGGTCATGGAAAGGGGATCCACATTCTCTTCCTCAAATATCGTATCCTGACATTGTTAATTTTCTAGTGTATACTCCTAGTCCATACACTTTGGAGGACTTGAAATGCTATAAAGGCCTGGATGCGTACAACCAATTCGTAAGTGGATGGGTTCGTGATGTCGTTTCTACCGTCATCAACGGCAAGCACGTTGTTACAGCAAAGGTAATAAACTAAGACTTGGTGGAAAAAAAATTATGTGCCCTTAATGTAAACTTTCTGTAATTCACTCCCCATCAGTGCACACCATAAGAAGATGCTACTTTAATACAGTGCAAGTCTTTAATTGTCCTTGTTATGAAATATACAACTTTTTAAGGAAAAAATATCAGAGCTTTACATTCCATATTTTGTACATTGGTCTTGGGCATGTTACTTTGTGTGATATTCTTTCTGTTTGGTTTACTGAAAATGTTTTGTAACTTTTTTCTTAACACTTGCAGGTGATGCATTCACAGAGACTGCGGGAGGCGGCACTCAAGCCATGGTTAATTGCAGAAAAGTGTGGGAAGATCATCGCAACCCACTGCAACTGCATTGCTGGTCTCGGAGAGGCTTGTACTCATGTCAGTGCTTTGATGTTTTACATTGACACAAAGGTGCGTATCAGAGATAGCAAAACAGTAACACAGGAACCAGCTTACTGGAAGATTCCATCTGCTGTAAAGGATGCCCAATACTTACCTGTAGCTCAAATAGACTTCACATCAGCCAAAACCAAAAAGAGGAAGCTTGATATGTTAGTTAATGATGGTTTGATGCCACCTCCACGGAGCAAGGTGCGGAAGATAGTTCCTGGGCCTACTGATGCTGAACTCACAACCCTCTTCTCGCAGATGAATGCAACAGGAACTAAGCCGGCACTCCTCAGCGTTGTACCTGAACACTGCCACCAATTCAAACCATCACATACTGACAACATTCTTCCACCAATTCTAACCGATCTGTATAACCCTCAGTACTCAACTCTCTCATTTCCTGACCTGCTGAACAGATGCAACGAATTTCAGCTGACAATTACCCAAGAGGAGGCAGACAATGTAGAAAAGGCAACAAGAGCACAATCATCCAGCAAGAAATGGTTTCGTTTTCGATCAGGTCGCACCACTGCATCAAAGATGAAGAATGTTTGCAGGACTAATCCAGACCAACCTTCTCAATCACTCATTCAATCTGTGTGCTATCCAGAGTCGTGCAGGTTTTCTACAGCTGCAACCAAGTGGGGATGCTCCCATGAAATAGAGGCACGGCAGGCTTATGTGGAAAGAATGGGAGAAGTGCACCATAATTTTGCTGTTAAGGACTCTGGCTTGGTAATTAACACAAATTGCCCCCACATTGGGGCTTCCCCAGATGGGCGTATTTCCTGTGATTGCTGTGGGGAAGGTGTCCTAGAAATCAAGTGTCCATTTTGTGCTCGTGACACTCAAGTCAATGAATATGCATCCCTACAAAATACATGCCTTGTAGAAAATGATAACGAGGTTTCTCTTGATAGGAAACATGCATACATGTATCAGGTTCAAACACAAATACATACTTGCTCTGTTGACTATGCTGACTTTGTGTTGTGGACAAATACAGATGTCCATATCGAGCGAGTTGAGCCTGATGCAAATATGTGGGATGAAATTCTAGAAAAAAGTCGCGAGTTTTTCTACAAAGCAGTGCTACCAGAATTAATGGGCAAATTTTACACCCGTATCCCATCTGTTCACGATAAGCCACCAGCTACACACTGCTACTGTGGAAAATCGCAACCTGTGGACAAGATGATCTCATGCGCTAATGAAGGCTGCAAAATCACCTGGTTCCACCAAAGTTGCCTCCAGATAAAGAGACTGCCAAAAGGGAAATGGATCTGCCCAGAGTGTCGTAAAATACCACGGAAAAAGGAAGAATGAAATTTTGATTATAACAATAATTGGTTGTGCTTTTTAAGGAAAGTTGCAGAGAGTTTAATCACTTTCTTTTTTCCAACCCGAGGCAAAAAATGCATAACTTTTGGGCTAAAGCCATTCCCTGAGAAAACTAGTTTTTTTTGTTTTCACTTTGAGAAAAGATAAAGGCTTTTGTGCAGAAACATGATCTTAATTGTCCAATGGGCTCCATCACTGTGGAAAGACTGTACCCTTATCCTTAAAAGAATACATGTACATTTAAAAAAGGGCTCCTGCATGTACCTTACTTTTCCTAGTTGTATTAATTTCAAATGGGTGCAATCAAATGTACATGTATAGAATTCCCTTGTAACACACACCAGGCTGTAATAAAAACAAAGGACCTCTGATCAAAGTTTTTCTTTTTGTAAGCAAGTGTTTTTATTATTGAGTTTACACTGTGCATACTCATATGACAATGCAGGTGAACACATTTCAGAAAATACTGTAGAAAGTTGCTCTAATGAACATTCTGCATCCGTGAACATGACTCATGGCTCTCAATGTATAAGTTACAGTGTATCTCTTTGCTCCCTATAGTCTATAGTACATGTATAACGATCACCCACAGTAACAACAACTTTTGATGAATCCCAAGGTTATTCGTTATCTACTGTACTGTAAAATTGACTTCTCTTCAAGGGCGTGCCTTATGTCAGAACCCACAATTGTAATATACAAAAATAAATAACATTCTTGTTATGTATACATGTGCAAAGGATGTGTTTCTCTGGTTCTTCCCCCCCCCCCCAATATATATATATATATATATATATATTTAGTTTAAAAAAATATATATATAAATAAATATAATAAAAATAATATAATATATATAAAATATAATATAGATGTAAAAACAAAAGTAAAACAGTGCTCACCGGACAGTAAAATCCAAGCTTTCGGTGCAAAGCACCTTCATCGGGGATACTATGGCTATGTCTGATGTGGCGCAGGTGGAACAAACACAGTAAACGTGTACTACGTTTGTTCCACCTGCGCCACATCAGACATAGCCATAGTATCCCCGATGAAGGTGCTTTGCACCGAAAGCTTGGATTTTACTATCGGGTGAGCACTGTTTTACTTTTGTTTTTACATTTACTATGCTTCACAGTGCTACGCAGCATCCGCACATTTTATAATATAATATATATAATATATATAAATAGATATATCCAATGAAAATGGCATCCATCACAATCCAATATATGAATAATATAATATATATAAATAAATATAATAAATAAATGAATGAATAAATAAAAATGTACATATATAAATAAATGAATAAATAAATATAAATACATGATCATAATTAAAATAATACACTGGTGAAGATAGAATGTGTTTGGAAATGGCCACAACAATGAAAACTGTATACACCGGTTATAAAAAAGAATCACAACATTTACACTGCCATCCACCACCGCATTAGGCATTTATACAAAATAAGCTTATAACTCATCATGGGCGGGGGCCAGCAGCTTCTAGAGTGGCGTGTTCGATTATAAATCATTAAATGTCCTCTTCAATAAGACGGAGGTTTTAGCCAAAATTCAATACAATAGATATTTCGTCACCACCACGAGTGTTTTGTTTTTCCATGAAAGTTGACTTTCATTCATTTCTAATCTATTTTTATGTGCTCATTTTATTTTTTATTATTGGACCATATTTCTTGAAATTCAACCCCCCCCCCCCATGTGAATCATATCCATTCACTAATATGAAGAAGCAGACATTCGAATGGATGAAGTTATTGGAGTAAGGGTTGCTATAAATCATATGATCCAACGTTACTTTTCTCTCAAATGGTTTGTGACAGATTATTTTGGGAAAAACCACAACAAATAGCATCAATGCTATTATGACAGAGTGTTGTAATGACTTGGACTCGAGACTCGGGACTCAAATCGACTCAAGTATCCAACCTCAAATGACTTGACTTAGATTCGCTTCACTTTTTCAAATGACTTGACTTGGATTCGAATCACTGTCAGAAATTACTCGACTTAACTCTGACTCGAGTCTGCCAAAACGGATTTTATTTTAAGATAACAATTTAAAATTAGCTTGAACGAAGTTACTGCAGTGACAACTTGACTTGACCCGACTTCACCAACATGCCTGTGTTGATTTGATTTGACTAGGGATTCGAAGGTACATGAACATGTACATGAGTTTGACTTGACTTGGCACTCGAAGGCAGTTAGACTGGACTTAACTTGAGACTCAAGCAGAGGGAGACTTGTTCTAAAATTGTTATGACATGGAAGAAAAATAGGCAATAAAGATTGAAAAATTGCTTCAATAACACTTGTGTCTGGAAAAGCAAAAATCCATTCAGTCAAAAGGAACAACTGATGGGCACATGTTGGTCATAGAACAAGATACAACGGTGATTTTGTCCAGAAGTGTAACATTATCATCTCTGGAAATGACAAAATCCATGGGAATTGTGCTGTGGAGGATGGTATATTTCTGGCGCAGATGTCCTATAACTCGCTCCACATGAATTCTGGAGTTTGCTACTCTGCGCGTGTTTTCAACTTGCTCTCCAGATAGTCGTGGCCCATCTCTTCTAAATGCAGGGAGTACAAGCTTAGCACCCATCATTCCAACGCTGTCTGAAACATCAAATCCCCTGTCTGCCATCACAACATCCCCTGGACACAACTTGTGGAGGAAAGATGAATGTTCGACCACGTATTTGTCGCTTGCTCTTCCACCCCAGCCTTGTGATAAATAAGATATGACTCCTTGAGGGGTGATGCCGATTAAGTATTTAACAGTGTTGTTGTGTTTGTACGAAGACCATGTTGACGTTCGTGCTGCAAGATTGGACGGCCTTTCTAAAAATATTTCGAAGCAATCGATAATAACAGTTATCTGTTTGCCAAAGTGTGTCCTGAAACTCATGGGCATAGTTTCCCACAGCTGTTCCCGATCAGGCCAAAATATGAGTGGCTTCAGTCTGATATACATGATGTTAATAATCTTCAAAAATGTTTTAGATGCTGTAGACTTATGCACATTAAACCTCTGCCCAAGGTCCACATATGTAGGATTCAGTCGGAGTTTTATGAGGCACAACACTAGCTACTGAAATTTTGTTAACTTGTTCAAACAGCTGCACACAATGAATGTTTCTAGGTACGTAAACAGAACATCCAAAATGGCAAAGCTTGACAATCCTGTGAAATGCTTCACATTTTCATCATTATCTTGGAAGAACTGCCGATCAAAATTATTGTTACTCTCAGCCAGCTGCTCTTTCAATTTTCGGTTTTCCTCTAACAATCGCTGTAATTCCATTTGTGTGGAATTCATGGAGTTGCTATCCAAGTCAGTTTGGCAGGCCTCTTCGGAAGTGGACTGTTGTCGTTTGGGGGTCTTGGGAACTGAATGAAGCTGGAGAAGAGCCTCGGCGGCATCCAATTTGGACTTCTGTCCCTGCCTGTAGCAGCGTTTTTGGTACCTCTCCAAGTCTCGAGTGGCATTTGCACCATCTATGTTGCTGTGACCAAGCTTGACAGTTGGTGCCCAGTCTGGATTGGTATTATCATACAATGCAGAGGGCTTTCCTACAGGGAATAAAATACAAAATAAGTTAACAAATTGTTCATTCAAATAACATTATAGTGGGTGGACCCCTATTGATCACAAAAAAAGGGTTGGTTCCATAATCCTTTGTTTTTTACTCCCAACTGCACATACGTAACAATGTGCCTTGTTTTTCTTTCGTGACCTTTGACAATGCATGTGCTACTAAGTTCACACAAAGGCTTTTTGTGTGCATCTCATCTAGGCGCTTGCGTCAAGCAGGTCTGATATCGCGCACTCTGCATGTGTCCTGCACTGCTCCCTGTAGGATGCCATCTTGATGTTGATCATCGTTGTCAGGCATTGTGGGTATTGTCAAAGGTCACGACAGAAAAGCAATGTGAGCAGTTAGGGGTTACGTATGCGGTTACAAAAAGGGCTAATGTACAAGAAATTGGCAGAGAAAATGAGCGTTGATTTCCATATAATATCCATTATCCAAGCACTATCTCAGAATCTCAGAATGTTGACTGGACATCGCCGCTAGGCATCATCATCCAACTATGGATTTACAATCTTGTTAAAGTGCAGGCTTGATGAAAAAAAAAATAATTAGCGAGGAAAAATATTGGAAGGAATTCCATACCCGGCCACTTCCATGCACAAAACCTACACTTACGGGACATGCCAATGTTTCCTAAGAAAATCTGGCAAAAATCTGAGCGCGGTTTGCACACAGTCACAGGTACACTTAAACTTTAAATTTGTGTCAAAATCCCCATCCTGGGGCATGAAAAACATAACGAAAACCCAAAATAAGGGTCGGGATAGTGCAAGGAGGTGGAGAGGGCCAGGGGAACATTAAGTCCATGGAGTACGACAGAATAAAAGATTTTTCATAAATTTCAAAGAAAAACTTTAAATTTTCTCACTCCTGTAACTGTAGTGTAATATTAATATTATTAAAATAATCATTTTTAGGAAAGAATTCCATATACAGACTCCTCCTCAGACCTTCTGCACAAACTGTATGGGCCATGACAGAAAAAAGTCAAGGTCACGGTGTTTTCTGACAAAAAATCTTGATTCAGTTTTCCCTCCTAAATTTGCGTTTCTTCATCAGATTTACAACTTTGGGTACTTAATTTCAAGTCATATTTAGGAAAAATAAGAGGAGTCCGTATACGGAATTCCTTTTACTCAAATAACTCACCGCTTGTAAAATGGTCCGAGCAGACCCGTACATACGGCAAGTTGCTCTCTTTAATGTCTCGGGCGATTAGCGACAGCCATTTAGCGCGTCTGCTCTGGGAGAGTTCCAGAGTGGCAGCTCCTTCTCGGGTCAAAACGGCGGGCAGCCGAAATAAAGATTTTTTGTCCCGATCCCCCCTGTTGCTGCAGCCAATAATTGCGCAAAAATTCACCATTTCGATGTCTTGGAAAAACTGCTTGGAAAAATAGAAAATGTCGAAACAGCAACCAACTGACAAAAGTGTGTGCTGCGCTACGCTACCGTCACGTACGTACGTACGTGGGTACGGGTACTTGTGTGCGTTTTGTTGTTGTTATGTTGTAATCCAACATGGCCGACCAACAAAACAATGACGTCACCCTCGCGCTCCTTATAGAGACATTGGCGTGCGCGTCGCGCATACTCCGCGATGTCGCCCAAAACGCAGCTGGGCTGGTGAAGTGTGAATTTCGGACCATGAAATACTGATTCACTGGTAGTACATTGCGCATGCATTCGGGAGGAATTTGAACGTTCAACCAATGAAACGTTAAAAGGAACCGGATTTCATAGGAGTCCAAATTTCATGTGACACTGGAAAAGCGTTTAAGACCAGCTAGCCATGACTTTATCATCCGTTTAAGACCGGCCACGTGACGGGCTCTCGACCAATAGGAATGCGTAAACTGTGTTAGGTATTTATGAATTCATTTTTAAATTAAAATTTCTTTACAGTTTCCAGCCATTCCGTTTGAACTTACATTTTTGTGAGATGCATTAACGTTATCGAAGTTTAACATCAACTTACCTGGAGATGGGGTGGTTACGTCACACGTCACTCCGACGTCATAGTAATGACCGCAGCTGGACATCAACCAGCCCCTAAAGTCACACTGGTCAATGCGTGATTCATGTCCATCACATGCAACATTTCCGAGGACAACCGGCCCAGATCCACGCCCAAAGTGAGCGTTCGACCAGGCCTGAAATGCAGAAGGGTAGCCGAGTTGTCGACAGACGACGTTGGCTTCTTTAATTTTCCAGACAGGGTTGTAACCACAGACGCTTCCCCATTGGCCTGTGTAGTTAACCTCAACCGTACCTTCATTGGGTGCGTTTCCATTGATCAGACGTACAGAAACTGTTATCCAAAATGACATATAAATGACAAAATTATTTAACAAGCACTGAGAGGGTAACAAAAATTGTATTATTATGACACTCATTGGTGGAAACAATTTCCACCAATAAACAAATTGGTGGAAATTGAAGAAGGAAATTGGCAGCTGACTTTTTCACAACACCCCAACACGACATTGTAAACAAGATTCAGACCAGAAAACAGTTATGGCTAAGAAAATAGCTCATACATGGGTGGCATTTGCATCAAGTAAATGTAAATTTGCGGTTGAGTTATCGCCCTTTGTAGCATACGTCGACGAAGGGCAAAACCCAAAATGTATTAAACAAAATATCTCATTTGAGATATTAGGGCACAAATCCCGAATTAAATGATTCGGGGGGGGGGGGGGTCATTTGCATGACATGGGCATCTCAACATGACATGGGCATCTAAACATTTTAAGTAAAGATTGTAGCCATATTTGTTTATTAGTTTAAAATAATACAATCTAGTACCTAACCTTGTGGAGATGTTAAGTCACAAGTTACTCCGGCGTCACGATTGTGTCTGCAGCCAGAGCTAGCATACCAGCCACTGTGTTGGCACAGGTCAATACTTGATTCATTGCCCTGACACGCAACACTGTTCAGGAGAATCGGCCCCGAACCTTGGCCAAAGTGAGCCCCCTGCCAGGCCTGGGATGCAGAAGGGTAGCCCAGCTGCCGACAGATGACATGGGCATCTCTGATGCTCCAGTCACTATCGCAGATTGTGCCCCAGTGGCATTTGTAGTAGATTTCCACTCTACCCTCATAAGGTGCTTCCCCATTCACAAGCCGTACTGAAACTGGAAAGAGAGGGTTGAATTGAAGTTTCAAGATACGCATGATAAATAGTCGCTTCCTTTTCTGTCAAATTACCTCTGAAAGGTCAAAATACTCTGATCGGTAAATAGATACATGCGTATTGCCATTGCTGACACCCCATGACACTCACGCATGTTTACGTTACATACCTGGTGTGGACATTCCTTTGCATTTGTGTAGTTACGAAAACTTGTAAAAAAAATCATTTTACTCACACTGTGAGTAAAGTCTTTTAACCCAATTGTTTTACTATGATTCCCTTGAGTGTTTCTCTTCATTTTGCGACACATAAACCTAACCCGAAAATGTCTCTGTTTTCCAGAGAGGAGGAAACCTTGTTTGGACGTGGGCAAGTCCACACAACGTATCTGAAAACTGGTTTATGTGAACATATTTTGTTTGGAAGTCCAAACAGAGAATGTAACGTTTGTACACGCGAACATGTTATGGATTTGTGCACATCCGGGAATAAATTAAGTCGTGAGCAAAGGAGTGCGTAAATCATAGACATAAAATAAAACCTAGACACGACATTTGCTATTGCACCTGTGAGCAAAATGCTAAGCATGTAGAATAATATTAATTACGCGAACGTTCATTATTGGCATGACGCGTCGCACAAGATCTTGCTCGACGCAACAAGCCCATGATGAGAGCGGTCTCACTGCGCGGGTTATTTGGAATCGTTTGGTCCCGTACGCATGTGGGAAAAAATAAGGTTGCATAAAATGGTACGAGAGTAGAGCGCGTAATGAATATGCATGACTATGACGTCACTAGAAGCTCATGAGTAATATATCACGCACGGTACTGATAGATATACATGTACATGTACATGTAGATGCACACAGTATGTGCTGCATCACTCTTACCGATGATCATCACATGTAACAAATCCTCTTTCTACTGTCGCGCCGCCACCCTCTAGTGTCACCCCACTTACCGATGATATCACATTTAACAAGTCCTCTTTCTACTATCGCGCCACCACCCTCTAGTGTCGCCCCACTTACCGATGATATAACATTTAACAAGTCCTTTAATAAGTTTGAACTTATCCATCAAACATCATCATCCCAATTTAAGACAGCCCTAGGAAAACATCTTTCATCACAACCTTAATTTCACGCTTGCACGGCACCGGCGTGAAGTCAAACTGGATGATGATGCCTAGCGGCGATGTCCAGTCAACTTTCTGAGTTTCTGAGATTCCTCTTTCTACTGTCGCGCCGCCACCCTCTGGTGTCGCCCCACTTTAATACCGATGATATCACATTTAACAAGTCCTCTTTCTACTGTCGCGCCGCCACCCTCTGGTGTCGCCCCACTTACCGATGACATAACATTTAACAAGTCCTCTTTCTACTGTCGCACCACCAGCCTCTCGTGTCGCCCCACTTGATGATCATCGGTAAGTGGGGCAACAGTAGAGGGTGGCGGCGCGACAGTAGAAAGAGGACTTGTTAAATGTGATATCATCGGTAAGTGGGGTGACACTAGAGGGTGGCGGCGCGACAGTAGAAAGAGGACTTGTTACATACATTACTCATGAGCTTCTAGTGACGTCATAGTCATGCATATTCATTACGCGCTCTACTCTCGTACCATTTTATGCTACCAAAAAATAACTAAGTAGTGCACAAGTGCGATGGCGACCTGAACATACGAAATAAACGTACGAAGTATGCGCGTAAATCGAAGCCACATGACAATTCGCGCATCGCGCCAGACCGCGTGACGCAGCCCGCTTTGCTCACAGAATTCACAACGTTAAAGCAGACAATGTCGTGTATAGGTTTTATTATATGTCTATGGCGTAAACGAGTGTGTTCATATAGTAAAAAAATATGGGGACCGGTAGCAAGCTTCCATTTAAAGTCATTGATAGAATCACCTCCGCGCGCGCATCATGATTGTTTTGGGTTTTTTTTTCAAATCGCTGTTTAGCAGCGCCGTGCATGGACGGTGATTGAACACACGATTATCGAAAAAATTACTCTTGTCTTTCCACAAAAATACGCAGAATCATCAGTGTCTACATGAAGATAACTTTCAAGCATTTCAACTGCATAGGTTTTAAATACTGTACAGTAATTTCTCCCTCTTTATTGATATTTGCCAGTCGAGAGACACTTTCGAAATCAGCAAAATTCGAAGCTCATCATCCCCGAAATTGCACATTCGTGGCGCGGCCTACTGTCAATTTGCAATAGGCTGGTTGCGGGCAAACTTTACCGTTGCGATTTTCAATTCAGGAGGCGGGATTCAGACCTATCATGCATAAATATTGCATACATCAGGACGGATGCTTCCTGAAGTATGCAATATTTACCGCTAGCTGCCTGTCCCCATATTGGAAGTCCAAATGACAGGGAACCAGACTAATTTGCCAATAGTCCTAAAGACCTAATGACGCCACGCTTTGTTTACATGTGTTCTTTCCTATGAGAGCCAGAAGGGACGAAGTCTGAGTATCACCCGTTATCCACGGAGCCATTTCTCCTGTATAACGTCTGATAGTTCTGGACGTACAAGCAGATAGATGCAAGCCGCGCGCCAACCAATCTGCTCATATACGGACACGTCCCATCTGGCTCTCATAGCAAAGCGCACAAAGCGTGTCGTCATTAGGTCTCAGGACTCTTCGCCAAACGCGTCTGCCAAATTCATAAAGTATGACAAAACTGTACATATAGTGTCTGTCCCATTATTCCCAGGCTAAAATCACAGAGGTATAACACACATTTTCCTGGGCGAAATATGGCCTTATTTTTGCGTTACTCACAAAAGGAACCATATCCGAACACAAAATCACTGGGCGTGGCTTTCAAGGATTCACCAAAGAGGGTGCAAACAGTTCTTGTTCCCAGTTAAAACACCCACAGACTAATGTTTTAAGATTGCATTTAAGTAAGAACTGTTCATTGTAGTTGAATGTTTAGTTTAAGAAATAAACCAACTCAAAGGGAATACCTGGTGAAGAGTCGTTGACAATGAGTTGCTCCCCACAAGTCACTCCGGCATCTTTTGCATGACTGCAGCTGTGATTGAACCACCCACTGTGTTCACATTGGTCAATGTGTGATTCGGTGCCATTGCAAGCAACATTGCGCAGGAGAATCGGTCCTGATCCTTCACCAAATTGACCATCCTGCCAGGCCTGTGATGCAGGAGGGTAGCCGAGTTGCCGACAGATGACGTTGGCATCTTCAATGCTCCAGCCATCGTCACAGACAGTGTCCCACTGACGATCGTGGTATATTTCTACACGACCCTCATACGGGAAGCTGCCATTGGTAAGTCGAACTGGAACTGAAATTAAAACATTAATAGGTTGATTTTTTTCGTCAGTGATAGAACCCAGGAACGCAGCATATGCTGGCTATAAACAAGCAAAACAAAACTTGTATAAACTATGTTCATTTCCCGTACTGTTTACGGCATATAACCCTTATCGCTGGAATCGTCCAATGAAAAAAAAAAATTGCTACACACTGTGGTACCCTGACGAATGCTGGGATTCATAATGCGTTTAAAGGTAGATAGTTAATAATGAACATGTGTAAATTCTAAATTGCCGGTTTATCAGAAATTTGATTTTCAACCAATATTCTATTCAAATTCAGACAATATCACAGTTTATTTTGAATATGATGGCTTAAAAATGGCTTAACTTTGATAATTGCTGCTTATCAAAACCCATCTGTTAACATTAGCTCCAGTATTGACCGAGATATTGGCTGAAAATCAAATTTCTGATGAATCAGCACTTGAGAGTTTTCATATTTACCTGCCAAGGAAATGCATAGTTACTTCGTCCATGGTCTTCTAATGATACCTGACCCTCAAAGCATGGGTTTAGACACCTTGCTTGTGTAGTTATGTGCAGTATTGGCCGAGATATTGGCTAAAAATCAAATTTCTGATAAATAGGCCCTTTATAATTTACATGTTTACCTGCCAAGGACACACATAGTTACTTCGTGAATGGTCTTCTGATGATGCCTGACCCTACAAACATGGGATTAGACACCATACTTGTGTAGTTATGTGCAATACTCCCGAGATATGCCAAAAACATGATTTTCCGGTATTAGCGGCACTAATTTGCATGTTCCTATGCCACAGCCACATGTGGTCACTTCAAGAACAGTTTATTGTGATCTCTGACCTTGAAAACATGGGTTTAGACACCTGATTTGTCCAGTTATCTGCAATATTGGTTGAGATTAAGTTAGAAATAGATTTTTAGGTTATGGCGGCACTAATTTGCATAAAACAATAAGAGGGACATTTTGGATTTTTTTTAACATAGCAAATTGTTTTCTACGCATTTGTTCTGAACTAGAGACCTTGATTAGAAATTGATATCCGAGGGTGCACGATACCCCCTTTTCCGACTAAATTATTTGCTGTTCCGTCATTTCCCCATCGCCACAGGACTTGGTATAATGAAAACAAGATGGTGTTAGAAGCCGTGACTTGCGCTGTACTTGGATTATAGTGAGGGAGCGTTGCGAAGATCGTCAAACTTGCTCTTCCGTCCCGGCCCATCTAAGTCCAGCGGCAAGACATTGTCAAGTCGGCTGGTGATAAGGATCAGGATGCAGTGGATGACCATGACGTCCTACGTGTCTCGTCATGCTCTTTGTGCTCCACTACACATTCCTGCATGGAAATCGCCTTCCAGTCCGTTGAACCAACTGATGGTTTATCCCGCACAGTCCGCCGAATCCAGACTTCACATGCTCAGATAGACAAGCCCTGACTAACTGAAAGATTGGACACCCAGTAAGTGGTAGACTGCCCAGCAAGGCTTACGAATTCTCCCTACTCGGGTTTACGAGCAAAGTTGTCCCTCTTCTAGGCAGACTGCCGACCTAGACTAACGAGTTCTACCTACCTGGGTTTGTGATCAGAGTTGTCCTTCTCCTTGGTGGACTGCCAACCAAGCTAACGAGCTCCACCTACCCGGAGCAACCTGGTAATAGCGCCAGGAACTCGCGGACACCGTCTGTCATTCAGCAGAAACATGGTCCGCACGAGGAGCCAGACAGTATGATTTGATTATGAGAGGCTAATGTTGAGACGCCGTGCCATACAATAGGATACTTCAGTGGGAATGGAGCTGCTCAATATTCCATACCACGCCAGCACGTCCTAACCCATTTTCATCCAAATACAAGTAACTGACAATAACTTTCTTTTGGCAACCCATTTGACAGCTAGATGAACCATAAAATTACGGGCAATTGTTTACAGTGCATGAATATTATTTTGCCAAATGAGATCAACTCACCAGGACTGGAGGACGTCTCGTTACATGTCACTCCAGCATCATAGGAGTGATGTAAACAATCTTCGTTGTACCATCCAGCATGATCGCATTGGTCAATACTTGATTCACTTCCACGACATTCAACACTGTTCAGAAGAATCGGCCCTGATCCTTGACCAAAGTGAGCCCTCCGCCAGGCCTGAGTTGCAGAGATGTAGCCGAGCTGTCGACAGACGACACTAGCCTCCTCAATGCCCCAGTGACCATCACAGATAGTTCCCCATTCGCATCGGTAGAATACTTCCACTCTCCCTTCATGCGGCGTGTTACCATCAGCAAGACGGACAACCACTGCAACGAATCACAGTATTGCAATGAAACACGACATTTTGAATGAAAATAGAAGAAAATAACATGGTCCTAACATGGGGTGCTCACCTATGCTCCCCAATACCTATGTTCCCAAATACTTATGTTCCCCAACCCTAACCCTAATCCCAACCCTAGCCCTTACCCTAATCCTAAGGATTTTAAGGAACATTGGTATTGGGGAACATCGGGTAGACCCCCTGACATGCACATCAGCTCAAAAGCAATATTGCGATGAAACACAACTTTTTTCAATTAAATGAAAAAGTATAACAAGGTCCTTTTAAAATGTGCATATTGGTTTAATTCGGTCCCCGAGTTGTAAATGGTAGTTTCTTTGTTGTATTGATCTGCTGTTTACGTAGTTAGTCCTGCTCTCCGACATTTTCATTCAGGTTTGAGGGTACCGTGCGAACGGCTGGGTACACATGCTGGTATTAATCGGGAATATTTGTGTGCAATTTAGTTTGAGGTTTCAGAAAATGCCATCTTCCGTATTATATCTTCATTTATGACTAACATCAACTACATCAACTTACCCGGAGATGGGGTGGTTACGTCACACGTCACTCCGACATCATAGTAATGACTGCAGCTTGACATCAACCAGCCCCTATAGTCACACTGGTCAATGCGTGATTCATGTCCATCACATGCAACATTTTCGAGGACAACCGGCCCAGATCCACGCCCAAAGTGAGCGTTCGGCCAGGCCTGAAATGCAGAAGGGTAGCCGAGTTGTCTACAGACGACGTTAGCTTCTTCAATTCTCCAGGCTGAGTAGTAACCACAGACGCTCCCCCATTGGCCTGTGTAGTTCACCTCAACTGCACCTTCATTGGGTGCGTTCCCATTGATCAGACGTACAGAAACTGTCATTCAAAATGATCAAAATGGCAACATCATTTAACAAGCGGTGAGAGGTTAAAAAACATACTATAACAAGGGAATAAATGTGTGCTCCGGAGGTTTTTACCACTCTGTTTAAGACCGCTTAGAGTCTGGGTGCTGATAATTACCCGAGCCGGAGGCGAGTGTAATCATCCCGATTTTGTTCAACAAATTCACTTCATGCTGTTTGAAACATCCCTTTAGCAAAATAACGGAGTGTTCAGCTGGCGAGTAAGATGTAAACAACCCTTTTATGGAGATTGACGCGCGCGTAGCATGTTCTGCGCGATGTCGCCCAGAACGCACCTAAGGCGTTGCGTTTTGAATTTAGAATTATAAAATTCTGACTCGCTGGTAGTGTTGCGCATGCCTACGTGAGGATTGTGAACGTTCAACCAATAAAACGGTAAGAGGACTGGATTTTTAGGAGTCAACATTTTATTGTGACACTGGAAAAGTGTTTAAGACCAGCTAGCCATGTCTTTATTATCCGTTTAAGACTGGCCACATGACGGGCTCTCCACCAATAGAAATTGCTTAACTGTCTGAGGTATTTATGAATAACGATTAATAAATACCTTGGAGAGTTGATGGTTTCTGATTGGTCGAGACTCGATCACGTGGCCGGTCATTAACAGTGATAATGGACCGGCTTCAAAGATCAAGCGAATACATGGCCCCTGAACCAGCATTGATCAAGCCCCGTTCAGCCCCATGCAAGCCAATGATTGGTCAAAATATAGTAACAGTCCTACGGTAGCTTTTAACAATTGAGCACTGCACATGCGCTCAACCCCCATCGCGTGAGACTGACGCGCGCGTACGCAACACAGTTGCTAAGGATGCGTGCGTGCGCGCGCGTAAGGAAGTTTTGAAACGACATTGTACGGCAGTGCAGTATATACTGAGGATGTTTACGACGAAAGCGTAGATCCGATTTAATTTCTTTGAAACACTTCACCCACCGACATATTTACCTTTCCTAAACCGAGCATCTTTGTAATTCCGGACACAAGGAATGTGTAAACGAGATTTCAGCTTCCTCCATCAGGTAAAGATATGAAAACATTGTTGTAATTTGTTTCGCTACGGCAGCAGTTTCTGTTGAGTTTACGTCGTTATAGCTGTTAAGCTAAAATATGGCCCATGAACATGAACACAAAAAAGTCTGGAAATATCGCCGGAAAAAAGTCACAAAATTGGAGCATTTTAACTGTTTATTTCGTCATAAAGGTATTTATTAATGGGAATAACAGTGTGAGGATCCGGTCTTCACTGTGTGATAATGACCGGGTGTGGGGTTGACCGCTGTTAATGGACCTCGACTTCGTCTCGGTCCATTAACAGCGGTCACCCCCACACCCGGTCATTATCACGCAGTGAAGACCGGCTCCTCACACTGTTATTCCCTTATTAGTCCTTATAAAAATAATTGGTGGAATTCGAAGCAGAATATGGGCAGCTGGCTTCTTACAAGCGCCATGAGCATAATCACTGCAATGTAAACATTATTGAGACTACAAAACAGTTCGCCGTGTGCCCGGCAGAAGGGCATAGGTATGTGCATATGCCCTTATGCAATAGCGCGTAATGACCAAAATGTTCCCAGCAAAAGGGCATATGCAGAAAACTGCCCCCATTTTAATGAAATTTAAACATTTTCGTCAGAAATTCAAACAAGTTGTTCCAAAACTTATGATTCATACGTGTGACAAATTTCAAATTCGTACGATTTATATTACGTGTGGGAGAACATTGGATACGTAATGCGCGCGGGGGAACAATAGAACCTTTCAATGCAATTTTCTTGAAAATGATTTTTGCGTAAAAACGCTCATATATATGCCCTTAATACGTATAAAACAAAATTGCTCATTTGAGATATTGGTGTACAAATCCCGATTGGAATGTTTCTGGGGTGGGGAACTGGGCTTCAAAGAAACATTTAAGTAAAGGTAGTCATGTATTACCTTTACTGTGATTAATCTGAAATTATACAATCCTGCACCTCACCTTGTGGAGATATTAAATCACAAGTTACTCCAGCGTCACTATAATGTCTGCAGCCGGAGGTAACATACCATCCACTGTGATCACATTGGTCAATACTTGATTCATTGCCACGACATGCAACATTGTTGAGGAGAATCGATCCTGATCCTCGGCCAAAGTGAGCACTGTGCCAGGCCTGCGATGCAGAAGGGTAGCCGAGCTGTCGACAGATGACATTGGCATCTCTGATGGACCAGCCATTCTGACAGATTGTACCCCAGTGGCATTTGTAGTACACTTCAACTCGACCTTCATTAGGTGCTTCCCCATTCACAAGCCGTACTGAAACTAGAAAGAGAGAGACAGTAAAATTGAAGATTCAAGATACGCATGATAAATGGTCACCGACTTTTGTCTCGAATTACCTCTGAAAGGTCAATGTATTGACAGTAAATTGATACATGTAGTTGCATTACTGACGACGCCTGACGCTCATGCAAAGGAGTGCGCAAATGAGTCTGCCTGTCAAATGAGCTCTCCAAAGTTGTGAAAAAAACGCCCTCTGTAGTTGGTTCATGGAGCCCATGCGAAATTAAAGTTTTCCTCGCCAATTAGCCAAACACATCAAGATGGGGAGCCCCTTAACAAGTTGATGAAGTAGCCCCAAAAAAAGTAAATTGTGTTTTTACTATCAGGCTGAAACCACTGAGCTTTAACAAACATAATTATAACAGGACGTGGCTTTCAAAAATTCATCCAAAGAGAGCGCTTTAACAGTTCCAGTCTCCTACTCGTTACAAAAAAAAGCAGACTAATTGTTTTTTGAGTGCAGTCATTTTTTTTTCACTGTGGTTGAACACAAAATTAAAAAAAAAAACTCAAAGTATATACCTGGTGAAGAGTCGTTGACAATGAGTTGCTCCCCACAAGTCACTCCGGAATCTTCTGCATGATTGCAGCTGTGATTGAACCACCCACTGTGTTCACATATGTCTATGTGTGATTCGGTGCCATTGCAAGCAACATTGCGCAGGATAATCGGTCCTGATCCTTCACCAAATTGACTACCCTGCCAGGCCTGTGATGCAGGAGGGTAGCCGAGTTGTCGACAGATGACGTTGGCATCTTCAATGCTCCAGCCATCGTCACAGATAGTGCCCCACTGACCATCGTGGTATATTTCTATACGACCCTCATACGGGAAGCTGCCATTGGTAAGTCGAACTGGAACTGAAATTATAACACGTATAGGTTGTTCATCAATTAGGTTTTGCCCTTTACCCGCGTATAAACACTGTATACTCAGTGTGTTATGAAGCCCGGGAAGGGACAGGGTGGATTTTTTTTTTTGGAGTTTGCTAATTCGTTCGCACGAATTTCTAATTCGTTCCCACGAATTACTAATTCGTGCGAACGAATTAGCAAACTCCAGTAATTCGTTCCCACGAATTACTAATTCGTTCGCACGAATAACTCCAGTAATTCGTTCGCACGAATTACTAATTCGTGGGAACGAATTAGTAATTCGTGCGAACGAAATAGCAATTCGTGCGAACGAAATAGCAATTCGTGCGAACGAAATAGCAATTCGTGCGAACGAAATAGCAATTCGTGCGAACGAAATAGCAATTCGTGCGAACGAATTAGTAATTCGTGCGAACGAATTAGGAATTCGTGCGAACGAATTAGGAATTCGTGCGAACGAATTAGGAATTCGTGCGAACGAATTAGGAATTCGTGCGAACGAATTAGTAATTCGTGCGAACGAATTAGGAAATTCCAGAGGAATAGGTTGAGGAATAGGTTGGTAAAACCAAATATTAATTTACATCACCCAAAATTCCATCTTATGAATACTTATAGGTTAAGTTGACATTGAGGTTTAAAAACAAGAATGCACTGTACACAAATCCTGTAAAACACGATTTTCCCCAATACGTTAGGCCGAGTAAAAAAAAAAATGTTTCTCGTCCGGGTTTTTGAAAAAAAGGAGGAAGCGGGGCTTTTTATTTTTTAATTTTTATTTGTTTCAAGATGGCCGCCATTTAACAATTTTCTGCAACCATTGGTGTTTCAACTGTTCAAAGACACTTTCAAAATTAAAGATAAGTTAGACAAGAGAACTGAACATATTTACAGTGTCATTTAGACTTGTATTGGTCTACAATTTATTTTCCGATGAATTTGTAGACTTTTTCGGTGTTTTTTTACTGCATTTTTCAAAATTAAAGAATAATTAAAAAATCCAGGCGGCCTCCAAAAAGGAAGCGGGCGGGAACGAGAAACATGTTGTTTTTTTTCACTTCGCCTTACACGACGTTTTACCGTTAGTGCTCTAACCGTCCCAAGGAATGTCACTAAAATGTGGTACCCTGACGCATGCTGGGATTCACAAGGCGTTTGTAGGCGTAACCCTTCACAACCCCCTCACTGTGTTTTTTAAAAACCTTTGATTCGTTTACACTCATAATGCATGCATGCAAGGTTGGCTTATAAAAGCGTAATTCAAAGCCGATGATTGTGCTATCACAACCGCAATGCTTTAATATTGCTGGTTTTGGAGAGTCATGCGGCTACTCATGCGGTGTTGACAAGCAATAGGTCGACGCAGCGTCATTTTAAGAGATCCGTAACTGACCGACATTTTACTTTATTTTGTTGGCAACCCGTTTTACAGTAAATTTACCGAAAATGACGGACAATTTTTCCGAGTCAATCTGGATTTTTTTGCCAAAGCCGATCAACCTACCAAGATTGGGAGAGGTCTCGTTACATGTCACTCCAACATCATAGCGGTGATACGAACAATCGTGATTGTACCATCCAGTATGATCGCATTGGTCAACACTTGATTCACTGCCACGACAAACAACATTGTTCAGGAGAATTGGTCCTGATCCTTGATCAAAGTGAGCATTCCGCCAGGCCTGAGTTGCAGAGATGTAGCCGAGCTGTCGACAGACGACATTAGCCTCCTCAATGCCCCAGTGACCACCACAGATAGTACCCCATTCGCATCGGTAGAATACTTCCACTCTCCCTTCATGCGGCGTGTTGCCATCAGCAAGACGGACAACCACTGCAACGAATCACAGTATTGCAATGAAACACAACATTTTGAATGAAAATATAAGAAAATAACATGGTCCTTACATGGGGTGCTCACCTATGTTCCTAAATACCTATGTTCCCAAATACTTATGTTCCCCAACCCTAACCCTAATCCCAACCCTAGCCCTTACCCTAATCCTAAGGATGTTAGGGAACATAGGTATTGGGGAGCATCGGGTAGACCCCCTAACATGCACATCAGACCAAAAGGTTAAACTCAGGTTTTGTTGTCTGTATGTAGTTTTCCGGCTCTTTCAAATCATCTCCGTTCAGGTTGGATCTTTGACATCGTGGTCTTGGCTCGATCAATATCCCTAAGGTGTGGACCATGCAGACGACAATACCATGGTTTGGAGCTGAAGAGCGGCATCAATGACAGGTCCCTCTTGAGGAGTAGGAGCTCTGACGTAAGCACGACACGCCCAGGTCAAGGCATTTAGTAACTCTGATTAAACATTAATAAAAGTAGCTCAGAGCCTGTAAATGAGCATTACGTCAACCTGTAGTGCCCGCTGAATAATTAACTTACTTCTAGAGTGACAAGCCAGCAAGAACATTCATTCGCAAAGTGTGATCGTAGCATTCCGAAGATTGTAACATCCAGCTCTCACCCGATTATGCATTGGCGATTCCAGCAGGGTGAGAGGGTATTGAAACACCCCCCCCCCCTATTTTTGCTAAAGACTGCCATTTTGTCTACAAGTGCCCTTTACACCACCGGGTTCCCCCCCCCCCCATATTTCCAAAGAGTGCCTTTTTTGTAACCATGTGTCATTCTTTTTGTTCTTTAACAAGTGCACTTTTTGAACCAGCGGCCTTATTACGAGAACCCTTTTTGGAATTTTTTTCGCGAACTTCGGCAATGTTGCCACCATGAAGAGTGCCATCTATTGTCCGATAATGTCCATGATCGTCCGGTTTGAACAGCGCCCCCATGGGAAGATGGTACAAGCCCCCAGGCAGGCGCGGTTCTAGAACCAATATTTTGGGGGGCTACCACGGTGGATCCAGAATTATTTATAGGGAGGCGTGCCGAAATGTTGCCCGGTTATTTTTTCCAGACACTTAGGCCTCCAAAAATCAATAGGTGGAGGGGGCCTCATGCCATATTTTCAATGGGGAGCGCCAATAAAATCCTAAAATCATTCACACTATATTAACTAATGCACCCTTATCACTGCTATTTCTTCTTTAGGGGGAGACCGTTCGCATGTACATCACAATCCTTCTTTTTGCTAAGGCATTTTTTTTTACGGAATTTATTTTTGGGGGGCTAGACAAAAAAAATATTGGGGGCGCTACAGCCCCCCCTAGCCCCCCCCCGTAGAACCGCGCCTGCCCCCAGGAGGAAAAACCAAGTCTACATTTCAGCACGGACGGATGTGCGATTACCCTTTCACGAACTGGTTACCCCTCTCCTCCCCCCCCCCAAAAAAAACACCCCCAGAAAACAAACAAACAAACAAAAACAAAAAAACTTGCTACGACAAGTGCACTGTAATGGATTGGTTCTGCGTACGTTATTATTTCCGGTGTCACATGAAAATCCGACTCCTATGAAAATCGGACCCCTTTTCCCTTTTATTGGTTAATCCCTCTCACGTGACCGGTCACTTTCCTAATTAGCATACTTACGCATGCGCAGTATTACCAATGAGTCCGATTTTCATAGAAACCTAAATTCACGCTACACCGGCATTCATTAGGTATTGGCAAATAATCGGTCCAGTACTGGTTGCCTTCTGATTCAGGTCACGTCATCACAAACTGGTCCGGCACCGCGCCAATGTGCAAGACTGAAGGCCAATTCTGGCAGCAAGAATTGGACCAGTTTTCGTTTCGTGAGTTGTACCGGTAAAACGGTATGGGGTCAGTTTTGATCCAGTTCATGTGCTTGAGATTAGCCCAAAAGGATATTCTTGCAACATTTAACACCTGCCGCATAAAAAGAACCAGCTCAACCAAAAAAAAAATAAAATACCACTGGCACAACCAAATAACACCAAATGTGGAGCTTACTTCCTTCCCACCTCTTCTCCCCCCCCCCCCCCAAAGAAAAATGCTCAGTCATATCGATTTATCACTATATTACACATGTTTGCTTCTCAGTTGTATTACTCTTCGAGAAAAATCTCACTCTGTTCCATTTTTGGCATTTTTACTTTACTCGATATTTTGGAGCATAAACAATGAACTAGGCCGACATCAGATACATTTTTTTTTGTAATAACTAAGTAGAGCCTACAGCCTAAGTTTGCTTCACACAATCTTTTAATGTGTCTGAAAATACAATACACGTCGCTTTGTTTTCACTCACACGGCACGAAGTGTATAATTTTCAAGTATTCGATTTTTTATCTGAAAACGTCTTTTCTTTCCCAGTTGATGAAGCTGTCCGTTACTACAGCTATTCCTTGGGTATTATGTACCAGGTTGGTAGGTCTGTGTACATGCACATTTGGATTAGGCGATTTCATTGAATTTGTGTTCTAGTATGTTCTGGATAATCTGGACTACCCAATATGGCCCTTACCTAAAACGTGACACTTTGACCTTGTTGAATTTATTTAAAGTTGCTATACCGTTTGAACTTATACCTGTGTGAATTGCATTAACTTATTGAACACATCAACTTTACCCGAAGAGGGCTTTGTTGCATCACACGTCACTCCGACATCATAGTAATGACTGCAGCTTGACATCAACCAGCCCCTAAAGTCACACTGGTCAATGCGTGATTCATGTCCATCACATGCAACATTTGAGAGGAGAACCGACCCAGACCCTTGCCCAAAGTGAGCGTTCTGCCAGGCCTGAGATGCAGAAGGGTAGCCGAGTTGTCTACAGACGACATTGGCTTCTTCAATTCTCCAGTTGTTACCACAGACGCTCCCCCATTGGCCTCTGTACTGCACCGCAACTGCACCTTCACTGGGTGCGTTCCCATCGATCAGACGCACAGTGACTGTAATAGAAAATGACATAAAAATGACCTTTGAGAGGTTACCAGTAACACCTCATATTTTTTTTTACCAAAAATATGACAAATTTTCAACGGTAACATTCTCAGTGGCATAACATTTGTTGCATCTAGCCCATATAAAGCTGGTATGTCATTTTCTGAGTCCAATGGCGGCCATTTAAGAAAAAAACAACTAGCGGCCATCTTGAAAAATAAACCTCGTCCCAAGGGTGTCGAGCAGTACGCGCCCACCACTACCTGCCCTGTCACCCTGGTATTGGATCATTTGCACGTGCAAGATTTTTGCACACGTGTGCAAACGAGGAATAGTCTGCATGGTGCCTGCCTGTACGTTACATTAGCGTTTGTTTTTGTATGCGGTGTCTGGGGTAAAAACACCATCAATTCCTCGCGCCGTGAGTTACGAAAACACGATTGTTTTCGAAGTTAAAATGTTACAATTTTATCCCGCCAATATGCAGTATCACATTTCATATTAATATGACCGAATTGGAAAGGAAAAGAGCGTTTTTGAGAAGGCGTGGACGTTATAATTACAATGATCGTGAAAACACGTAATGCACGTTGGAAATAACAACATCACTACACGATTTAAATCCATTACAAGCAAATTACTGTACCGAATCAGTATACAAAAAGAAAGTTTCCTATCTTTGGAAACGAGGTTGGAAATAAAGTAAGCACTGGTACGAGGTTGGGTCGGGCGGCCATTTTGGAGGAAAAAAATACTAAGGACCTCCCGCTTCTTCTTTTTTAAAAGGTAGGATGCTAAACATGTTTTTTTTTTTTTTAGGCCTTATAAGGTGGAATATGCGCCGAGGAGATGAACTTTTATAAAGAGTTTTCCTCGTTTGTAATGTAGGACAATGGTTCTAAGTATATTGTTGGTTTTGTGATTCACGAGAGGGGGCTATTTATTACAACATGATCCTGTGGGGTGATGATCTAAATATAGCGCAATGTATCTGGGGCTAGAATGTCCAACATGTGCTGTCTCACCATATGGAGCGTTTTCGAAATGACTGGCTTTGGCTTTGTCTTCGCTTAATGACATTTTAGGCCCCAACTTTGGGGACTCCAGCTGCATTTTGATGCCTGTTATGCTTCAGGAACATTCAATCGGTTGTTATGAAGATAAACGTTGGAATTTTTTTGTTTCAATTGCCTCTCAGTAATTCAGAAGGAGGAGGCAAAGCCGGAGCCGCAGCCGAAGCAAACGTTTCGAAAACCCCTATAGACATCAGAGGAATCCAGTTCGCTAGTGTGACGTCATCTAAACTTAACTAAAAGATTCTGACTATTCCTAATGAATCTTAGGTCAGGTAGCCTTCGGTAATACATTGTATTACAATTTACGTCACATGACTAAAACAGGAGGCATTCCTCCTTTTTCCAAATACGTCCGAAGTTTGCTGAACTCATTTCGTCGACAATCGGATAGCGCCCGAGTATGTCCTAGTCAATATACGGTTTTATTAACTGTTAATTTCTCATTTAAAACTTTACAAACTTAGTTGATAATTAATATGTATTGCTTTCAATTAGAAAACTTGAAATTCAACGACGACTTTGGACATCAAATATACTCGGATCGTTCATACGAGGGGCGAGTTTTTTTCTGCGTCATGAACTATTTTGTATTTGACGAACGTTACCGGGATTTTCCAAAAGTCGGCGTGGTCTCCATTCGCCTGCTAACAGTGCTATTTGGGTGCCTTACTGGAGATTCCAGGTCAACATTAGTCAATATTTTCTTACAGAAATATCAAACTGTATCATCATAACTGTATGATATTTTGAAGCAAGTGATCTTTTAAAAAATTTGATCGGAACTATAATTAAAAGCTATAAGTGATAAAGCGAATTCGGAAGCGAAACCGAGCTTTGAAAAGGGGCCGTCAATGTCGTCATGCATATTTTTAGCCACGGAGACTGCCTGACCTTCGCTCGTACCCCCCCCCCCTCCCCCGCCCTGCAAACAGGAAGCTGGGATACTCTGATGAATTCACGCTCTGATTGGTTAGAAATTGCGCGAACTGTGACCTGCGCGTCATCACGGTCATGACTCTGCAAGGTTTGAAACGGCCGTTAAGACTGATTCATTTACTCTTTTATTCCAGTTTAGAGATTTCGTTTTCGTTGAAAAGCGTAATAATGTAGGAAATTCTGTAAAACTTATCTGTGTTGTAGATTTATAATTCCCATCACTTGCTCAGGCTCCGTTTCGAATCACGAACGGTCGGATTGCAGTATGCAACACTCAAAATTTTGTCCACATGGTCCGCAATGAAACAGAAATAACATCCGGTATGGAATGTGCGCATTTCTAAGGGAAGTTTTTGGATAACATTTGCGCACATTGTCTTACTGCGGTCTTGAACAACTGCAGCCAGATGCGTTATACATATAGGTCATAGGCCACTTCCTTCACAAGATTCTGTGAAGCTCATCAGCGTATTCCAGCGTCATGTTTGCAGGGCGGGGGGGGGGGGGGTTACGGGCGAATGCCTGACCTACAATTTAGACGCGAGGGTCGGGAATAATTGTCAGGTCTGGGAACCAGACAAGAATGGAACCGGAAGCTAACGCAGATTGGGTGTTTATCACAGTGAACCTCAATAAACCTCACGGTGACAAGTGATTCCAAGACGTTAATCAATTAGTTTATTCCTTTAGCACACTCCAATCATAATGTCAATGCATCACCATTCAATAATTTATACAATGATAAACCTCACCGTTATGATAAATTTAGGTAAACCTCGCTGTTAGAATAAACACTGATGAACTTCGCTTTGATAACGAGCACTAGTAAACATTGCTCTTAGAATAATCACTAGTAAACCTCGCTGTAATAATAAACACTAGTAAACCTCGCTATGGTAATGAGCACTAGTAAACCTTGCTGTGATAATTAGCACTAGTGAGACTCTCACTGTGGCTGAGGGGTCAATTAACTGCACCCCTGATAATCATCTTGTACGATTATAATCTTCGTACGGCTCTTTGGTCAACTGCACCCTTTATAATTAGCTTATTCAATTATGATCTTATGCCTCTGGGGTCAACTACACTCCCTTATGATTAACTTATACGAGTATAACTCACAGCTTAGCGGGGTATAGCTCACTTCAGATAAACCTCGCTTGGGTATCACTTATATCTTTCGGGGTTCCTAGTTTATAGAAATAATGGTCGTCTGCACCAATGACTTAAATAACGGGCTAGTGTTCTTTCACTTTCTGAGGTCTACAATAACAGAATAGATTTATAGTTTTATACAAAAAAAATCCTTGCTACTTGCTCGACCAGCTAATTACACACACGGGGTAGTTAGTAACGTTAAATAACCCACCGGATGATAATAATAGTCCTCTGAACGTTAACCCAGTAAACCTTCGGAAACTCAGGCTTCGCAGACTTTACAGGGCCGCAATCAACCGTATCTACGCCAAAGTTGCACAGGACAACTGCATGCGGGGGGGGGGGGCGTCATGAAGTTCAATGATTTTTTTTTTAGAAACTCAAAATCTCAATGGGGGGCGACTGGGGGGGGGGGGGGCGACGAGGTTTCCCCCCCACGCCCCCCCCCCCCTTGGGTACGCTACTGACTGCATGGAAATCCCTCCACAAAGTCACAATTAAGCGGGTTCCCCAGCAGGAAAAGCGAGCTCTCGGACGTCCAAGGCCGCATCAACCGCAGCCACGCCCGGGCCAATTGGCATTGATCAACGGCAGACAGACCTTCCGAACAATCTTAGCTACACTACTTCCTCAATGGGAAAACAAGCCTACGGACTCACAGGGCAGCTATACCGCCACTACGCCAAATGGCACAGACAACGGAAGACAAACCTTAAGTCTGAACTAAGTCTAACTAACTGTTTCCCCAACCTTCAGATTTACTCCGGATCTGACTATTATCCTAACTCAGGCCCTATCTTAAATAATCCCAACTTCTTAGCAACACTCCACCCCAAATCTTATTATTAGATAAGACCTTAAAATAAAAAGGGATGTAAACAAAACGTCCAGCTTTACTGACCGATCACACCAGGGCGCACGCTGGGTTTCTCTCCCGCTCCGGTAAACGGTATCTCAGTAAACACTGGCAGCTCCGCGAACGAATTCTTCGCTAAACTCGTCTGAATCTCACGATTGAGCTTGCTCATTGAAGTCTCTCCCAGGAGTGCCGAACCCACGCCAAGCCACGAGGCAATCGCCCCAGACCACGCCGAATGCACGCTGCTGATTGGTTGTCCCACAATATCACGCGCTATAAACACGCGGGCTGACGTAATGGTTCTGAGGCTAGACTTGATATCAGTCTACATATACCCCTGTTTCGTTACACTATTAATTATACATGTATTTGTTTTTAAATCAGATCCGTTTGTTAAACATGTTAACTCGTGCATACAAATTGCATAAACAATATTTTTATCGTACTTTTATTAGGAATAGTTTTAATATATTTCCTACTGCTTTTTTGTTGTTGCACTTCGCAAACAAAATTCCAGTTATTCAGGGCCTTTATATGCAAAAAGATTCTTTGAGAATTAATTTGATCATTCAGCTGACGCAATCTTTAATTGCAATTCGCCGCCACTCAAGTTACGCCTGGGCATATGCCAGACCAAGACATTTAACTGTAAGGTTTTCAAAATATTGGCGATAGAATTTGGATATTATATATCCATATTCGAGAAAACAATGTTTTTTGGTAAGAAAGCTTTGATACCTCGGCATTTTGTCCCTGCACGTTTTTCTGTTCAGAGAGACAATTCTCTGCACAGTGAATGGCGCGTGAGTACGCGCTTCCGATCTAGTTATTTATTCTTCTGATATCTATGGATCTCACATGTCGCCGTTTTTGGAAGTTTGGGAAGAAAACAAGCATGGCGTCTTTGGAGTAGTCCTGTCGGGGAAGCTCACCAACAGAGTTAGCCCGAATGATTGAAGGAGATGCCTATAATCACCACAACTATGCCTAACTGACTGGAATCTTAGTCTAAATCATAGTTATAGAGTCTTAATTATACTGGAGTTTTAATCATAATGGAACATAAATCGTGATTCGTCATCGAGAATAAAATGCTGATCATCAAATGTAACCTGTGTGTCGGAGTGTTTGTGCATCAGGACAGTAGTCTTGTCAAGAGACCCCGACAAACCCCGTGATTAATCCCACGAATCAAATACTACAGTATTATAAATCGACGGAAGGGCAAAACTCATGTATCAAACAAAACAGTTTTTTTTTTTTAGATATCGAGGTGGATATCCTGACTTGCTGACTTTAAACAAAAAGTAAAGGTAGTCATGTAGCCATCATTGCTGATTAATTAAAAATGATACAATCTTGTACCTCACCTTCTGGAGATGTTAAGTCACACGTTACTCCAGCATCACTATAATGATTGCAGCCGGAGGTAACATACAATCCACTGTGATGGCACAGGTCAATACTTGATTCATTGCCACGACATGCAACATTGCTCAGGACAATTAAGCCTGATCCTCGGCCAAAGTGAGCACTGTGCCAGGCCTGCGATGCAGAAGGGTAGCCGAGCTGTCGGCAGATGACATGGGCATCTCTGATGGACCAGCCTTGATGACAGACTGTACCCCAGTGGCATTTGTAGTACACTTCAACTCGACCTTCATTAGGGGAATCCCCATTCACAAGCCGTACTGAAACTAAAAAGAGAGAGACAGTAAAATAGAAGATTCAACATAAACATGATAAATGGTCGCTTCTTTTTCTGTCAAATATTACGTCAGGAAGGCCGATATATTCTGTTCTGTAAATGGAGACATGCATCTGCACTGCTGACGAAGCCTGATGCTCACGCAAAGACGATATGGATTTTATCCAAGCTCAGAATAAACCGAGTGTACACATGCGGGCTACGTGTCCCTTTCAACGAGCTCCAAAGTTGGTGCATGGAGCCCATGCGACATGGATTATGTTTTACTGGCCAATTCACTAAACCCGACAACGTAGTCATGTCAGCCCTTGCCAAGTTCTTTAAGTAGTCACACAAATGTACATTGTGTTTGTCCCTTATTTCTAGGCTGAAATGTAGTGAGAACAAACATACATTTTGTAGTGATACGGTGCATTATTGTCCACGTGATTCACCGACTGCAGCCATGTGTTGGATTCCCCAAAAGAGGGCGCTTACAGTTCCGGTCTCCCACACACACAAAAAGAACCGCAACTTTGTTGTCAAACATAATTCAATGTAATTTCATTCAGGATTAAAGAAGACCTTGTTTATTGTTTTCAGCAGCACTAGTATTTCATTGGGATTTACGGAGACTTGAAAACGGATTATTTTGTATTTGTCAGGTTTGAGGCAGTATTGTGTATCACCAGCAAGATTATCTTAAAAGCTACTTTGAAGTTACCTTTCTTTCTTGGCAAGTATACAACCGCAGATTGTTTGATGAGTTCATTTGTTACTTATGGTAGAATAAGGTGTATATAGTTTAATAAATAAATCAACTCAAGTATATACCTGGAGAAGAGTCGTTGACAATGAGTTGCTCCCCACAAGTCACTCCGGCATCTTCTGCATGACTGCAGCTGTGATTGAACCACCCACTGTGTTCACATAGGTCTATGTTTGATTCGGTGCCATTGCAAGCAACATTGCGCAGGATAATCGGTCCTGATCCTTCACCAAATTGACTACCCTGCCAGGCCTGTGATGCAGGAGGGTAGCCGAGTTGTCGACAGATGACATTGGCATCTTCAATGCTCCAGCCATCGTCACAGACAGTGCCCCACTGACCATCGTGGTATATTTCTATACGACCCTCATACGGAAAGCTGCCATTGGTGAGTCGAACTGAAACTGAAATTCAAACACGTATAGGTTGATCATCAATTAAATTTTGTCCTTCACCCACTATAAACACTGTATACTCAGTGTGTTACCTCCCGAGTGATAGTTGGGGGAAAACTACCCACGTGGGACTCGAACCCACGACCTCCTGCTTTCTAGTGCAGACGTCTCACCACAGACTAGACCACCGAGATTGAGGGATAGGTTAGCAAAACCAAATATTAATTCACATCACCCCGACGCAAAATTCTATCTTATGAATACTGAGTTGATATTTAGGTTTAAAAACAAACACGCACTATACACACATCCTGTAAAAACACAGTTTTCCCCCATATAGTTTTTACGACGTTTTACCTTTAGTCCTCTCACCGTCCTAAGAAAGTACTTGCTACAGGAATTTCACTAAATGTGGTAGCCTGACGCATTTTTTTTTAAACCTTTGATTCGTTTACACGCCTATTGCATGCATGCAAGGTTCGCCTATTATAAGTGCGTAATTCAAAGCCGATGACTGTGCTATCACAACCGCAATGCTTTAATATTGCTGGTTTTGGAAAGTCATGCGGCTACTCATGCGGTGTTGACAAGCAATAGGTCGACGCAGCGTCAGCGTCATTTAAAGAAATCCGTAACTGACCGACATTTTACTTTATTTTGTTGGCAACCCATTTTACAGTAAATTTACCGAAAATGACGGACAATTTTTCCGAGTCAATCTGGATTCTTTTGCCAAAGCCGATCAACCTACCAAGATTGGGAGAGGTCTCGTTACATGTCACTCCAACATCATAGCGGTGATACGAACAATCGTGATTGTACCATCCAGTATGATCGCATCGGTCAATACTTGATTCACTGCCACGACAAACAACATTGTTCAGGAGAATTGGCCCTGATCCTTGACCAAAGTGAGCCCTCCGCCAGGCCTGAGTTGCAGAGATGTAGCCGAGCTGTCGACAGACGACACTAGCCTCCTCAATGCCCCAGTGACTATCACAGATAGTACCCCATTCGCATCGGTAGAATACTTCCACTCTCCCTTCATGCGGCGTGTTGCCATCAGCAAGACGGACAACCACTGCAACGAATCACAGTATTGCAATGAAACACAACATTTCGAATAAAAATAGAAGAAAATAACATGGTCCTAACATGGGGTGCTCTCCTATGTTCCCCAATAACCTTTGTTCCCAAATACCTATGTTCCCCAACCCTAATCCTATCCCGAACCCTAACCCTTACCCTTATCTTAAAGATTGTTAGGAACATAGGTATTGGGGAACATCGGGTAGACCCCCTAACATGCACATCAGACCAAAAGGCTAAACTCGGGTTTTGTTGTCTATATATATAGTTTTCCTGCTCTGTCTAGTCATTTCCGTTCAGGATGGATCTTTGACATCCTGGTCTTGGCTCGGTCAATATCGATCCCTAGTTGTGTACCATGCAGACGGCAATACCATGGTTTGGAGCTGAAGAGCGGCATCGATGACAGGTCACTCTTGAGGAGAAGAAGCTCTGGCGTAAGCACGACACGCCCAGGTCAAGGCATAAGTAACTCTGATTAAACATTAATAAAAGTAGCTCAGAGCCTGTAAATGAGCATTACGTCAACCTGTAGTGCCCGCGTAAATAATTAACTTACTTCTAGAGTGACAAGCCAGCAAGAACATTCATTCGCAAAGTGTGATCTTAGCATTCCGAAGATTCATTTTTTTTTTACAAAAATTGAACCATCCAGCTCTCACCCGATAATGCATTAGCGAAGCCAGCGTGGTGAGGGGAGGGGTGATGGGGTATTTACCCCCCCCCCCCTCAATATTTGCTAAAGACTGCCCTTTTGTATACAAGTGCCCTTTACACCACCGGGTTCCCCCCCCCCCCCCGCCCCCATATTTCTAAAGAGTGCCTGTTTTGGCATCAAGTGCCATTCTTTTTGTTCTTTAACACTTGCACTTTTTGAACCAGCGGCCTTTTATGAGTGCCCTTTTTGGATTTTTTGGCAAACTTCAGCATTGTTGCCACCCTGAACAGCACCACTTATTGTCCGATAATGTCCATGATCGTCCGGTTTGAACAGTGCCCCCATTGGAAGATGGCACCAGCCCGCAGGAGGAAAAACCCAGTGTACATTTCAGCACGGATATGCGGGTACCCTTTTCACGAACTGGTTACCCCTCCCCAACCCCCAATCCCACCAAAAAGCCACTGTAATGGATTGGTATTGCGTACGTTATCATTTCCGGCATTCATTATGTATTGGCAAATAATCGGTCTAGTACTGGTTTGAATGAGTCTGAAAATATAATACACGTCGGATTTTTTTCACTCACACGGCACGAAGTATTCGATTTTTTATCTGATATTTTTTTCCCCAGTTGATGCAGCTGTCCGTTACTACAGCTATTCCTTGGGTATATGTACCAGGTTGGTAGGTCTGTGTACATGCACATTTGGATTAGGCGATTTCATTGAATTTGTGTTCTAGTATATTCTGGATGATCTGGACTACCCAATATATAATGGCCCTTACCTAAAACTTGACATTTTGCCCTTGTTGAATTAAAATTTATTTAAAGATGCCATACCGTTTGAACTTATACCTGTGTGAAAAGCATTAACTTATTGAACACATCAACTTTACCCGGAGAGGGGGTTGTTACATCACACGTCACTCCGACATCATAGTAATGACTGCAGCTTGCAATCGACCAGCCCCTATAGTCACACTGGTCAATGCGTGATTCATGTCCATCACATGCAACATTTACGAGGAGAACCAGCCCAAACCCTTGCCCAAAGTGAGCGTTCTGCCAGGCCTGAGATGCAGAAGGGTAGCCGAGTTGTCTACAGACGACGTTGGCTTCTTCAATTCTCCAGACTGGGTTGGAACCACAGACGCTTCCCCATTGGCCTCTATACTGCACCTCAACTGAACCTTCATTGGGTGCGTTCCCATTGATCAGACGCACAGTGACTGTAATAGAAAATGACATAAAAATGAAATATTTTTAACAAGCTTTAAGAAGTTACCAAAAACACCTAATATTATAAGAATCATTGCTTGAAAAAAAACAGTTCGTTGAAATCAAAGGAGAACATAGCTAACTGACTTCTTCACAAGCACAATGAGCTAGCGATCACTACAGTGTTAACTTTATTGAGACTGCAAAAAGTTACGGTAAAATAGCTAAGTTATGTCAAATAAAAAAAAAACATGTTGAGCTTCCCCGCCAGCTTTCTTTTGGAGGCGCTCTCTTTTTTCTTTTTTTTTAAACCGAAAAAAAATTATAAATTTTCAAGAGTGTTGCATCTAGGCCATATAAAGCTGGTATGTCATTTCCTGAGTCAAGTGCGATGCGTATTTGTGTCCCATATCCCTTTTGCCTACCGTTTCTATGGCATCCTTGCCAGGGGCGTAGCACGGTCTTTTTTATTGGGGGGGGGGGGTAAAAACATTTAAAAAGGGAACTTGCACATTCGTTGTAAAATGTAGACAGGTTTTGTTCTCCGGACACTTGGCCTCCGTAAAATCAAAAAGCGGGAGGTACCATCTTTCGATGGGGGCGCTGTTCAAAACCGGCAATTATGCACACAAAGGGCCAATATATGGTGCTTTTCAGGGCCATACCATGTGTGAAATTCTGGAAAAGGCACCCAAAACGGCAAATGACACCATAAGTGCACCATTTCTTTTTTGAAAAGGGCACGTGTTTAGAAAAAAAGGGCACTTCGTATAAAAAAGGCCACTCTTTACAAATTATTGGGGGGGTGTAAGTCCATTGAAAAAAAGGGCATTTGAATGGAAAAAGGCAGCCTTTACAAAATATTGGGGGGGGTAAATACCACCTTAACCCCCCTCCTCTTCCCTTCCCCGCTGGCTACGCCTAAGCTTGCAACCTGCGCAATCTGGTTTAAGGACTTTAGAGAAGAGATTCCAGATGATTGGTGGTTTAATTGAGGGATTGAATTTATTGGAAGGAATATTTATCGCTGCAGGAAGACAAGTTTAGTTGAGACAAACTACGACAAAGGGAATTAGAGTATATTGGAGACAGCTTTTCTTATAGTCAATTTTGTTTTTATTAATATGCATTAGAAATGTACGGAGTCACTTTTAGTTTATTCATATTCAAATGTCAATCATAATTGCAACACAATTTGTCTAATAAATAATTTTCTGTATTTTTGACCGCCTTCACAATCTTTCACAGACTTGTGCAGGTCCAGGTCCATGTGCAGCTCCACAATAAAACCAGCCCCGGCTGCAGAGAGATCCCAGAAAGAACGTGCAGTGCCTACCTTTAACCCAGTTTATCTCTTCTCCCCCGCTCGGCCCCCCTTACACGTGCATCAAACAAAATAGCTTGTGCTAAAGGTAAAGGTAGTCATGTAGCCATCATTGCTGATTAATTAAAAATGATACAATCTTGTACCTCACCTTCTGGAGATGTTAAGTCGCAAGTTACTCCAGCGTCTCTATAATGAGTGCAGCCGGAGGCAACATACCATCCACTGTGATGGCACAGGTCAATACTTGATTCATTGCCACGACATGCAACATTGCTCAGGACAATTAAGCCTGATCCTCGGCCAAAATGAGCACTGTGCCAGGCCTGCGATGCAGAAGGGTAGCCGAGCTGTCGGCAGATGACATTGGCATCTCTGATGGACCAGCCATTCTGACAGATTGTACCCCAGTGGCATTTGTAGTACACTTCAACTCGACCTTCATTAGGGGAATCCCCATTCACAAGCCGTACTGAAACTAAAAAGAGAGAGACAGTAAAGTAGAAGATTCAACATAATGTGACGAAACAGGGGTACAGGTATATGCAGACTTGTATAGGAGTCTAGGTCATAGGAATAATTTGTGCGCGTGATCTAGGACATCCGGTGCGTGCTTATAATGCCGAAGTGCGCGTGGGCCAATCAGCAATAAATTGTGCTGCGTGATCAGGAGATTATAATAATGTATGGTGTATAGTGACCAATCAGTATCGCGTATTCGGAAGACTGTGCGCGAATTAGCATGCTTTAGCGTGGGGTCTTGAGATCATCTCGTTAGTTCGCAAGATGGCGTCAATGCAGTAGGAATGCGTTCTGGTGCTGTTGCCAAGTCGCAAGAAGCCAAGCTTCGGGGTTCAGGGACGAGTCAAGTCGCGGTGCCGTTGCTGGGGTCTTCGTTGCTGTTGCGTACTCCCCGGTCGGGAGTAGGAGCTCATCTCTGACGGTGGACGCTCTGGTGCGGCTGGGTTCGGGAGTTGATGCTCTGGGTTTAGCTAGCAGTAAGCTAAGTGTTGTCTAGTTTATATTGAGTGAAGTTGTAGCTCAAGGTCGGTTATTCAGTGTCGATTATCTAAGATAATTGGGGACAAAGATTAAGATGGAATACCAGTTGTGAAATTAAGGCTGATTATTGTGTCTTGATTAGTGCTAGAACAAAAGAGCTGGGAGTTATAGAACTTGGTTTGAGAGGCTGGTGAGACTGTGATTCGGTGGTAGATTGCTTGTCGTGGGTTGGACACCATCCGGTGGGGTTTTACGACTGAGGCGATCATTGCCGTTATCATTGAGCTAGCTTGCCTGACGAGTTTACTCTGTGCCGCGTTCTGAGCACTTGTGAGGGTTACCTGTTTTGTGTGAGGGTTATTGCATGCACGTAAGGTTTATGTTGTATAACTCACTCTGAGGGTAACTAGTTTCCCGTGAGGGTTATTGTGACCGCTCAGTACATGTGAGGGCTATTTGGATTACATAGTACAGCCTGCTTTGACGCTGAATTGGATTGAGGGTTACCTTTCCTCTGTGAGGGTTATTGGAACTGTGATCATACACGGGGATTATAATTGTATAAGTTCATTATCATGTGGTGCAGTTGACCACGTGAGGGTTACCTAAGGCTACGTTACTACAAAGGGTGCAGTTGACCCTTGTTACAAGCAGTGAGGGTTACTGTCTATATGTGCATAATTCATCGCTTCGTTAATTGCTGTTAATTGTGCAGACTCTTGAATAAATCCTATCGATAATCGTCTTTGGAATCACTAGTCTCTGTGAGGTTTACTCAGGTTTACTGTGAGGGTTACCTATGTCTGCCGTGAGGGTTACCTGAATTCACCTTTAGGCCCATTGTCGCTACTTGTATTGCTCTAATTACATTCAATTAATTACTCAATCACAAAACGGTGGTATATTTCCACCAAACGAACAGCCCCTAGGCTTAGTCCGCCGTTCGTTAATTGTCCCCCCTTGCGTATGGGTAGCCGCTCACCCGTTCGTTAGGCTAATAAATATTTTTGTGGGATAATAGGAGTTGGCTAGAGTCCTGGGATAAATAAGACCAGTCCCCCCTGGGTTCTGCCAATCACCGGTTCCGCCACAAATAGTGTCAGGGGTCGGTTTCGCCACAATAAGCATGATAAATGGTCGCTTCTTTTTCTGTCGAATATTACGTCAGGAAGGCCAATATATTCTGTTCTGTAAATAGAGACATGCATCTGCATTGCTGACGAAGCCTGATGCTCACGTAAAGACGATATTAGACTTGGTGCCAAGACAGCTATTGCTCACGTACGGACGGTACCGGTTACTGGTTCCACGCACGCAAAATATCATTGTAATGCGCGAAGGCTGGTTCCCAGACCAAATGATGCTGACTATTGATATTCAATAACCGACTTGGCTAAAACGTTTTCTATTTTGTACACAACATATGGGAGTATTTTGAATCGCTAGCGAATTCTATGCGAGCACTCTGATTGGTTCAGATTCCAGCGTGTATTCTAGGCCGCTACGGAAGGTCATTCTCATTACTTCGAGGGTCTGTGCTTTGTGTTGTGAAACATTCCGAAATTCGTTATAGGGCATACATGACTCAAATAAATGAAGTATATCACAATGATATATTTTATTTCTTTACACAATTGACCAAGCTGAGTGATTCGGCCGTTGAAACGTCGCCCGATCTGCAAACTTGTCCCAAATAACGTATTGAGAAGAACTGTTTTTAAAGAAAATGCTTTTTATCATGCCACATTTTTATAAGGGATTCAAATCTTCAAGGTTATATGGGATTGAAATGTTTAAGGTCACAATAATTTTAATTTTTCGATATGTAAATTGCAATGGACATGTTTTTAACAGTATGCTTTGTATGCGTGAACTGTAAAAGTCATTGTTCATGTTTTAATGGTTTTTTGTTTGTGTGTGTAAATTGTAATGGTGATTGTTGTCAAATAATTTGTTGATTTGGCGTTAAATAATTTATTGTTTTGTTAAATCCATTGCAATTAAGTTTTTTAACTGCGATAATGGATTGAAATGAACCAATATGAATGAATGAATGAATGAACTACCCATGTAACGGAATGAACGAGTCCTAATTTGCCTTGCGGTGCACCATTGGATCTCACCGCAATAATGCACTGCATATGTATTGCACTTGTACTGCAGCCATATGTTGGATTCACCAAAAGAGGGCGCTTACAGTTCCGGTCTCCCACAAAAAAAGAACCGCAACTTTGTTGTTAAACATACTTCAAAGTAAATTCATTCAGGATTATATAATACCTTGTTTATTGTTTTCAGCAGCATGGTATTTCATTGGGATTTACGGAGACTTGAAAACGGATTATTTTGTATTTGTCGGGTTTGAGGCAGTATTGTGTATCAACAGCAAGATTATCTTGAAAGCTACTTTGAAGTTATCTTTCTTTCTTGGCAAGTATACAACCGCAGATTGTTTGATGAATTCATTTAAGTAAGAATTATTCGTTATGGTATAATAAGGTGTATATAGTTTAATAAATAAATCAACTCAAGTATATACCTGGTGAAGAGTCGTTGACAATGAGCTGCTCCCCACAAGTCACTCCGGCATCTTCTGCATGACTGCAGCTGTGATTGAACCACCCACTGTGTTCACATAGGTTTATGTGTGATTCGGTGCCATTGCAAGCAACATTACCCAGGAGAATCGGTCCTGACCCTTCACCAAATTGACTACCCTGCCAGGCCTGTGATGCAGGAGGGTAGCCGAGTTGCCGACAGATGACGTTGGCATCTTCAATACTCCAGCCATCGTCACAGACAGTGCCCCACTGACCATCGTGGTATATTTCTATACGACCCTCATACGGAAAGCTGCCATTGGTGAATCGAACTGGAACTGAAATTAAAACGCGTATAGGTTGTTAATCAATTAGGTGTCGCCCTTTACCCGCGTGTAAACGCTGTATACCTCCCGAGTGATAATAGGGGGAAAAATTACTCAGGTGGGACTCGAACCCACGACCTCCTACAAGGCGTTTGTAGGCGTAACCCTTCACAACCCCTCAATGCGTTTTTTTAAAACCTTTGATTCGTTTACACGTCTAATGCATAAATGCAAGGTTCGCTTATAAGTGCGTAATTCAAAGCCATGCGGCTATTCATGCGGTGTTGACAAGCAATAGGTCGACGTCAGCGTCATTTAAGAAATACGTAACTGACCGACATTTTATTTTATTTTGTTGGCAACCCGTTTTACAGTAAATTTACCGAAAATGACGGACAATATTTCCAAGACAATCTGGATTCTCTTGCAAAAGCCGATCAACCTACCAGGATTGGAAGAAGTCTCGTTACATGTCACTCCAACATCATAGGAGTGAGACGAACAATCGTGATTGTACCATCCAGTATGATCGCATTGGTCAATACTTGATTCACTGCCACGACAAACAACATTGTTCAGGAGAATCGGCCCTGATCCTTGACCAAAGTGAGCCCTCCGCCAGGCCTGAGTTGCAGAGATGTAGCCGAGCTGTCGACAGATGACATTTGCCTCTTCAATGCCCCAGTGACTAGGGCCACAGATAGTACCCCATTCGCATCGGTAGAATACTTCCACTCTCCCTTCATGCGGCGTGTTGCCACCAGCAAGACGGACAACCACTGCAACGAATCATAGTATTGCAATGAAACACAACATTTCGAATTAAAATAGAAGAAAATAACATGGTCCTAATATGGGGTGCTTACCTATGTTCCCCAATGCCTATGTTCCCCAATACCTATGTTCCCCAACCCTAACCCTAATCCTGACCCTAACCCTTACCCTAATCCTCAGGATTTCGGGGAACATAGGCACTGGGGAACGTCGAGTAGACCCCCTAACATGCACATCAGACCAAAAGGCTTAACTGAGGTTTTGTTGTCTGAATATAGTTTTCCTGCTCTCTCTAGTCATCTCCGTTCAGGTTGGATCTTTGACATCGTGGTATTGGCTCGATCAATATCCGTAGGGTGTGGACCATGCAGACGACAATACCATGGTTTGGAGCTGAAAAGCGGCATCAATGACAGGTCCCTCTTGAGGAGTAGAAGCTCTGACGTAAGCACGACACGCCCAGGTCAAGGCATTTTAGTTACTTTGATGAGACATTAATAAAAGTACTTCAGAGCCTGTAAATGAGCCGCAGCGTTACTTCAACCTGTAGGGCTCGCGTAAATAATGAACTTACTTCTAGAGTGTCAAGCCAGCATTAACATTCATTCGTAAAGTGTGATCGTAGCATTCTGAAGATTGTATCATCAAGCTCTCACCCGATAATGCATTGGCGAAGCCAGCGGGGAGAGGGGGGGCCGATGGGGTATTTACACCCACCCCAATATTTTGCTAAAGACTACCCTTTGTATACAATTGCCCTTTACACCCCCTGGTTCACCCCATATTTCTAAAGAGTGCCTTTTTGTAATCATGTGCCATTCTTTTGTTCTTTAACAAATTCACTTTTTGAACCAGCGGCCTTTGACGAGTACCCTTTTTGGATTTTTTGTTGCCACCCTGAACAGCGCCACCCATTGTCCGATAATGTCCAGGAGCGTCCGGTTTGAACATTGCCCCCATTGGAAGATGGTACCAGCCCCAAGGAGGAAAAACCCAGTCTACATTTCAGCACGGATGTGCGAGTACCCTTTTCAAGAACTGGCTACCCCCCCCCCAAAAAAAAAAACTTGCTACGCCACTGTAATGGATTGGTACTGCGTACGTTATTATTTCCGGCATTCATTATGTATTGGCAAATAATCGGTCCAGTACTGGTTGCCTTCTGATTCGGGTCATGTCATCACAAACTGGTCCGGCACTGCGCCAATGTGCAAGACCGAAGTCAATTCTGGCAGCAAGAATTGGACCAGTTCGTGAGTTGTACCGGTTAAACGGTATGGGGTCAGTTTTGATCCAGTTCCTGTGCTGGAGATTAGCCCGAAAGGATATAATTCTTGCAACATTTAACATCTGCCACATAAAAAAACCAGTTCAATCAGAAAAAAAACACTGGCACAACCAAATATCACCAAATATGGAGCTTACCCCATTCCCACCCCCCCCCAAAAAATTTTTTGGCATTATTACTTTGCTACTTCGATAAATTGGAGCATAAACCATGAACTACATAAGATTATTTTTTTTATTAACTAAGTACAGTCTATGTTTGCTTCACACAATCTTTGAATGTGTCTGAAAATATAATACACGTCGCATTTTTTTCATTCACACGGCACGAAGTGTGTAATTTTGAAGTATTCGATTATTTATCTAAAAACTTTTTTCCCCCAGTTGATGTATAGCTGTCCGTTACTACAGCTATTCTTTGGGTATATGTACCAGGTTGGTAGGTCTGTGTACATGCACATTTGGATGAGGCGATTTCATTGAATTTGTGTTCTAGTATATTCTGGATGATCTGGACTACCCAATATATAATGGCCCTTACCTAAAACGTGACATTTTGACCTTGTTGAATTAAAATTTATTTAAAGTTGCAATACCGTTTGAACTTATGCCTGTGTGAAAAGCATTAACTTATTGAACACATCAACTTTACCCGGAGAGGGGGTTGTTACATCACACGTCACCCCGACATCATAGTAATGACTGCAGCTTGCAATCGACCAGCCCCTATAGTCACACTGGTCAATGCGTGATTCACGTCCATCACATGCAACATTTGAGAGGAGAACCGACCCAAACCCTTGCCCAAAGTGAGCGTTCTGCCAGGCCTGAGATGCAGAAGGGTAGCCGAGTTGTCTACAGACGACGTTAGCTTCTTCAATTCTCCAGACTGAGTAGTAACCACAGACGCTTCCCCATTGGCCTCTGTACTGCACCTCAACTGCACCTTCATTGGGTGCGTTCCCATTGATCAGACGCACAGTGACTGTAATAGAAAATGACACAAAAATGACCAAAAATATACCTTTGAGAGGTTACCAATAAACACCTAATTTTTTTTTTTAACCAAAAAAAATTAAAATTGTCAATGAGTAACATCATTCTCAGTGGCCTTATATTTGTTGCATCTAGTCCGGACAAACACATTTAACAGCTTCCCGTGAGTGGGTCTGTGATCGGTCCGATTGGGACTGGGCTAATTACGCACAATAAACCAATTGCCTTATTGCCGTATTCGGAAGTGCGAGTACTCGTACTCGTACTCGGAGGTACAAGTACTTGTACTCGGAGACCCTTTTTGTACTCGGAGGTACAAGTACTCGTACTCGAGGTTTGAAATAAAGTAAGCACTGGGACGAGGTTGGATCGGGCGGCCATTTTGGAGGGAAAAATACTAAGGGCCTCCCGCTCCTTTTTTTTCAAAAAGGCTGGACGCTAAACATGTTTTTTATTTTTTTTATTTGGCCTTATTTTTTTTGGGTGGAATTTGCATCGAGGAGATGAACTGTTATTAAGAGTTTCCTCGTTTGTAATGTAGGGGAATGGCTCTAAGGATATTGTTGGTTTTGTGATTCACGAGAGGGGGCTATTTATTACAACATGATCCTGTGGGGTGATGATCTAAATATAGTACAATGTATCTGGGGGGCTAGAAAGATCGTGACCTTGATAATGGCGGCGCGACGTCTTTGTTGGCACAGCGTATAGGCGAGTACGCCCTCTAGTTCTTTATTATACAGCTCTATGGGGTCAACAGAGAATGGCTCACATGTGCTGTCTCACCATACACATCAGAGGAATCTTGTTCGTTAGTGTGACGTCATCTCAACTTAACCATTCGTACTTCACACGATGTAACATATCACGAATGGGACTAGTCTGGTTACCAGACCAAAATATTCTGACTATTCCTGATGAATCTTAGGTCAGGTAGCCTTCGGTATAACATTTTATTACAATTTACGTCACGTGACTAAAACGGGAGGCATTCCTCCTTTTTCCGAAATTGTCCGAAGTTTGTCGAACTCATTGCAGTATTTAGTATCTCCACCATGCGAAGCCTCAAATCATACAAACTCATTTCGTCGACAATCGGATAGCGCCCGAGCATTTCCGAGTCAATATACGGTTTCATTTACTGTTAATTTCTTATTTAAAACTTTACAAACTTAGTTGATGATTAATATTTATTGCTTTCATTTAGAAAATTTGAAATTCAACGACGACTTTGTACATCAAGTTTACTCGGTCGTTCATACGAGGGTCGAGTTTTTTTGCTGCGTCATAAACTATTTTGAATTTGATGACCGTTACCGGGATTTTCCAAAAGTCGGCGTGGTCTCTATTCGGCTCCGCCTGCTAACAATGCTATTTGGGTGCCTTACTGAAGATTCCAGGTCAACATTAGTCAATATTTTTTTAAAGAAATATCAAACTGTATCATCATAACTGTATGATATGTTGAGGCAAGTGATTTATTTAAAAATTTGATCGGAACATTAAAAGCTATAAGCGATAAAGCGAATTCGGAAGCGAAACCGAGCTTTGAAAAAGGGCCGTCAATGTCGTCATGTATATTTCTAGCCACGGAGACTGCCTGACCTTCGCTCGTACCCCTGCAAACAGGACACTGGGATACATTGATGAATTCACGCTCTGATTGGTTGGATTTTGCGCGACCAGTGACCTGTGCGTCATCACGGTCATGACTCTGCAAGGTTTGAAACGGCCGTTAAGACTGATTCATTACTCTTTTAATCCAGTTAAGAGATTTTTTTTGAAAAGCGTTGAAAAGCGTAATAATGTAGGAAATTCTGTAAAACTTATTTGTGTTGTAGATTTACAATTCCTGTCACTTGCTCATGGTCCGTTTCGAATCATGAACGGTCGGATTGTAGTATGCGACGCTCAAAATTTTGTCCACATGGTCCGCGATGAAAAAGAAATCACATCCGGTATGGAATGTGCGCATTTCAATGGGAAGTTTTTGGATAACATTTGAGCACATTGTCTAACTGCGGTCTTGAACAACTGCAGCAAGATGCGTTATACATATGTCATAGGCCACTTCCTTCACAATATTCTGTGCAGCTCATCAGCGTATCCCAGCGTCATGTTTGCAGGGCGGGGGGGGGGGACGAGCGAATGCCTGACCTACAATTAAGACGTGAGCGTCGGGAATAATTGTCAGGTCTGGGAACCTAGAATGGAACCGGAAGCTAACACAGCTTGAGTGTTTATCCAATGGGTTATAGTAATCAGTGGTGCGCGCGCGTGTCTGACGCTTTCACTAACAAACCGGAATAATAACTAGATCGGAAGCACGTACACTGCAAAAACTGTAGTGTTAATTTAACACCATTCGGTATCTATATAGGACAACAGTCAAATTTAACACCAGATGGCCCTATATAGATACCAATGGTGTAAATTTAACACTGCAGTTTTTGCAGTGTATAATACGCGCGTTTTGCCTGGGCGCAGCCATAGGCCACGTGAACCGAGATTAAAAGACACAAAGAGTTAGTTTAAAAAACTAATATTGTTTAAGGGGCACTAGGTCCTGAAATCCCCGAAAATTTAATGTTTTGTAATGTTTAATATTTCAAAAATGTGGTTGAAAGGAAACCAACCTAAATGTCTTACCGTTCCCGAGAAAAGACGGAAAAAACCGCTTGTTTACATCGGACACGACGGAGTACCATATGTTTTTCGTGAAGACAATAAAGTTAGTTTGATATTGGACATTTGACATTCACATTCGTTTGTACAGGCAATGTCCATGTTGCTGTTTGGATATTGGACATTGGATATGCACATTGGCTTATATACAGTGAATGTCTATAGTTTATTTGGATATTGGACATTGGACATTCACAGCGAACGTCCATATTTTTCTTAACTCCGGGAGGATGCGTAATTGAGATGCCCCCTGCCGTGAATCGCGCCGTCGGATCCCACCAGACGCCCTGACAAGTTTGTCTGGTAAGACACGGACATTGGATGTACGTACGTTTGTATGGCGAATGTCCACATTTTACTTGGATATTGGACATTGAACATTGCAATAGGTTTGTATAGCGAAGTCCTTATTTTCAGGAGAAGGCATCATTTTGATCCTCCACACCTTAAATCGCGCCGACAGATTCGACCAGACGCCCTGACAAGTTTTTCTGGTAAGACATGGACATTTTCAAATGTACGTAGGCTTGTATGGCGAATGTCCACTTTTTTAAGTCCAGAAGAAGGTGTAAATATAATGCCCACCCTTCCGTAAATAGCGCGACAGATCCCACCAGACGCCCTGACAATTTTTGGGGTGATACCCGGACATTGTAAATGCCCATGGCTTATATGGCAAATGTCCATATTTTACTTGGATATTGGACATTGGACATTGCAGTAGGTTTGTATAGCGAATGTCCATATTTTTAAGGTTCAGGAGAAGGCGTCAATGTGATTTCCCCCCTCCCCTGCCGTTAATCGCGCCGACAGATCCCACTAAACGCCCAGACAAGTTTATCTGGTGATACACGGAGACTTGTACATGCCCATGTTTTTGTATGGCGAACGTCCATATTTTACTTGGATATTAGACATTAATAATAATAGTAATAATTAACATTTATATAGTGCTTAATACGCATACACATTGGACATTACAATGGGTTTGAATAGCGAATTTCCATAATCATTTTTAAAGTCTCGAAGAAGGCGTTTTTTGTGATGCCCACACTAGCAAAAATCGCGCCGACAGATCCCACCAGACGCCCTGACAAGTGTGTCTTGTAGGACACGGACATGTATGGCGAATGTCCATATTTTTTAAACTCCAGGAGGAGGCGTAATTGAGATCCCCCACCGTAAATCGCGCCGACAGATCCAACCAGACACCCTGACAAGTTTGTCTGGTAAGCTAGACACGGACGTTGCAAATGTGCGTATGTTTGTATGGCGAATGACCACATTTTACTTGGAAATTGGACATTGGACATTACATTAGGTTTGTATAGCAAATGTCCATATTTTCAAAGTCCAGAAGAAGGCGTTTTTGTGATGCCCACACTAGCATAAATCGCGCCGATAGATCCCACCAGACAGACAGAATTAGTCTTAACCACATGGAGTCTTAATTATACTGGAGTTTTAATCATAATGGAACATAAATCGTGATTTGTCATCGAGAATTTAATACTGATCATCAAATGTAACCTGTGTTTCGGAGTGTTTGTGCATCAGGACAGTAGTCTTGTTAAGAGACCCCGACAAACCCCGTGATTAATCCCACGAATCAAATACAACAGTAATATAAATCGACGGAGAGCAAAACTCATGTATCAAACAAAATAGCTTTTTTTTAGATACCGAGGTGGATATCCTGACTTGCTGACTGAAACAAAACGTAAAGGTAGTCATGTAGCCATCATTGCTGATTAATTAAAAATAATACAATCTTGTACCTCACCTTCTGGAGATGTTAAGTCGCAAGTTACTCCAGCATCACTATAATGATTGCAGCTGGAGGTAACATACCATCCACTGTGATGGCACTGGTCAATACTTGATTCATTGCCACGACATGCAACATTGTTGAGGAGAATCGATCCAGATCCTCGGCCAAAGCGAGCATACCACCAAGCCTGGGATGCAGAAGGGTAGCCGAGCTGTCGACAGATGACATTGGCATCTCTGATGGACCAGCCATTCTGACAGATTGTACCCCAGTGGCATTTGTAGTACACTTCAACTCGACCTTCATTAGGGGCATCCCCATTCACAAGCTGTACTGAAACTAGAAAGAGAGAGACAGTAAAATTGAAGATTCAAGATATCCACGATAAATGGTCGCTTATTTTCTGTCGAATATTACGGCAGGAAGGCCAATATATTCTGTTCTGTAAATAGAGACATGCATTTGCACTGCTGACGAAGCCTGATGCTCACACAAAGACGATATGGATTTTATCTAAACTCAGAATAAAATAAGTCGAACGAGTCACGCGGGGTACTTGTCCCTTTGAGCTCTAAAGTGGGTGCATGGAGCCCATGCGACATGGATTATGTTTTACTGGCCAATTCACCAAACCCGACAACGTAGTCATGTCAGCCCTTGGCAAGTTCTTAAAGTAGTCGCACAAATGTGTTTGTCTCTTATTTCTAGGCTGAAATGCACTGAGAAATGACAAACATACATTTTGTAGTGACATATTTGGATGCATTATTGTCCACGTGATTCACCAACTGCAGCCATATGTTGGATTTACCAAATGAGGGCGGTAACAGTTCCGGTCTCCCACACACACACACAAAACAGCAAATTTGATGTCAAACAGACTTGAATGTAAATTCATTCAGGATTATAGAAAACCCTGTTTATTTTTTTCAGCAGCATGGTATATCATTGGGAATTACTGAGACTTGAAAACATGGATTATTTTGTATTTGTCGGGTTTGAGGCAGTATTGTGTATCAACAGCAAGTTTATCTTGAAAGCTACTTTGAAGTTACCTTTCTTTCTTGGCAAGTTTACAACCGCAGATCTTTTGGTGAGTTCATTTGAGTAAGATTTATTCATTATGGTAGAATAAGGTGTATATAGTTTAATAAATAAATCAACTCAAGTATATACCTGGTGAAGAGTCGTTGACAATGAGTTGCTCCCCACAAGTCACTCCGGCATCTTCTGTATGACTGCAGCTGTGATTGAACCACCCACTGTGTTCACATAGGTTTATGTTTGATTCGGTGCCATTGCAAGTAACGTTACTCAGAAGAATCGGTCCTGATCCTTCACCAAATTGACCACCCTGCCAGGCCTGTGATGCAGGAGGGTAGCCGAGTTGTCGACAGATGACGTTGGCATCTTCAATGCTCCAGCCATCGTCACAGACAGTGCCCCACTGACCATCGTGGTATATTTCTATACGACCTTCAAACGGGTGAGTGCCATTGGTGAGTCGAATTGGAACTGAAATTAAAATACCACAGGTTGATTTGAAATTAAGGTGGCTGATGCAACCTTTGAAAAAGAATTAGATTTCAAAGCAGCACATGTTAATTAAACAATCATATCTGGATTCTTTTGCTAAAGGAGAGATGTACCTACCGGGATTGGCAGAGGTCTCGTCACATGTCACTCCAACATCATAGCGGTGATGCGAACAATCGTGATCGTACCATTCAGTACGATCGCAACGGTCAATACTTGATTCCCTGCCATGACACACGACGTTGTACAGGAGAATTGGTCCTGATCCTTGACCAAAGTGAGCATTCCTCCAGGCCTGAGTTGCAGAGATGTAGCCGAGCTGTCGACAAACGACATTTGCCTCTTCAATGCCCCAGTGACCACCACAGATAGTACCCCATTCGCATCGGTAGAATACTTCCACTCTCCCTTCATGCGGCGTGTTACCATCAGCAAGACGGACAACAGCTGCAACGAATCACAGAATTGCAATGAAACACGACATTTTCAATTTAATGAACAAAATACAAAGGTCATAACATGCAAATAATCACACAAAAATTCGAACTCTGTTTCCGAGTTCTTGTTTGCTTATTTGTTTCCTTGTTGTTTTGATCCGTTGTCCGTTAAATGCACTGCTCTCTGATGTCTTCGTTGAAGTGAAACTGTAGTAAGTAAAGGGAGGGATGTTGGCAGTAATTATGGGTGAGCTGTTTGGTTTGAAGTTTCGAAAAAAGCCCTCTCCAGTATAATTATTGCCATTAATGTATACAGATTCACATACCATTGTTGTATTTGATATTGCAGTAGCCTACACAGATTACTAGCATTGTTCAGTACAAGCTTTACAGATGTGGAGACTGGTTCACATCTTCTGTGTCATTATATACTGGCCCAGTTGAGTTTGGATCAGTTATGACTCAGTACTGGTCCGATTCTGGTATCATGTATTGGCCCAGAATAAGTCCAATATGCCGGTTCTCCTCAGGTTGAAATATGGCGTCATCAACTGGCCAGGCACCGCGCCAACGTGCAAGCCCATACTGGTACTGGGCAAACTCTGGCAAACATTGTGCCAGTTCTGTTGTAGTTGAACAGGAAGAACGTAAGCTGTATTATGATCGGGAATACCCTATAAATATTTTCTGGAAATTTTTGAGATGAACCATATTAACATTTAGTTCCATCAAAAAAAATTGCCCAACCAAACAATGGACTGTATTATATCAAAAATGTTAAGTCATACTGGTTCAGCACTATTTTTCTGCATGCTTGCCATTTGATTACTGTTAGGCCATGGGCAAATTTTCTCAATGTGCAAAAATGTATATATATTTTTTTTTCAAAATCTACGGGGCAATTGTTAACTTTGGTAACATTGTGAATGGCATAATAAACAGCATAATAAACAGCAATGCGATTGTTCTTTTTAAATTATTTGTACGTTTGGGGAAAATAGGAGCAAGTATGCAACTATTAGGGTGAGGACAATCTTCTCAAACCAAGGCTCTTCCCTAGACGAGAGATCACTGAGAGCGACCTTCAAGGCTAAGGGTGCGGGTCCGGTTTGGTGGAAATCTACCACCAATTGTGAATGAGTGCTAATTACTCTCTGTTAATTGTACAATAAACCTGTAAACAAAGACACTTTGAAACAAAATTGAGGGTAACCTCAAGCAACTATGATAATGTATTCAACAATAATCAACAAGTGTACAGTCACGCAAGCATATGCACTAACACTATTGCAATGCAAATGCATAAGGATAAACTGGCCCCAAGTCCAAACACTTTCCGTTATACCATATATGCTGATATTATTCATTTCTTCCTATACAGGCTCCTTTATCCCAAGTGAGCCTGAGCTTTGTAGTTGATCTGAAACAAAAACGCACCTTCAACTCTGCGCGATGTAGTATGATAGGAAAAATGGGTTCACATGCACCCTCCCCCTTAAACAAAACTCCAAGACGATTGTTAGAATCCAAAGGACATCTGATTAAAGAATTAAGATGTTGCCAGCGAAAAAAAGTCCCAAGATGCCGAAATTTGCATATTTCCACGATGGCTGCCGTGCAAATAATTAAAATGCTGGATAGTGTCATATTTCAGTAACTAACGAGCATATTTTCATAATCTTCTCGGGTGCTGAATCGATTTTTGAGGTCTTAAAAAATAGCTGGAGGTCAAGGTCACGTGATTCAGGCAAAAGTCGAGGTCATTTTGGTAAAAAAAATGCGTCATTTTTTATTTTTTATTAACCCAAAGTCAATTTTATGTCAACATTATGGTTAGTCATGATCTTCGAGGTCATAGCATGTGTCAATTGGAGGTCTTCATCATTAAGTTAAGGTCATATTCAAGGTCGTAGGACGAGAGAAATAAGTATAACTTAGGGCATAGACCTCGTTGCAAGTAATGAACATTTTTTACTTATTAGTAACTCCTGAACCGGTCATTACAGAAAGACTACTGAGCTATTTATAACAAGTAACGTTTTGGCGAAGTCTAAGGGACATCCTCAGAATCCATGAAAACATCATCTTCGTCAATCTCCATGGTCTCCTTAGGATACCGCGTGCTACTTCTTGCTGGCCCTCTTCATTTTCAGCAGCATCAGTGTCCAACGAGTATGGGGGCAAGATAGGGCAAATTGACCAGACAGGCTCCAGTACCCCCTCAACTGTCTTCAGCCACCCTTGACCCTCATCATACTGTTTGGGAGCCTCAAAATTAGGGTCAGCAGCACACCTGTATCCGGCCGGCCACACGGTGATTGACGTGCTGCACATGAGGGATGAGCGAGTTATGGCAGGGAGGCAGGCAGACCATGTCAACCTTCCACTTGTCGTTAAGCTTGTGGTCCTCTCCCTCAGCAGCTTGCTCCTCACCACGTTCACATATGTAATCTCACGCGCTTGACCATACATAGCGCAGGTGAAGGACTCCAACTGCTCCTGCGCCTCTGGGGCCACCCTCCCTGTCGCGCTGACCTGCCTGTAACACAGTTCATAATATACGATCACTACATGAACCACAATGAATTTGAAAGAGCACTTGCATGTGACTATATAATTGTTGATATGCAAATGTGATTTGCCTGAAAGCCTTGTGGAACTTGGTGTTCTCTTGGAGCTTCTTCAGTGGCGCCACTTTCCCCTTGCCCTTGAAAGTCCTCCCCGAGAACACATACCAGAAGGCCAAGTACCCAGCAAACATGATGGTACAGGGCCGATGCCGGCTTGTTCTGGGCTTGTTCTGGCAGTACCGTACAGTTTCAAAGGTCCAAAACCAGAAAGAGGCCATTGCTGGCTTGATTGCCGCAATGCAGTTCTATGTTTACGGCACAGAGCTGGTCCAGTGCTGGTAAACCTTAACGGCAGCACAATACAAAGCCTGAAACGGACCAGTGCCGGCCCTCTTGCGACAAGCCATAACCGTGACGGCACACAGCCTGAATCGTGCCAGTGCCGGCCCTCTAATTCGGCAAACCACATAACGCCAAGACGGCACAAATCCTGAATCGGGTCACTGCTGGTTCTTTCAGAAAGACCAATTCGGCCTCGATACCATCTTGCCATAATGGTTTGTCGTAAGAGGCCCAGAACTGGCACAATTAAGGCTTTGTGCCGTCTTGCCGTTATGGCTTGTCGCAAGAGGGCCAGCACTGGTCCGATTCAGGCTTGCATTGTGTAACCATTACGGTTTGCCAGCACTGGACATATGCTGGCTCTGTACCGTCAACACGGAACAGCATTGCCGCAATCAAGCTAGCACTGGCCTACTTCTGGTTTTGTATTCCATTTAGACTGTAAAGTACTGCCATAACAAGCCCACAACAAGCCGGCATCTGCCCTGTACCGTCATGTTTGCCCGGTACCTGGCCTGTGTGTTCTCGGGGAGGACTACACCAGTGCTTTCAAGGGCAAGGGGAAGGTGGCGCCACTGAAGAACTCCAGAAGAACACCAAGCTCCACAAAGCTTTCAGGCAAATTACATTTGCATAACATCAAGTGTATAATCACATGCAAGTGCTCTTTTAAATTCATTGGGGTTCATGTAGTGATCGTATATTATGAACTGTGTTACAGGCAGGTCGGCGTGACAGGGAGGGTGGCCCCAGAGGCGCAGGAGCAGTTGGAGGCCTTCACCTGCGCCATGTACAGTCAAGCGCGTGAGACTGTATATGTGAATGTGGTGAGGAGCAAGCTGCTGAGGGAGAGGACTACAAGTGGGAGGTTGACATGTACGCCTGCCTCCATGCCATAACTCACTCATCTCTCATGTGCAGCGCGTCAATCACCGTGTGGCCGGCAGGCTACAGGCGTGCTGCTGACCCTAATTTTGAGGCTCCCAAACCGTATGATGAGGGTCAAGGGTGGCTGAAGACAGTTGAGGGGGTACTGGAGCCTGTCTGATCAAATGGCCCTATCTTTCCCCCGTCACTCGTTGATCCGTTGGACAGTGATGCTGCTGAAAATGAAGAGGGCCTGCAAGAGAGCGAAGTAGCAAGCGGTATTTTAAGGAGGCTATGGGAATTGACGAAGATGATGTTTTCATAGATTCTGAGGATGTCCCTATACTTCGTCACAACGTCACTTGTTGTAAATAGCTCAGTAGTCTTTCTGTAATGACCGGTTCAGAAGTTACTAAAGCAATGAATGTTCGTCACCTGCAACGAGGTCTATGCGCTAAGTTTTACGTTCTTCTCTCGTCCTATGACCTTGAAGATGACTTTAACACAATAATAAAGACCTCAAATTGACACATCCTATGACCTCAAATCCAGATCAGGACTAACCATAATGTTGACACAAAATTGTCTAGGGGTTAATAAAAAAAAAATCTGAACAATTAGCTTTTACCATATCAATGGGAGTTGGACACAAATAGTGCATGTCGGAAATGAAAACAACGAAGTATTTTTTAAATAAAATACCCTTGGCCCTTGTCCTTGGAACAAGAACATGACCTCTGATTACTTTTTAACCACCATCACTCGATTTCATGAAAATTCTAAAAGTCATCTTGCAATTTGTTTTAGGGGGGAGTGCATGGACACCCATTTCTCTTGGCGTACGAGTGGGACCGTGACGACTCACATACACTCTCAAAACATGTATTCAAATTTGGTTGGTTAAAAAAAGTTGTTTACAATTTTAACCAACAATGTTTAAATTTCTCCAATTTGGCCAATGTTGGGTACATTTTACCAAACATTGGGTAAAATGGTTCATTTTGTAACCTTTTTTTAACCAACTGTTGTGTGGTTCACCTGTTAATCAACGGTTGATTAAAATGAGTAAATATACCCAACGTTGGTAACATTTGGTTAAATTTGTAAATTTAATCAACGTTTGGTTAAATTTGTAAATTTAATAAACGTTGGGTGAAATGACTAATTTATACAAACCGTTTGGCTACCAGGTGAACCACAAAACATTTTGTTTAAAAAAATTGGTTCCAAAAATGAACCAATTGTACCCAACGTTGGGTAAAATGTATCCAACATTTGTGAAATTACAAAACTTTAATACATGTTTTTGAGAGCCTAACCTGTGCTGGATCGCCACACACAACGACCAAAGCTGGAACCTCATGCGAAAACTCGGCCCCATCCAATACCACCGAGCACAACGAGATCATTGGCAAGGTTGGCAAGCTCCAATTAACAAGTGAAACGTGATATTACACCAGAATGGCATTCTCTCAGGTGGTCACCACTTGAAGAACAAAATGTAACAACTTCATCACAGCCCGAGAGGTGAACAAAACCTTAATACACCTAAAATGCAGTAAAGCTCCTGGATACGATTACATCCACCCTGCATTTTTGAAACACCTGGGGCCCGCTGCAAGAAACCGGCTTGCACTCTTCCTCTTACGTGCTGTTTCGGTGCAAAACCTCCCTAAAATCTCGAGGACAGCAAAAACTATCGCCGTTCCCAAACCTGGAAAGGACGCCAAACTGGCCTTCAGCTACCCACCGACCTCTCTTCTCCCGATGTGCTATAACTTCCTGGAGCGGATCATTCTATAAATCGCATCAAGCCACTCGTAAATGAAGTGTTGCACATCGACTTGCTGGATTCCGTTGGGAGCATTCAAGACAAAGTCATTGCGCTCAGCACCTACAGCGAAAATGGCTACCAGAGACGCTTATAGACCGGCACTGTCTTCATTTATCTTTCTGCTGCATATGATAGAGTGTGGCACAGAGTCATGCTGGTCAAAATATCCGAATTCCTACCACTCTGGGCTGTTTACACAGCGACGATGGTTTCGGGTCCACATGTAAGAGACATCAACAGCTCATGGAGATGTCGTCAGAGTGGTCCGCCACAAGGATCAGTCCTTTTTTCCATCTTGTTCAACCTGTACACCACTGATCTCCCAGTCACCATATACCGGAAGTTCATCTAAGATGCTTGACACCATCATCAACTGTGACATAGCCAAGATCATCGATACTGTAAACGCTGGTAGTGAAGCCCAGCGTTGCTAAAACAGTTTTCATCTACACAATGCTAGGAGCGGAAAAGAGCTTGACATCTTTCTAAATGGGAAACGTTTATGCAACAATCCCAGACCAAAGTATCTTGGTGTCACCTTAGACCGTACGCTAACTTTCAAATTACCCCTTCATATCATTGAGTGGATGTCAAAATTCGGCCCAGAAACAACTTGATCCACGTTGCTGGGGCAACATGGGAAGCATCTGCAAAGATGCTCCGTACATCAGCCCGTATATATTAGTGCTGGCTCTTTGATACTCAGTCGCCGACTGCTGTGGAGGAACTATGCACATACCAGCCTCATCGATGTCCAGCTGAATTGCACCACGAGGACCATCGCTGGTGCTGTCCGAAGCACAAGAACGGACTGGCTCCCAGTCCTGAGCAACATCGATCCTCCTGACATCCGCCAAAATATTGCCATATCACGACTGGTCCTGAAAATTCAAGCCAACCCAGAACTCCAACTGCTCAACGACATGGAGCAACACCCAAGACCGAGACTGAAGTCCAGTGACCCAATCTGGTCTTGTGTCCTGGACAGCAATAGCACATACGAACAACTGTGGTGAACGAGGTGGGACCAAATCAACGTCCCACAAAAGTTTCTGGTTACCAATCCCAGCATCCAGCTCCCAGGAATGGACCTACCGAGTGTAGTGGTTTCACTCAACAGATTCCGTACTGACACTGGGCCGTGCCGTCTATACACAGTTGGGTCGACGCCGCATGACCACTCTGTGTTTGCGGTGAGTCTCAAACGATGCTCCACATAGTGGAGGACTGTTTGCTCAACCGCCTAGATGGGACATTACAGTCCTCCATCTAGTTGAGGAAAAGCCCATTGAATGGCTGACGGACATCTACTAGATCGGAAATAGCATATGATTTCCTCATTATCAATACACATATGCCAAAGGTTTGCACTTTTCCCCGGGGAGTCTTTTTAAAAAATCAAAAGTCCACACGTACTCATGTCCTAATTTTGCTTTGGTGTCTGACATTTTTGTTAAAATATTGAGTCTTTCCCTGTGTTTTTTTAATACAATGACCCTTAAGCCCACATGAATTATGCATTATCAAGAAAACTATCACGATTACTTTGGCCCAATTTGGGTCAGTCAACACTAAATGTTACAACTGCATAACATCAAAAATAGCTCTCATTTAAGCTACATTGAAATTAAACGATTCCATTTCTAAATGTAAATCGTGAGAAATGTTATTACAGAACGATGCAACTACAAGGGAAAGGCACACTACACTCTCGGTCAATATTTGTTACATTATCGGGTAAGACCGATAATTTAACAACAATCGACTGATAGTGTAGTACATTTTTACTACACTATCAGTCAATTTATGTTTCATTATCTGTTAGTGATACAGTATCGGTCAATTTGTGTGACATTATCGGTTGGTGATACATTTTCCGTTGGTTACTACATTATCAGTTGTACACGCCATCTTTTTTTCTCCGGCAATTGGCATAAATGCGTCGGCATATATAGAGACAGCACTGCAGGTACGGTGCTCGTTGAAAAACCATTTTTATCATCATAAAAAAGAAGATAAATACAGTATTTGTTTATATATTGGCTGAATTTATTAAAATTGTCATTCGTTTTCATGTTGTTGTCATTACATTTCGTCCCTGGTGACTTAAATCGTATACGATTAGAAAATGCGCCCAATATTAGACTTATTTGAAGAATTATGCGTATTAAAAAAATGATAATTCAACATGTATTTCCTTATATGTATAAATAAAGGTAGCTTGCTGTAAGGTATGATTTTATATTTCTGTGTTTCACAATTAACATTAGAGTGAGGAATTGACATTTCACAATACGCACTTATGACATCGACACTCAGCATTAAGTTCAAAAGCCTTCTTAATGTTGTTCTTTCATAGACATACCTTTTGTTTTATTCAATGACATATACATATATCAAAGGGTAACATTACGAAGGTGTTTCATCTTAATGCTTAATTTCCATATGCTAAGCAAAGAGCATATTGTGAAAGTTCAATTTCTGATTATAATGTTAATTGTCAAAGAAATCTCAAAACCTACAGCTATACTTATATTTATGAGGAAATATAGGTTTCCCGGCTATTTTAACACTTGTATCGCACGAATTCCCTATATCGATACTTCAATTTCGTCCCCGAACATCGCCAAGCTCAATTCTCAATTTGAATTTCAAAAAGCCACCGCTAGATTTCATTTAAGGTTCAGTATAATTCAAACTGTTAGCATTCCGATTCGTCCAAAATCTTTGAAATTCGTCTCGTGAAGCCATCGGCGTTGAATTGAAATAGCAAATTCGTTTTTTGTCATTCGTTTTAATGTTCTTGTCGTTACATTTCGTCTCTGGTGACTTAAAACGTTACGATTAAAAATGTGCCCAATCTTTGGACTTGTTTGCGCATTCATTACATTTTAATTTTTAACAAATATTTCCTTATAAATGAAAGTATAGCTGTAAGTTTTGAGTTTTCTTTGACAATTTACATTGAAATCAGAAATTGAACTTTCACAATATGCTCTTTGCTTAGCATATGAAAATTAAGCATTAAGATCAAACACCTTCGTAATGTTGCTCTTTGATACATGTATACGAATAAAACAACAGAAATAAGGTATGTCTATCAAAGAACAACATAAAAAGGTATTTGACTAATAATGCTTAGTGTCCATGTCATACGTAACGTGCATATTGTGAAATGTTTAATCCTGACTCTAATGTTAATTGTAAAACACAGAAATAAAAATTCATTTCTTACAGCTAAATACTTTTATTTATATAAGGAAATAAATGTTGAATTATCATTGTTTTAATACACATAATTCTTCAAATAAGTCTAAATACTGGGCGCATTTTCTAATCGTATACGATTTAAGTCACCAGAGACGAAATGTAACTACAAGAACATTAAAATGAATGCCAAAAAACGAATTTGCTTTGTCAATTCAACGCCGATTGCTTCACGAGACGAATTTCAAAGATTTTGGACGAATCGGGATGCTAACAGTTTGAATTATACTGAACCTTAAATGAAATCTAGTGGTGGCTTTTTGAAATTCAAATTGAGAAGTGAGCTTGGCGATGATTGGGGACGAAATTAAAGTATCGATATAGGGAATTCGTGTGATACAAGTGTTAAAATAACCGGGAAAACCTACACAAATATTAAAAATGACGAATTTGCTCCATTCATAAGTTATTTTTAAACAAGAATTTAAGAACAGCTAATTCAGTATTCACGTTTGCCACGGAGTCTGCCCACGAAGTGACAAACGTGAAACATGCTAGATTGGTCATCCTATCAAATATTATATACATCAAGATACATCTTCAAAGCAAATAAATAAACTTATATATCTTGCTGAGACAACATCTGATCTTTCTATACAATAAGTGTGGCTTTTTATTCAGTTGACAACAAAACCCAGATCCATTTAGAGGAAATGCAAGATTATGTCATTTCATTGTTCGTCACACGAACTAATTTCCTGCAAACCGTAAAATATTTCGAGGAATACTTTTATGTCCACATACATTTATAACAAAGTTTTGAGTAATACAAGTGTCATTTCTTTTTATTAGCAAATGTCTTGGTGCTTCAGATGCTACCATTTCTATCTAGATCCTCATAGCCTACTGACAGTGTAACGCTGATGAATCTTGCCACCATCACATTCTGGTACATTTGTTAGGTTTCTCACAAATTCGTTCCCTGTTCTTAAGCCCCCTCTTTTGGGAGTGACGTACGGCACAACAGACAACTTGCTGGGAAAATATGCGCCTTGTCTGTTGCCAATGGATTTTTTTTTTTACTTGAACGTATGTTCACGACCATGTCCGTTTGGTCGATTACGTCCGACAACAGATTTTGACGAGCAATGGCCGATAATGTCCGACAGCGATTATGTCCGACACATTATGCCCAACGGCCGATTATGTTCGACCCATTGTGTCCGACAGCCTATTATGTCCGACCGATTGTGTCCGACGGCCAATTATGCCCGACCTATTGTGTCCGACGACGATTATGTCCGACCCATTGTGTCTGACAGCCGATGATGTCCGACCCATTATGTCCGACAACCGATTATGTCCGACCCATTGTGTCCGACGGCCAATTATGTTCGACCCATTGTGTCTGACCGGCCGATTATGTCCGACCCATTGTGTCCGACGGCCGATTATGTCCGACCCATTATGTCCGACCCATTGTCCGACGACCGATTATTGCCGACCCATTATGTCCGACGGCGATTATGTTCGACCCATTGTGTCCGACGATGGGATACGTCCGACCTATTGTATTTAGATGGTCGATTACGCCGGATTCATTCGGTTGTGTACTGACATTATTATATTATCTTTGGGTGATAACTGCAATGAGCGCGTAAAATTACCGTGAACAATTCTTAAAAATGTCCCCTTCGTGCTAATTGACCTATCGCAGTAGAATCGCGTCAACGTAGCTTGTGAAATACTGTCCAATTACAATGGTATACAAATGGACGCGGAACGCGCAGAATCTGAGACAAACAAAAGTTAACGTACAAAATTCCATAGAGTTGTCTGAGGGGCGTGGCTAACTTGCAAACGGCGATAGGGATTGATTTCCGTCAATTCTTCGCTCATACCCTCCCTCCCCCAGCCCTGCAAACAGGATGCTGGGATACGCTGATGAGCGTCACAGAATGAGCTTCGAAACGGAGCCTGAGCAAGTGATGGGAGTTGTAAATCTACAACACAGATACGTTTTACAGAATTGCCTACATCATTACGCTTTTCAACGAAAAAAACATCTCTTAACTTGAGAAAAAGAGTAATGAATCAGTCTTAACGGCCGTTTCAAACCTTGCACAGTCATGACCGTGATGACGCGCAGGTCACAGGTCACGCAAAATCCAACCAATCAGAGGGTTAATTCATCAGAGTATCCACGCCTGTTTGCAGGGCGGGGGTACGAGCGAACGTCAATTCGGGCGATTCACAATGCAGTGCGCCTCCAAGAGTTAGCCACGGAGAGTTAATTTTTCTCAATGCATTGTGGGAAATGATGGACAAATTTGCAGCGCGACACATTTGAAATTGTTAGTTTTTCTGGTCAGTAGTTTCGTATTGCGTATTATTCGAGTATATGTTTGCCCTTTTCTTTTCTTTTCATCAATAAAGTGTTCTTTTTAAAGGCTGCTGAACGCTATGCCCCAATCTATAACAAATAAGCTGAAGTTGTCTACTACACTCGTTCAAATGGGCCATGCTTTGTCAAATGCAACCTGAAAATGGACTCGCCACGGCAAACTTTTGGTGGCGCACTACATTGTGAATCACCCAAATTGCCTGAATTGTCTGTCCGCCCCTCGTTTCTAAACACTTGTTTTCCCCACGGTTCATGAGTAAAAGTGATTCACCTCGACATGATGACGCGCAAATGTAAAATGCAATCCCCGAAATAAAATTATCTAATCATAATATCTCTATTTTTTTTAAAAAGATATATCTGTTTCCAGACGTGTCAAATTGCCGTAGTATACATGTTTGAAGAACAGATACATGCATTTGAAACGGCATCGGAGACCAGAAACAAAACAAAACACCTCTATTTCCGAGATAGAGACATCTCTCTCAGAATATCAGACAAACAAATATCTCTATTGACATAGCGCTTTAGCCTTCTGTGTTTGGTGATAATTTGTATTTTTTTTTCGCCGTCCGTAGGTCGTTGTTGTGGTTTTAATGGTCAATTTCTTAGGTTTTTCTTTGATTTACCTCTGCCAACGTTAACGGATATTTGTATCGGCTTTTCTGTTAAACCGTTAACCTTTTTGTTAATCGCTTGATTAATAGTTTGAATAAATATCAAACCGGTATATACGGTGGCCCACAACTGTCACGGCAAGCGCAAAAGCGCCGCGGCAAGCGACACAGCGCCGCGGCAAGCGACACAGCGCCGCGGCAAGCGACACAGCGCCGCGGCAAGCGCAAAAGCGCCGCGGCAAGCGCAAAAGCGCCGCGGCAAGCGCAAAAGCGCCGCGGCAAGCGCAAAAGCGCCGCGGCAAAAGCAAAAGCGCCGCGGTAAGCGCAAAAGCGCCGCGGCAAGCGCAAAAGCGCCGCGGCAAAAGCAAAAGCGCCACGGGTTTATTGGGAAGGGGCGTAATCATTCATGCCGCTACTACATCAAAAAATAAAATGGGAAGGAGAATGGCCGCCACCAGGAATTCTTATTAATCACAGAATTTAATTCTTTGAGAAGTGATTTTATGGCTGAGAAAATAGCAAGGCTAAAGAAAATCGGTCAGTGCAAGCAACGTTCAGGTAATAAATTGTCGATATTAATTTGTTGTAGGATAATTCCAAGATTATTCCAAAAAAGTTGCTGCCGTGACTCAGAGTTGATAAAGTAGTGGGACTCGCTATCAGCACCATCAGGGCCGTTCCTCATTTCTTTACATTTCGTGGGATGCAAAACAATTACGAGGACGGGAGGCTCTGTGAGCTGATGCATTTTTTGAAGAGTTTCTTCCTTCCGACTAGCATGCAGAGAAGAGTTCCGTTAATTTGAGACTTAGTTCACCCATTGGCGTCGCGAGGGGGGGGCAAGGGGGCGCTCCCCCCCCCCCCGGAAAAGCAAAAGGAAAAGAAAAAAGGAAGAAAAAAAAGAGAAAAAGAAAAAAAGAAAAAGAGGCGCGAAGTGGTGTAAATGTAATGAGTTGGGGGGGGGGCAAAATGTCCCTGTCCCCGTCTAAAACTGAGAAATCGAGAATTTGTTCAGAAATACAAGAATTTTTGGGGAAAAATATGTTTTGCCCCCCTCTAGAAAAAATCCTGGCGACGCCCATGAGTTCACCGGTGTGTATACCAGTGTAGGCACACAATGGAGCTGCCCAGAGTTTGGATATAGAATAAGAAAGAAAGAAATTAACTCAGAACCTAGAACTCATTTGCCCACCCAGCCCCGGCTCAAGAAACCAAGAAGCCGAACAAGACCTCATGATGCTTAGCGATAGCGATGATGAGTTGCCCTGTGGACAGTCTTCCACATCATCGCAGAATCAGCCTGCAGGGCAAAAAGAGGGCTTGTTTCCGGCATCAAGGGGCGGGCGACGCAAATAGTTCTGTATTCACTCGAAACAAACCAAACGGCTCTTTTCAGAGCCACCAAATGTTCATAGAAGAGCTTAGAACTGTGCATCTAAACGATAACACTTTCCCTTTGTTTAGTGTCTCTCCCTTACCCCCCTCCCCTTTTTTTTAAGTTAATTTCTTTATTTCTTATTCTATATCCAAAGTCTTTGCCTGTGTTACGTTCCTTACATGAAATCCACAGCCTATTCTCCTCTGTCAAAAGCGTTGCAACTGTCTAATAGAACGATCCATTTCTCGATTTGTGAGTTCTCTTCAACTCAGTCGTGTTTATTGGGAAGGGGCGTAATCATACATGCCGCCACTACATCTAAAATTAAATGGAAAGGAGTATGGCGCCACCATGAATTCTTTTAATCACAGACTTTAATTCTTTGAGAAGTGATTTTATGGCTGAGAAAATAGCAAGGAAAACCGGTCAGTGCAAGCAACGTTCAGGGAAGAGTTTTGAAATTCCCATTCTCTGTGAATTTCTAACCTAATAGGCCCGCGGGCGAGTTACGTGTTGACAAGCCTTACCCACCCATTACCGCAGCCCTGCAGGAGAGCCTTAATCGACTTCCTAGATGTGTATGATAGTATCCTGAAAAAGAAAAAAAACTTAACTCATACACTCTGGGCAGCTCACTGTCTTGCGTGTCTACACTGGTATACACACCGGTGAACTAAGGCTCAAATTAACGGAACTCTTCTCTGCATGCTAGTCGGAAGGAAAGAAAACCTCTTCAAAAAAATGCATCAGCTCACAGAGCCTCCCGTCCTCGTAATTGTTTGCATCCCACGAAATGTAAAGAAATGAGGACCGGCCCTGATGGTGCTGATAGCGAGTCCCACTTTCCCTCTCCTTTATAAACTCTGATTCACGGCAGCAACTCTCTTGGAATAAACTTGGAACTATCCTACAAATTAACATCGACGATTTATTCCCTTAACGTTGCTTGCACGGACCGGTTTTCCTTGCTATTTGCTCAGCCATAAAATCACTTATCAAAGAATTAAAGTCTTTAATTAATAAGAATTCACGGTGGCGGCCATTCTCCTTCCCATTTTATTTTTTGATGTAGTAGCGGCATGTATCATTACGCCCCTTCCCAATAAACCCGTGGCGCTTTTGCTTTCGCCGTGGCGCCTTTGCGCTTGCCGTGGCGCTTTTGCGCTTGCCGTGGCGCTTTTGCTTTTACCGTGGCAGTTGTGGGCCACCGTAGGTATATGATACAGCGATGATAATGCCGATGTTGATGATAATGATATTGGTAGTGGATGATTTGTGTATTTACTCTTGATCTTATTTGCAAGGATTAAAAAGCCGATTTAATTAAAATTGTGTCGATTGCGTTTAATTATAACTGTTATCAATATTCAAAATACAATTACTACTGTTATCAACATTCAGAATACCCAAAGTCGTCAGTGACTTTAATATTTTTTAGTGGGACTGTCCACGTTAATTTTGGGTTATAAGGTTGCCCTGAGGTGGCTATAAGAAGGGCAAAAATAGCCCAAAGAACATCGTGTACCTAAACATTTTCGACACTCTGTATATTCCAAAACGAACCACACTCCTGCAATAAGCTTACATCCATTTAAAATACGTGATTTTTGTTATTATACCTTTCTTATCTTCCCAGATTATCTCAAATTTGAGGTCTCTCACTTTGAACATTTTGCCCATCCGTTTAAAGGAAAAATCGCCAGATATTTACCACCATTATGCACAATTGAATCGATATAACAATCTTCGATACTTGGTTGTTGTTTTTTAGAAACGAAATTCTTCAAACCACATTTCCAAACTACAAAAGAAAAATGTCCTAAATTACTGCAAAAAAAACTATTTAAGGGAACGAAATTAAACAAATGATGAATAAAAAGAGAAGCAATGACAGTCCATGTAGTATCCACTACACTACATCAGTGACTCCTTCCACTGAGTTTTTTTAAATTCATTATATTATTGCATGTACATGTATTGCGCCATACGCTGCACTTATCCATGTACATGTAGTATAGAAAAAGCTCGCCTTTTGTCAACTTGCAGTCCTCGACACGCCCAGGGTATAGGGCGCCCTCATTCGAGCGGTACTTCACTGGATTACCTTTTATCCACTTTTACCCACCGCCCGTTATAACATTAACAGGGTCCCGAATCAGATAAGTGTTGCAAATGCACCGTGAGGCAATTGCGCTCTATGAAGAGATTCCTTCATAGAGTGCAGAACATAATAAGGACATTGAAAAGTCACATGTCAGAGTAATTAGAGCCCAAAATAAAGGATGAAATATATCAGATTTCATAGGACGCCAAAATAAAATAACAACAAACTTCAAAGTTTACTGGACAAAATTACGTCAAGGAAAATCTGATCCCTGGTATCCAATTCTGTTCAATCCAATCTTACTTTTATGATTGAATGCTTCTAAATACGGCTGCAATGTCACATTACGGGGTAAAGATAAGATTTGTCTTCCACATTATATCAGCAATGTAGACCTGTATGCAAATTAAACAAAATCCTCGATCGGCCGTCGGACAAAATGGGTCGGACATAATCGGCCGTCGGACACAATGGGTCGAAACATAATCGGCCGTCGGACACAATGGGTCGGACATAATCGGCAGTCGGACACAATGGGTCGGACATAATCGCCGTCGGACATAACGGGTCGGACATAATCGGCCGTCGGACACAATGGGTCGGACATAATCGAACGTCGGACATAATGGTTCGGACATAATCGCTGTCGGACATAATGGGTCGGGCACAATCGGCTGTCGGACATAATGGGTCGGACACAATCGGCCGTCGCTCGTCAAAATCTGTTGTCGGACGTAATCGACCAAACGGACATAATGGTCGTGAACATATGTAGTTCTGATGCAATGGTAAAAACCTTTACTGAAAAGTACCGAGCCTAAACTTATGCTACATTTCCAAATGGGTTGGTTGTCCAAAACTCTTTCCCGAAATAGCAATTTGTATCTCTGAGTTTGGACTTACAAATAGCATCGACAAAAATGCAAAAATACTATTTCAAGGCTAGTCAACATGGTCAAAACATATCAAAACAAACAAAACGGTCCAAACCTAGGGACGCATAGGTGCACTGTATGTACACAACGCGTACACTCCACGCAAATTATTAGCTGGCTTTATTCTAAGCCCTGTGGTTGGTTCACAGGTCGGGTATTTCATTGACATTTCAGGTGAGGAAATCAGGTTCATTGATGCGATTTTTTTATGATGTATTACGGTAAACTGGGGTACAAGTTTTGTGAATAATGTCAATTTTATTCAATCCCGATGTTCTGCCAATTGTGCACAAATATATGGGGAAACTTTAGCAGCACACTAGCCCTCATAGGAGGCTCAAAATCCCATTCAAAGAAACGAATGATATAATTTGTTGTTACTAGGTCAAAGATCATGCTGCCGCTGCAAAAAAAAAAAAAGTACGAGGAAAAATGTTTTGGGCATGCAATAGAAAAAAACAGGCAATACAATAACATGCAATTGGAGAACAACATGCAATATGAGAAAACCAGCCTAAGTTAAGCCAATTGACTGTATTTATTTCCATTCTCTCCTTAGTGATTAGACCCTATACTACTAAAAATCCGATTTTGCCGGTTCACCAGATCATTGGGTCATCTTGCAGTGTGTGCAGGTAACGTAGCGCTGAAAAAACGTACCGGTGATGGGGTGGTCCGTGGGGTGGTTCGTGAAACCGGTAAAAACCGGTACGACTTATATCTCGTACGTACGTACTACTTATATGTGGTGCGTACGACATATGAATTGCAACTCGTAATAAGTACGACTAACATGTCGTACTTACAACTTACATGTGGTACGTACAACATATAAGCCGTACGTACGAGATATAAGTCGTACGTACGAGTTACAATTCATAAGACGTACGTACGAGATGTAAGTCGTACGTACGAGTTGTAAGTCGTACGTACGAGTTATAAGGCGTACGTACGAGTTATGACTCCCATGGCGTACGTACGAGATGTAAGTCGTACTTACTAGTTACTTGAAGGGAAAGAGGATTTTTTTCACCATGTCCCTAATACAGCTTCGTACAGTTGTCATACCGAACTGCAGGCTGATTGCTTTTATATAACTCAGCTCGTATGGGCAACTCCCGATCACGCTTGAAAATTGTGCACTTTTGGTCAAGACGTCATATGCAAATACAGCGCGAAGAATGATCGTACTTGGAAATCCCAAGATACCCTCATATCATAACACGACAACTTATGGACGCTTCAAGCGCTATTGATTGGTTTACAACCCTTCATTCCTGTACAGTAAAAAAAGGGACATCGAACATGATAAAACAAATCCTTCGATTTAATTGGGTTGGCAGCTTCAAAACCCATGTGTCCCTCGTTCAATTTACACAGTCCTATAGCCAAGCTGCCAAACGTCTACAGAAAACAGCATTTGAAAATAGAGTATGTTTCCGCATTCTTGCAATTGAAGTTAACATCAGCCTCAGATGACATTTGCCAAGTCAGGTAAGTTTTTAATTGAACGTGTTTTTTTTCACAATTGAATACAAAATTCCAGGGTTGACTCGACAATTTCGGTACAGTTCTATTGTGACAACAATTCCCTTTGAGTACTTTTCGTGTGCCTGACCCTGTGGCTTTATCCTTTACGTAGCTCTGATTCAATGGTATCAACCTATACTAAACGGGTTATTTACAGTTGACATAACTGTCAACTGTTTTACAGTACTGAGACTAAATGTCTATTATTGTCACACATGTACACTGTACGCAAATCACAAATGGCTGACTTAAAGCCACAGTCCATCATTTGCAGCTATCCAAAAAGTAACTAACGTAATTATTGTTGAAAAACATGTATTTACTTTCTTACCCTGACGTATTAATAGGGGCCTAGTGGCCCAACATTATATCACAAATATCAGATAGCAAAATATTTCCAAAGTATAACCATCACAGCAAAAAGACCTAGCAACCAAATTCTGGGAGTCAAACGTGGGATTTGTCTCCGAAAGTACTAAACGCAAGTCTTTACAAGACAGTGCAATGTAATACAATATACAATGCCAGCCACTACCAGCCGACGGGGATGTCGTCAATAAAACTCCCTATCACGCTTGAAACTCGTGCACACTGGGTCAAGACGTCATATATGCAAATACAGCGCAAAGATAATCCCACTGGGAAATCCCCAGATCCCCACATTAATTTCATAACACGGTACCTTATGGACGCTCCTAACGTTAAAGCCTTATTTAATGGTTTACACCCCCTCATTACTGTACAGTCAAAAAAGGGACATCGAACACGATACAAAAAACCTTCAGTTTTTAGGATTGCAACTTCAAAACAAATTTACCCAATGTCCTTCTTCAATTTACACAACCCTGGAGCCAAGCTACAGGAAAATAGGACTATTACAGGTTTCCAGTAAACACCACCCCAAATTAAGGAATGTGTTTCCGCATTCTTGCAATTCAATTTAACTTCAGCCTCAGACAATAGTTGCCACGTCAGATCGGTTTCTATTGAGCGTGTTTTTCCAGACTGAATACAAAGTTTTTTTGTGACAAAACCCCCTTCAATGACTTTTTTTAAGCCTGACCTGGTGACAATCCTTTACGTAGTTCTGATCCATTGGTATCAACCTGTACTGAAAGGGTTATTCGAAGTTTACTGCCAACATTTATTTTTGGGTATACACTGCACGTACACTGCACTCAAATCAAATATGGCTGCCTTTTAAGCCCTGTGAATGATTGAAATGTCGTGTATAATACAAGCTAGGAAATGAGATTCATGGCAGATCAAGTTCATCTACATGGGTTATTTCGAATTTGCAAGTTCATCTCCTATTTTTCAATTTAAACCTTGTATAAAGTAATAGTGTTGTAGCCGGGTTCCTTTTTTTTCAGAGAACCGAGTACTTTCGAGTACTTAGGTTACCGAGTACGAGTACGAGTACTTCCGAGTACAAGTTCAGGAATCCGAGCACGAGTACTTTTACTTCCAAGTACGAGTGCAAGTCGACTACTTCTATTTCCGAATACGGCCATACGGCAAATGGTTCATTGTGCGTAATTGACCCAGGCCCAGTCAGACCGATATACAGACCAACTCACGGCTAGCTGTAAAATGCGTTGTACGGACGTGCACAGAAATAAAATCAGGAAACTTTGATGTCTCTGCAAGCAAATCAACCATTTTCAACTGAAAGTATCGATAATAAAATAAGGCCATGGTAAGTCAAGCTATACCGTGTTTTTCGAGTACTGCTATTCGAGTACGAGTACTTTGATGATTGAGTACAATTACAACATGTCGAGTACGAGTACTTATAGCTGCCCGAGTACAAGTACCGTCATTTCGAGTACGAGTACTTTGACATTTGAATACGAGTACGAGTACTCTAAAACAAAAACAAAATAAAACTAGAGATGTGTTTGTGGACAAACACAAGCTGTTTCGGATATTTGAAATACTCTGAGCACGGGATGAACAATCAGTGACGTCACTATAAATGTCATCTATAACAGCCCATTATAATATGTACATATCAAGTTACAACCAAATCGAACATTTTAGTTCTGTAAATATATAGACCTATAAAAGAATAAAATACCCCTTTAAGGGACTTCACATGACATTTGATGATGACTTCACTTCAATTTCCATCTATAACACATCCATGTGAATATGCATACGAAGTTTTAACCCAATCAGACTTGTACTTCCGAAGTTCAGTTTGAAGAAAAACGTGTACAAAACCAATAGGGAAACAATACATCTTTAATGTAATGTAACCTGACACCTCATGACGCCACGATGACGAATTTCTCCTAGGACCATCTATGGGTAGTGGTCTATTGTGTACAAAGTATAAAGTCGATCAATTTTACGAAAGTGCCAAAGTGGAGCATTTTTAAACGTGTACAAAACCTATGGGAAAAATGTACATCTTTAATGTGAAGTAACGTGACATCTGATGACGTCACAATCACGAATTCTTCAAGGACCATCTGTGGGTGATGGTCTAAGTGTGTACCAAGTGTAACGTCGATCGGATTTACGAAAGTGCCAAAATGGAGCATTTTAAAACATGTACAAACCCTATGGGGGAAATTGCACCTTTAATGTAACGTAACCTGACACTTGATGACGTCACGATCACAAATTTCGTCTAGGACCATCTGTGGGTGGTGGTCTAAGTATGAATTAAGTTTAAAGTCGATCAAATTTACGAAGATGCCAAACTGGAGTTTATTAAAACGTGTACAAAACATATGGGGAAAAATGCATCTTTAATGTGACGTAACCTGACACCTGATGACGTCACGATCACAAATTTCTTCTACGACCATCTGTGGGTGGTGTTCTAAGTATGTTCCAAGTCTGAAGGCGATTGGATTTACGAAAGTGCCAAAGTGGACTAGTAGAAGAAACGTGTGTTAAACTTATGGAGAAAAAGTCTGAAAAAGGAGGAAAAAAAGAGAGAGAGAGAAAAAAAAAAATCTTAACGAAAACAAGAGCTGTTTCGGTGTGTTACCGAAACAGCTAAATACTCGAGTAGTACACGAGTACGAGTACCGAGTACGAATACTACAACAGTGTGGTGTGTTTATCTTGGGTTTCCAAGCACAATTTTGCACATTCGCTTGCATGATTTTTTTTTTACCAAAGCAGAGTACTGAAATCAATGAAAAGTTGCCAAAAAAGTAACGATTACCCAGATCAACAAAATAACTTTATTTAAAATAAACAAAGGCAAAGAAAAACGCTTACAATGAAAGAAAGAGAAAGCCAAAAGCCACGAATCTCAAACTCTTAAATCCCCGTATAAACAACATTACATATTAAGTCTAACATATTTTAAGAAGAAAAATAGAATTAGCTGTTGCAAACTGCTTACCAACCAAAAGGACATATGGTATAAATGCAAAAAAAATAGTTAGTGGCCTGACGTTTTGACCCTAGCAGAGTCTTTCTCGAAGGCTTCGAGAAAGACTCTGCTAGGGTCGAAACGTAAGGCCACTAACTATTTTTTTTGCATATTTTAAGAAGATATAATCAAATGACATTACACATTTATGAAGAAAAAGAAAAGTAAAAGGTGACTTATTCCTATTAGAGGCCTATATGCCTTTGAAAATATCGCTATGAAGTATGACAAAATTGAACAAAATTATGTTCACATTGTGTGGCATTAGACGAATTGGATATCTGAATAACCAGATTTGGCGTAGACGAGACGAAATCGAATACTCCAGGACGAAAACGTCTGCTGATTGTTTAAACTGAATTTGAAACTGTCTGAAAAGGAAAGACGAAAGTGCACTACATTGATGTTGATGGACGAATTTAAAAATAAGAAACGGTGAATTCGAATGATAAACTTTTTAAAAAGCCGGGAAGAGTGTTGGTTGTCCAACGCTCTTTTCCGAAACAGCAATTTGTATCTCTGAGTTTAGACTTACAAAGAGCATCGACAAAAATGCAAAAATACTATTTCAAGGCTAGTCAACATGGTCAAAACATATCAACCCATATCAAAAAAAACAATTCGGTCCAAACTTAGGGACGCATAGGTGCACTGTATGTACACAACGCGTACACTCCACGCAAATTAATAGCTGGCTTTATTTTAAGCCCTGTGGTTGGTTAACAGGTCGGGTATTTCATTGACATTGAGGGTTAGGAAATCAGGTTCATAGATGCGATTTTTTTATGATGTATTACGGTAAACTGGGGTACAAGTTTTGTAAATAATGCCAATTTTATTCAATCCCGATATCCTGCCAATGTTGCACAAATATATATGGGGAAACTTAAGCAGCACACTAGCACTCATAGGAGGCTCAAAATCCCATTCAAAGAAACGAATGATATATTTGTTGTTACTAGGTCAAAGATCAGGCTGCAGCTGCAAAATAAAAGTACGAGGTAGCAAAATAATTTCAAAGTATACCCATCACAGCAAAAAGGCCAAGCTATCAAATTCTGGGAGTCTAACGTGGGATTTGTCTACGAAAGTACTGAACGCAAGTCTTTACAAGACGGTGCAATGTAATACAATATTATACAATACCAGCCACTACCAGCCGACGGCCGTGGATGTCGTCAATAAAACTCCCTATCACGCTTGAAACTCGTGCACCCTGGGTCAAGACGTCATATATATGTATAAATACAGCGCAAAGATAATCCCACTGTGAAATCCCCAGATCCCCACATTAATTTCATAACACGGTACCTTATGGACGCTTCTAACGTTCAAGCCTTATTTAATGGTTTACACCCCCTCATTACTGTACAGTCTAAAAAGGGACATCGAACATGATACAAAAGAACCTTCAGTTTTTAGGATTGCAACTTCAAAACAAATTTACCCATGTCCTTCTTCAATTTACACAGCCCTGGAGCCAAGCTACAGGAAAATAGGACTATTACAGGTCTACAGTAAACACCACCCCAAAATAAGGAATGTGTTTCCGCATTCTTGCAATTCAATTTAACGTCAGCCTCAGACAATATTTGCCACGACAGATCGGTTTCTATTGAGCGTGTTTTTCCAGACTGAATACAAAATTCCAGGTTTGACTCAACAATTTTGCAAGAGTTCTTTTGTGACAAAAACTCCCTTCAATGACTTGTTTCAGTCTGACCTGGTGACAATCCTTTACGTAGTTCTGATCCATTGGTATCAACCTGTACTGAAAGGGTTATTCAAAGTTTACTGCCAACATTTATTTTTGGGTATACACTGCACGTACACTGCACTCAAATCAAATATGGCTGCCTTTTAAGCCCTGTGAATGATTGAAATGTCGTGTATACTACAAGCTAGGAAATTCATGGCAGATCAAGTTCATCTATATAGGTTATTTCGAATTTGCAAGTTCATCTCCTTTTTTTCAATTTAAACCTTGTATAAAGTAATAGTGTTGTAGCCGGGTACTTTTTTTCAGAGTACCGAGTACTTTCGAGTACTTAGGTTACCGAGTACGAGTACGAGTACTTCCGAGTACAAGTTCAGGAATCCGAGCACGAGTACTTTTACTTCCAAGTACGAGTGCAAGTCGAGTACTTCTATTTCCGAATACGACCATACGGCAAATGGTTCATTGTGCGTAATTGACCCAGGCCCAGTCAGACTGATATACAGACCAACTCACGGCTAGCTGTTAAATGCGTTGTCCGGACGTGCACAGAAATAAAATCAGGAAACTTCGATGTCTCTGCAAGCAACTCAACCATTTTCAACTGAAAGTATCGATAATAAAATAAGGCCGTGGTAAGTCAAGCTATACCGTGTTTTTCGAGTACTGCTATTCGAGTATGAGTACTTTGATGATTGAGTACAATAACGACATGTCGAGTACGAGTACTTTTAGCTGCCCGAGTACAAGTACCGTCATTTCGAGTACGAGTACTTTGACATTTGAATACGAGTACGAGTACTCTAAAAAAAAAAAAATTAAAAATACTCGAGTAGCACACGAGTACGAGTACCGAGTACGAGTACTACAACAATGTGGTGTGTTTATCTTGGGTTTCCAAGCACAATTTTGCACATTCGCTTGCATGATTTGTTTGGACCAAAGCAGAGTACTGAAATCAAAGAAGAGTTGCCAAAAAAGTAAAGATTACCCGGATCAACAAATTACTTTATTTAAAATAAACAAAGGCAAAGAAAAACGCTTACAATGAAAAAAAGAGAAATGCCAAAAGCCACGAATCGATAACCCTTAAATCCCCGTATAAACAGCTTAACATATTGAGTCTAACATATTTTAAGAAGATATAATCAAATGACATTACACGTTTATGAAGAAAAAGAAAAGTAAAAAGTAAAGACCTATTCCTATTAGAGACCTATACAAAATTTGAGGCCTTTGAAAATATCGCTATGAAGTATGACAAAATTGAACAAAATTATGTTCACATTGTGTGGCATTAGACGAATTGGATATCTGAATAACCAGATTTGGCGTAGACGAGACGAAATCGAATACTCCAGGACGAAAACGTCTGTTTATTGTTTGAAATTAATTTGAAACTGTCTGAAAAGAAAAGACGAAAGTGCACTACATGTACATTGATGTTGATGGACGAATTTAAACGGTGAATTCGAATGATAAACTTTTTGTAAAGCCGGGGAAACCTATAGTTTAAATGGAAACGAGGTTGGAAATAAGATGACCCCTTGGAAAGACGTTGGGAGTGACCGGTCTCACAAGAACCATGGCCCCTGCAGTAACAGGACTCGATATTTGATCTTAGTTGTTTTGGGCTACATTAAATTAAATTAAATTAAATTAAGTCAAATTATATTAAAAAGATTCTTTTTCATTGAGTTATTTCAATTAAAGAGTACTTTGCACTGACTTGACGCTTATGTCAAAAGTAAAACACAAAACCATTATGGATCCAATCGTTAAAAAGAATCTTTGAAAGTAATGTGAAGTGAACTAAAAAAAAAAAAACAAGCCCAAAGATAAATTCCACAAGAGTTTCACTTACCTGCGTTAACTGAATAACACATGATAACCAAAACAGCACAAAGCAACGCAGGGAAAACTTGTTCCGATTTCCTGGCAAAAAGATCCATGATAATTAATGGTAAACGGTTCCGAGATACACAGCTCTCGATTCTGTGCTATAGTTAGTACTCAATGATTTGGCTAACTTTGTGAACCGTTTACGATATATGTCTGAAGTGTCTAGTTCATATTGCAACAGGAACATACAGACACCATAATGGAAGCTGTTGTGTACGCATCTCCGGCTGCATTGCGCTCTATGAAAATATTGCGTGTTCACCAGTCCAGCTTATTATACCGAATACTAAAATGGAACGTTTGTATGAGATCATTGATCGATGTTGGCTATACCTTTGTGGGGAAACCCCTAAAAAGTAAAAGCTATACAGAAAACCCAACGACACGTATCACTGTGAAATGCAGTTCAAACAACTTGTGACACAGAGGAACGCGAAATCAGAGGAAAAGCTCTGCCCTGGTAACTTGGTTTCATAGTTTGGTATGCTTCCATGGGCAAAACGCAGAAGCAAGGACCGATTGTTGGGTCGACCAGAACTTTTTTGTTAATATCAGGCGTTTTGGGGCTATTTATTATTCTCTGACGCCATCACTCATAAGATTTTCCGCGGAGAAATAATGCACGACACGCGGGGACGATGATGTAAATGAATCATAAAATAACATACGTTATGGCCATAGTTTGTATCAGTGGGATAGATGAATGTATAAAAGTGTGCTGAAATATATTTACACCAAATTTGCGTAACGATGACGCCAACACATGTAAAATAACAAAACAAAGTCTTTAAATGCAATTTTCCTGAAATTAATGATGCAGAACCTTGCTGATCTCTTAATGTTTGCGTACAAATCATTAAAATATTTTGTGTGACCCGAACAGGGTAACAGTAACTTCAAATATATCCATGTAGCAGAGCCTTCAGCAGCCATGAGAATGTGGTTGAAACCAAGAGTCTTAGATAAGACGATTTTTTTGGCAAATGGCGCTAGAGCGCCCCCGATTCACCCGTCTTAACATTTAGGTAATTTTATTTGGTTTTTTTAACTCCTCATGAGAGTCGTTCACAATAATCGAATACCAAACATGACATTTCCTCCAGGTACATTCATGCTACTGATCCGTTAACACCCTTAACTACGTCTGAAGTCATTCTTAAGGACATAGAAAAGAATCCTGCTTCAGTTTATTCAGGTTTTGAAGCGCATGACAACAACAGTGATGTCCTCCAATCAATAAATGCGCACTGCAGCAAGTACAGACTAGAGCATTAGAGCTTCACGAAGCACAATTATCAGCCGTGGTCAGTGTGGAGTAAGCCAACATGGCTATGATAACCTTGCCTTGTAAGTCGCCATCTTGGAATAAACACATTGCATTGTATTCCAATAAAACTCTCTCTTGTCACATTACTGCAGTCAGTATGTCACCAGATAATCAGTATTGGTGGCCAGTACTTGAACGTTGACTTTTGTGTGGAAATAGTGCATATCTGGCAGTAAACACTGATTTATCAGAACAAATTAGTCCGTGGGCTACGAGGGGTCCCAGTGCACTAACCCCCGCCCAAGAGCCCACTGCCACCGATATTTGTTTTTATCCTTGGCATGACCCTAATAGAAAAAAAAAAGATGTTAACAGTAGAAATTTAGGAATGCACTCTCTCTCAGGAGGCCACTTATTGGAACCGCCTCTGATTGAGCTTAGGCCTAGATGCGTTTTCTCAGCACTAGGGTTGGAAGGGGAAGAACCAAAACGCCACAACCTAAGCAGACCTTGACCGATCTTAATCCAACACGGCACAATTATTCTCCATGAATATGTCTTTCGAAAAATATCTTTGGTTGTTATAGAAATCAACTATAGAAAGCGTTACAGTCAAACAAATTATATATACACGTCTATTTTGAAAATTTTGCGAGAAAAATTGCTCAACATTACAGTTTACTGTTCATCTTGAAAGCCACCAAATCATAAAATCATAAGTATCATCAAATCATAAGTAGAGGTTTTACGAGTTTGCAGTTAAATAAAAGGAAAAATCACAAATAGAAACGTGGATGTGATCCATTCTAGCCTGTTAGATCCATATCTGAAACCACAATTGGGTACAATATTGAAATTCCATAATTTATTGAAGATTTTAACATCACAAAACTGTGCTTATATGTTACTAATCTAAGCATAGATGGGAATAATCGTAGCTCAGCGGTGGACATACGGGAGGTACATTAGTCAACGTAACACATGTAAATATCAACAAGGGCGGATCCAGAGTGGTTATTACCGGAGGGCTAAGGCTGTGACGGGAGGGGGGCTGAAGGGCTCTCACAAGTGACAACTTGCCTTATTTGAGCACATTTCGGTCACTGGCGGGGAGGGGGCGCCCCCTCCGTGCCCCCTCCCCCGGATCCGCCACAGATTGTAAATAATTATTGTCTCATTGAAGTTCACCAACCGTTTACATCAATGCTTGCGATGGAGACTAACCAAAGAGTATGGTGTTTCAAAACGGATTAGCAGCGAAGATCAATTTTACAACAGCGCGGTCACACCGTTTGTTAAACGTTGTGGTTCATCTTTTTCTTTAGTATGTTAGGGTATGAAAATAACCGGGAGAAATTCCAGGTTTGGGACAGTATGCCTTATCTGCTCTGCGTCAAGAGACAAAGGGATTCCAACAACCAACAAACTGCTATGTAGGTTGATGGGGCAGGGGATGCTACACGTATATGCAGCTGATCATTGGGGTGTCAGTGTGGTATGTTGTGATGGTGAATGAAGGTGAGACGGACGCGGCTTGTTTGTGGACCTCCATGTATCTATGGCTGGTAGCTTAATTGGCCTGAGTCCCAAGCGCGCATGCGCTGTAAATGAACAACATGAATATGCACATCTCTACATCACCCTCCTTTTGAAATATTAATTTTGCATATGAAGTAATGAAGGTGTATGCTTAAAAATGCTTTGCCCTAGGTAATTGAGGAGTGTCCACTTTAACAGGAACAAACTAACACTTGTACTTCGTAACATTGAAGTATAACATATAAAGGGCAATATAAAGAACGAACACTTGGTGAAACAGATGCTTCAAGGAAATTAACAAACTAGACAGTTAGGTCTGAACATATCGGGCTGGCAGTTTGGCAACCTGACCTGATTGTGTGGTTTTAGGCCTGTGCAAAAAATATTCTGCGGCACTGGGCCTCGTTTTTTGTTTATGGAATTTTGTTCCATCAGTGGGTTTTTCAACCCTGTGCTGGTCATAGCCTTGCGTTGGGAAGAGTCATTGTGTGCGTGGAAGTAGTTTGAACTGAACACGCTTTGGTTGCTCAACCGCTGCAGTTGCCGTATTCTGCTGGCGCAATATAGGCTTGCTATGCATTTCGCGCAGATGCGATCGCTTTCCCCGGATGGTGGTTCCATTGGGCGTTTTGACTTCATAGGACCTGGGCTCTTTGCAGACTTTGGTCACTTCTCCTGAAATCCAAGATTTGCTCGGTTGGTCAAATATGCGAACTTTCGGTCCGACATACAAGGGAGGTAGATCATTGCCATCATGTTGGTCATGGTTGGTTTTCATGCTGTCCCTGTGTGATGCCAGATGGTCGTTGTTCTCCAACGGTTTCTGGGTGGTAAGCATAGGGTTGTTGCTCGGTTGTGTGGTGCTGATTGGTCGTCCGAATAGGATTTCTGCCGGGGAGGGCAGATGAGCATTGATTGGTGTTGCTCGTATGTTGAGCAATACCTTCTTGACATCCTGGTGGGTCTTGTGGCATTTTTTCATGACAAACTTCACGGTTCTGACCGTGCGCTCTGCCATCCCATTCGAGCGAGGGTATCTAGGGGAGGAGGTAACACGGGTGACCGACCATTCCTCACACATAGCTTTGTATGGTTGTCCAACAAACTGTGGCACGCCAGAGAAACTGAACGTTGATGCTGTTTTTTGAGCGACAGATGAGCTTGACGTGTTAGATAATTTGTGTACCACTTGGTATTTCGAGAGATAATCCGCAATGAGAAGGTAAGTATAACCTCCAAGCTCGAAGAGGTCTGTGCCCAGCTTCGTCCAGGGTGTGAGAGGTACATCATGAGGTTGGAGTGATTCCTTCCGTTGGCGGCTTTGATGTGCTTTGCATTATTGGCATGATTTGACTAGTTGATTGACGTGGTCATTCATGTTCGGCCAGTAGACTGAGTTGCGAGCTAAGTGTCTCGTCTTTTCGTTGCCGAGATGACCTATGTGGAGTTGGGCGAGGATGTCTTGTCTCATTGATTCAGGTATGACTACTTGACGACCCTTCAATATGACACCAGAGGACAGCCCTAGTTCATCTCTGAACGACCAATATGGAAGGATGTCTCTAGGTACATCCTTGATTGATTCAGGCCAGCCAGCGTATACCAATCTCTGTAGCTTTTGAGGACCGGGTTCATGACCGTCTCACGTTGGAGAGCGTCCTGCTTGGCTGCACCAAAGTGCACCAAGTCTAGTTGCTGGGTGCTTATCTGCTGCTCAATGCTGAGAACGTCGACCGCTACATCTAGGGGTACGTCATCATGATCAGTCGGATTAGGGAGTCTGCTCAGTGCATCGGCTATCGCCATGGTGCTGCCTGGATTGTTCTCAAGGTCAAACTGGTACCCTTGCACTTAGTGGTTTGTTCCACATGGTCACAAACGGTTTGTGGTCGGTGAGCACGCAGAAGCGGCAACCGAAAAAGTATGTGTGGAACTTGACTACAACAAAAACAAGGGCAAGAGTTTCTCGTTCGATGTTGGAGTAGTTGGATTGGGAATTCGACAGGCTCTTAGATGCGAATGCCACTTGCTTTCCATCTTGGATGAGGCAGGCACCGAGACCTTTCTGAGAGGCGTCAACCTCGAGGGTGGTCTCCAGCTTTGGTTCATAATACTGAAGGCATAACTTGGCTGTGATGGAGTGCTTGAGTGCATAAAATGCAGCCTGGTGGTCATCTTGCCATATGAACAAGATATCCTTCCGCAGTAGGTCTCGCAAGGGTGCGGCTTTGTGGGCACAGTTGGGAATGTATAAAGACACGAACTTGACGATGCCGAGGAACCTCTGCAGGTCCTCTTTGTCTTGTGGCATGGCATGTATGTCAGCAACTCTGCCAGGGTCAGGATGAATACCACTAGCTGAGTATAGGGAGCCAAAGAAGTTGATCTGCTTCGTCTTGATACGGCATTTGCTACTGTTGAAGACGAGGCCTTCACGTGTACCTGTCTCCATGAGGTGAAGGAGATTGGCATCGTGCTCACTCTCAGTGCATATGTAGTATGTCATCGGCGATGCAAACACAGCCTGGTACCTTGCTAGTGATGCTATCCATGCACTGCTGAAATATGTCTTGACTTACCAAAAGACCAAATGGAAGACAACGAAACAATATCGCCCGAAGGGTGTGCGGAATAATGTCAGCTCTTGGGATGCATCGTCCAAGTGTGCCTGTAACTACTGGTTGAGGCATCGAGTGTGCGTGGTGGTTGGAAGATACTGCATGTATCGTTACTAGTCGTACGTAGCTTTGTGCTCATTGGCAGGCCAGCAACGGCAGGACCGGGTACATTAACTATGAAGAATTTCTCCCGAGACCAATCGACACCCTTGTAACTACACATCAGGTGTATGTATCCATGACAGGTTATTCTAGAACCGTTAAACGCAGTGAGTCGGGTGTCGGTTGGTGAAGCTAGTGACTTCCATCGGCTACCATAGATTTGTTGCATCGTGCGGACTGGTAGTGTATTGGCGCTGGCCCCTGTGTCCACTTTGACTCCCAGGAAGTGTCTTCCAAGTCGATCTGGGCAAACGACGTAGTGAAGACTTCGGTAGGCCCTTGCAGCTGTATCGGCGTGACACACATGTTGGACACAGTGATGGAGTTAAATGTGTCACCCAGCAAGGTCAGGTCATCGTCACTAATGAGGTCTTACTGCAGCAAGACCTCATTAGTGACGATGACCTGACCCAGCATGCTGCTCCCATTGGTCATTCTTGTGGTCATTGGCCCTGAAACCACCACGGTTCGGCTATTTCTTGCGGGGTCTTTGTGTCCTAGATGTGCTACGCGCTTGGCGGCGGTGCTTGCTTGGTGATCTGCTGGGTCGACGGCTTTGTCGATCGCGCTTCGCTTTTCGGCAAAATCTAGCCCAGTGGCCTTTGATTCCGCATGATTCACACGTCATGACCCCTTGTAAGGTCACCAAAGGTTGAATATAAAATAACCTATATATGAAAATTGTCTTTGTAGCATGAGCACCTTTCAAATAGACATGAATCGTGAAAAAAATGGGGTTTAAAGAATAAATCTTACAAATGGCTATAAACGGGTTTACAAAGGTCATTGACTTCTCAAAGGTCAACAGAGGTCAGATATGAATTTTTCCTACATCTGTCCTTATTGTTATTGTATGAAGACCTATGACATAGACTTGGGTCATAGGAAAGGGAACTTTTGAAGAACAAAAGTTATGAAAAGAGTATGCAAATTTCATTGACCTCTAAAGGTCACCAGAGGTCAAATATGAAATGCCCCCATATCTGAAAAAAAAATTTCAAGGCATGAAGAACCAACATGCGAAGTTTCAAGATTTTATCACAATTTGCACAATCCTTTAACATATTGGGGCTGTGCCGCTGCACCACTAACTAGTGCACTTCACTTCTTAGATTTCATCTGTGTGTGCGTTTGTTTATGGTGTAAATCGAGGACACATTATGCAACATCATCAATGAATCAAAGACAGGAACCAAATCAAGGACGACCTCGATTAGAAAACTTGCTCGAAACCAATGAGAGCTGTTGCGAACAAAGGAAACAAAGGAAAATGGAAGATGAACAAAAGAAAATCCTCAACTATTAACACCATAAACAAACGTGTGGGTGTGGTCTGTTACACGGTCCCCTCTGGAGACATGTATACAATAGGATAATTTCTATAGGTGAATATAGGTCTCCGCAAGGTTATCACGAAATAGATATATGGATTTTACTAAAAAAATGCATACTTTGACCCAGCATCAAGACCTAAACTTGCAGTGTAACACACAAGAAGCAAAATATATTGAACGTGGTACATGTTTCGCTCGTACCCCCGCCCGCGATTTTTTTTTCTCCCAAACGACATCCACATATGGGTGTACGCTATGGAGTTTTGGACTTAACTTTTATAAAAACTTGAGAAGAAAATATAAAATTAGAAGAAAAAAGAGTGAATTTGAACTTAATGAAATTCGGACTTCTTTCCCTTTAAAAAAACAAATCCTCCAAAGCCTCAGGTTAGAAAAGGAAAAATTCGGGTGCAAAACCGAGATTTGAACCCGCAACATCGCCGTGCAAACTCCTACTCTCTATCGGCTGAGCTGGCGCACTGTTCGACAAAATGAGGAGAAACAAATAATTATATACCTGCGTGCGTATCATAAACGTATCGTAAACGTGTCGTAGTTGGCGCAAAACAACTATGTATGCGGATGTCGTTTGGGAGAAAAAAATCCCCCCGCTCTGCAAACAGGGCGCTTGGATGGGAGGGGCTAATGAGCTTGACACAGAATCTTGTGAAGGAGGTATTCTGGGTAACTTATGATTACCTATGTAAAGACATCCAGCTGCAGCTGCTTAATACTAGTTTATCAGTTATCAACAATTTTTACCATTCAACCGTTTCCAGGATCTCCGCTGATGGTTCTGACGATCACCTTGGCCGCAGCAACTGACAAATATACGGCACCGACGATTAGTATAAATTAAAACACTTCGTGCTGTACATATTGCCTGCCTGTCTGTCTGTCTGTCTGTCTGTCTCAAACAGTTCGCGGTGCTTTCTGTGATCATTTTCATTTAATGGTCACAGTGACTTCCGCAAACAGTTGAAAGAAACTACTTTAAATTGAATCATGTCTTTGGGCATGGTTAGAGTTCATTTTTTTCCCTCTTTATTTCATATACACTCTAAAAAAAGAAGTGTAAATTTATGTTGTGTAAAACTGTTGTGTAAAAAGATTGTGTCATTTCTGCCCAATATTGAGCAAAATGAAAATTTCGCTTGTACCTCCTACTTGTGTCAAATGTGTTACACATGTAAAGGGTAAAATAGTACCCAACATTGACTACAAGTCCCGGCAGCACAGGCAAAAAGTTAAAATAATGGTATTATTACCCAAGTGATGGGTTAAAGAAACTGGATTTACCCCACCACTGTGTTAACAATTATTTCATTGTACACGTCGAAGAGTAGAATTTACCACGACATTAGTAAAAGTTACCACTATGTTGGGTAAACTGACGCACGTGACAACGTTTACCCAATATTGTGCACGCGTCATCACTCATGTACAAGATGGCCGCCGCTTGTGACTTTGTGAGACCTTCAACAATTTGGGGATTTTGAAGACGTGATTTTTTTGTTCCAGGTAAGTCAGTGAATTAATTTCAGTGTTGTTTCCTCCAAATGCGATGCTGATGTATGAGGATTAATATCGGGGAGATTGGAGAAGTGACATGCTTATTATTTAGACATTTATTTGCAACTTGGACGTCACGGCTCTGCCAACCGCGATTCCATGCACATGATGCATGCGTTTCATGTACCGTATATAGTGAGTGTTCTCAGTTCTAGAACACGGAGTAAAGTGACCTACATTTGGGGAATTGTTTTTGTATGAGTTGATTGAGGGAAATTCTAACACCCCTGGCCATCATTTAGCCCACGTTCCTCGTAATAGTCCTCATGCATCAGCACCATATTGGGGGAAATATCATCTTATTCATTTTACTGACTTTCCAACCCAGGACTCGGTTATTGAAATCCTCGCGATTGCTGTCTAGCATGCAATTCACATTGCAGAGTTCAAAGTTGAATAAAACCGCAAGGATCAATAACAAAGGTACACAACAACTAATTTAAAAACAACCCCAGTGATGGGTAAATTTAGAACCCAACAGTGCAGGGTAGAAATTAGAACCCAATATCTGGGTAAGAAACTGACACAACACCTGGGTAAAAAGAGGGTTGGGTAAAGTTTACCCAATAACTGAGTAAAAAGGGAACATGGTCGTCACATGGGTAAACTTTCTTACCCAACTTTGTTGTGCAAACACTTAACACAATTATGGGTAAAAGTTACACTGAAATGGGTACTTTTCTACACTTTAGCTGTTGTGTAAAAAAAAGTACACAAGTTAACGACCATGTTCCCTTTTTACTCTCGAAAAGGTAGTAATTTTACCCATATTGAGCAACTATTTTTTGCTTCCTTGAGCCCGGATTTGTATTGTACCTCGGCCTCCTTGCTCCCATTGGTCTCATCCTCCTCCACAGCATCATCACCTTCATCTTGGTCATGCGCAGTCTATTGTAGGTTGGAGAGGCATCTCGCTCCCAGCAGATCTCTGAACGCCTCCAGAATGCCGTGGGAGTCTCCGCCCTCATGGGGTTGACCTGGTGTTTTGGGTTTTTGGCCATCAATGAGGCGGCATTTGCCTTCCAGCTCATCTTCTGTCTGGCAAACTCATAGCAGATGAACGAGGAAAATGTTTCTTGTGTTTATTCCTAGCTTCAATTTGGCATTAAACTAACTAGTGACAAGTCATCCATACCATTATTAGCGACAAAAATCAAATACTCTCTTGTTGTTTTGTTTGAAGGGCGTGGTTGTCTTCAGCGTTTGTCGTGATGAGGCGGTTCGTTCTGCCATCGTATAGTACTTCAGTCGCATCAGCCGGAGTTTTCCTGTCACACGCCCTGTCAAGTCCACCGATGCTGAGATGGCATTAACATCGGCAGTTCCAACTTCACCTTGAAGTTCCAAAAATCCAACAAACAAACGTCCAGCACTGATGTCTCCATTTCTGGACACTATAGCTGGCAGTCGAAACACGACATCAAACAAATAATCCAAAAATGCATTGCTTGTACATTACGTGACTCTTTTTAAAAACTTCACTTTTATTTTGGGATCGTGCATATATATATGCACGATCCCAAAATAAAAGTGAAGTTTTTAAAAAGAGTCACGTAATGTACAAGCAATGCATTTTTGGATTATTTGTTTACGCTCTAAAAAATAGTTGCTCAATATTGGGTAAAATTACTACCTTTTCGAGAGTAAAAAGGGAACATGGTCGTCAACTTGTGTACTTTTTTTTACACAACAGCTAAAGTGTAGAAAAGTACCCATTTTAGTGTAACTTTTACTCTTAATTGTGTTACGTGTTTGCACAACAAAGTTGGGTAAGAAAGTTTATCCATGTGACGACCATGTTCCCTTTGTACTCAACTATTGGGTAAACTTTACCCAACCCTCCTTTTACCCAAGTGTTGTGTCAGTTTCTTACCCAGATATTGGGTTCTAAATTTACCCATCACTTGGGTTGTTTTTAATTTAGTTGTTGTGTACCTTTGTTATTGATCCTTGCGGTTTTATTCAACTTTGAACTCTGCAATGTGAATTGCATGCTAGAGACAGCAATTGCGAGGGATTTCAATAACTGAGTCCTGCAGGGTTGGAAAGTCAGTAAAATGAATAAGATGATATTTCCCCCAAAATGGTGCTGATGCATGGGGACTATTACGAGGAACGTGGGCTAAATGATGGGCAGGGGTGTTAGAATTTCCCTCAATCAACTCATTCAAAAACAATTCCCCAAATGTCGGTCACTTTTATACTCAGTGTTTTTAGATCTGAGAACACTCACTATACGGTACATGAAACGCATGCATCATTGTGCATGGAATCGTGGTTGGCAGAGCCGTAACGTCCAAGTTGCAAATAAATGTCTAAATAGTAAGCATGTCACTTCTCCAATCTCCCCGATATTAATCCTCATACATCAGCATCGCATTTGGAGGAAACAACACTGAAATTCATTTCACTGACCTACCTGGAACAAAAAAATTACGTCATCAAAATCCCCGAATTGTTGAAGGTCTCACAAGCGGCGGCCATCTTGTACATGAGTGATGACGCGTGCACAATATTGGGTAAACGTTGTCACGTGCGTCAGTTTACCCTACACAGTGGTAACTTTTACTAATGTCGTGGTAAATTCTACTCTTTGACGTGTACAATGAAAGAATTGTTACACAGTGGTAGGGTAGATCCAGTTTCTTTAACCCATCGCTTGGGTAATAATACCATGATTATAACTGTTTGCCTGTGCTGCTGGGACTTGTAGTCAATGTTGGGTACTATTTTACCCTTTTCATGTGAAACACATTTGACACAAGTAGGAGGTACAAGCGAAATTTTCATTTTGCTCAATACTGGGCAGAAATGACACAATTCTTTTACACAACAGTTTTACACAACATAAATTTACACTTCTTTTTAGTTTTTCACACATGCTTGCATTGTGCATTGTTTCTATGGAGAGTACAAAACAGAATTGTGTTACATGTCACTCCTACTCTGACTTGTAGTTTCATTTAGCACCTAATGGGTGAGAGAACTCAATTTATGTACCTGCAAATGAGTTTTGTTTTCTCAGTGATACATTTTTGAAACTGGAGCTGTCATTTAATTCGGGCGATTAACAATGTAGAGCACCACCAAGAGTTTGCCATGGAGAGTCCATTTTTTTTTCAAGTTTAAAGTCACTAAAACATGGCCCATTTGAACGACGGTCAATAGACTACTTGAGCCAAGTTAGTATAGATTGGGGCATAGCGTTCTGCCGCCTTACAAAAAGACCACAATGATAAAAAGAAAAGAAAATGGCAAACAGATGCTTGAATCACACGTTTACGAAACTAACGACCGGAAAAACAATTTGAAATGTCAGTATCGGTAAGGTATATTTAAAAAGTGTAAATGCAGGATATATAAACAAAGGTGCTAGCATAAAGGAGTAGTAAACGCACAATATACGAAAATCAATATACAGGGTAAGGGGGGAAAACGAAACCCAAATGGCAGGACCAAGTTTTGCCTGTAGCACTCTCAAAATCTAGGCTACGATATGAAAGCCGGGTCATTAAGCAATTCTTTTAGTACAAGAAACACTAAAATCATTTGAAGTAACAGAATTTGGACACAAACACCGTTTTAAGGTTCTGTCCACGGATCACAAAATAAATAAGTGTTCTTTAAGCAAAACAAAAACAATGTTCATATAGGGTGAATATGAATTGTTTTCCTTTTGCTCAAAGAACACACACCTTCTTGTGATTCGTGGACAGAAGTTTAAAACAGTGTTCATGTTCAAAATCCCTAACTTGAAAAGTACTTGCTTGATTTGAATGATTATTATACTAAAGCAAAGCTCATTAAATGGGCTCTCATGTCCTAGATTTTAGAAGTGCTGCAGGCAAAACGTCAAGACATTCCAAAATTGGTCCGCCTTTTGGGTTTCGTTTTGTTTTTTTACTGACGCTTTATGGTGCAAAAGTAGTAAATTTACGATAAACATGATAATCGATATACTGTATTTAGAATCAGTAAATATGGAATGATAAAGGAGGGGCGCACAGTAACACGAACATTGCTGTGTTCAGGCAAAATGAGACAGAACTTTGCACTATGCCATTGTGGAGAAAAGGTGCACAAAACTAAATAGTGATGAACCTTTTCTGATTTTCAAATTTATTGATATTTGTTAGCTTTGATATATATCCTACATATATTTTAAAGAAATCTAATAAAGTCGCAAAAAAAGTGTATTTAAGGAGAAACAAATTGGCATCTTTCAGTTTCACAACTTCAAAACTCGAACGCTAAAGGCCTTTTTCTCAGTACTTTAATTTTTAACATGCCGATAAATGCGAACAGCAAGAGCTTGTCAACGGAATGTCCATTTGAAGTGCAACAAAAAGTATAACGAAAAATTATTCCCTTTCCCAATATCCGCAAACCCGCATTTCTACCTTTGCCTAGATCTGTCTCATTTTGCCAGAACGTCTTGTGGTCTAAAAGCAAAACACCTTACGATGAACATGATAATCGATATACGGTATTTATTTTCTAGTACATTGTTGTAAATGCATGATAAACAAAGACCCCTAAAGGGAAAATACAACATTTGCAAACATCAAAAAAATGAAACTACCAAATTATTTTGAAATACCTTGCTGGACTGTTAGTGAATGACAGTGTAAAGCATCCTGTAAAATCATGGCACCTGGTATATTGTCATTTTCAAGAAAAGTGGTATTTTTGTATCAATTTCCAACGCTGGTCGGCCGACGAGCGTTGGATAAAAACTGGCTTTTTTCAAATACTGGCCCCAATTGACCATCGCACTTGTTTACAATCGATTACACACCTATGAATGGGTACAAGCCAGCTAGACTGGTTCCCTGACCTTACAATTCCCCAATATATGTAAACTGCTCTGTTTCTTCTTATATGGAGTCAGGGAACTAGACTACAGGAAAATGATTGTTTTTCTTGGTTTTTATAGCATTTTCGAACCCAAAACCTCAAAAAAGTCAGTGTAACTATATTTGCTATATATTTCCAACCCCCCAATTCCATCCATTTCTGAAAATTACAGCAAAAGCAAATGATGTATATTCCCTTTAAAGCTACAATCAATCATTTGAAGCCATCCAAAAAGTAACTGACGGAATTATTGTTGAAAACACTTGGTTAAAAGACAGTAATGGGACTAAACTTTCTGTGAAATTATTCTTTCTGGCAAGCTGTCATGAAAGAAGGACTTTCCTACGGTGCGTCTTAAGACGCTCAGTAAGAACGTGTCTCGGACGCTGAATTCAGGCCCAATCCAAAACATGATTCAGCAACGTTTGATTTGAAATCGAGATCACAGAATGTTGTTTTTCTCGAATTATACAGCTGAAGCTGAGCTGAAACTTCATCAGGTTAGTTGTTCAGCACCCTTCTTTAGATTTGGAGCAATTTTGTTGCTTCAAACGAACAAAATGCCCAAATTACAAATGATAGATTATACCTTTAAACTTGTACATGTATACTATTTAACAAAGACAAAACAACTGTCAGTTCACTTTGGTTCATACAAATCGACCATTGAGTATGACAATATGTAAGTCTGAATTTTCCCCTTGGTAAAGAAAGCTACCATGATTGTGTCACGTGTAGAGTTTTATCGGACCACCAACATAAGAAGCCATAATCCGGTTCGTAAGTGTGACGTCATCTCAACTTACTGTACATGGTGTAGCATGGCACCAATGGAACCGGAAGTTAACGCAACTTGAGTGTTTATCCAATGGGCGCTCGTAATCAGTGGTGCGTGCGCGTGTATGACGAAGTCACTTACGAACCGGATTGAAGTGGAGCCACGCTTGGTACGCGTGGTACGCGCGTGCAAGATGATTCAGTGCCGCTAAATTGATAGGGTTAATAATAATTTAAACAAAGGCGACATGCGCGTGAGAATAATGCCACTTTAGTAATGGTACCCATAGATTAATCTACAAACGAGACCAAGTAAACCGATAAAACATCATGCTTAGATGAACACGTAAATTGTACACATTAAGGGCAAAGGCGATCATTTGCACTTTGGAAACAACTTTTTACGGCATGGAATTTTAACTACGTGCAGAGATACAACAATAATTTCTAAATCATGTCAGTCGCAACGTCAGATGCAATGTTTACCGCTGTAGGGCCTATTCAATGTGTGAATCACATGTTCAACCACATCATTACAAACTTGATTGAATCACTTCGGATCCATGGTGGGTTCTGGATACTAGTCCAAGGTAGTGCTGCTCTGGCCGAGAAGAATCTAAAATGAGAAGACAATGCCAGGAAGTATAAACGCTCACATGATCACAATGTGCCCTGAACACCAGCCACGCCTAGTCCAGCCAGGTTCTCCTTAATCATTTTAAGCCCTTCCCAGCCACGGGTCAGCCCAATTGCTAACCCAAAATAACGCACCACGGCACAGGCCAGGCAATGAAAGTTCAGATCACCGAAGCCTTCCCTGCAAAGCTCAGCACAGCCCGGCAAAATCTCGCCCAGCCGAGCTCAGCCAAGTTCTTCCAAACCCAGTTTACCTTGACATCTCCGCCTAACACAGCCCAACTAGCCCGTTATCAGCCCAGCTCATCCCAACCCACTCCTCCACAGCAATTCCGACCCTGCAAGGCCAAAGTGGCTATGAAGTGAAATCATAGCGCAGAAAAGCCCCAGCCCTGCCAGACCCAGCCTAGCCTAATCTGGCCCAAGCCAGCCCGCCTGCGAATTGTTTTTCCCCCCAAACAACATCGTATGCATGGTTGTTGAGCACCATCTACAATACGCACGCAGGTACAAAATGCCATGAATTACAGTTTACTGTCGAGCTCTTCGATGGCTCAGCTAGATAATAACATGTTTTTGAGATCGTGAGTGCGAGTTTGATTTTCCATATATTTTCTTTTCTAATTTACGGCTTTGGAAGATTTTTTAAAGGAAATAAAGTCCGAATTGCATTAGGTCCCAATAAAAAAAAATGCTGTTTATTTTCCCCTCATGTTTTCAGGGAAGTAGAGTCCAATAACCTCATAGCGCACACCTTATTCGGTTATGTTGTTTGGGGAAAAAAAGTCGCAGTCCGCTTCAGCCTTGCCTTGCCCAACCTAGCACATGCCAGCGGAGCCCACCCCAAGTTACTTAAGACTAGCCTATAAGCCCAAGCCAGCTCACTCCAGCAATAACCAGCCCTACCCGTCTAGCCCAACCCAGCCCAGGCGAGTAAAGCCAAGCCTAGCCAAGCCGAGCCCTACCCAGCTCAACGTAGTCCAGCCCAGCCTACCTTATTCTTCAATCGGATATTTTCCTGACGCAGCCGTTGAAGCTCCCTGTGCATATCCACCTCGTTCTGCGTATCCACAACGTTTGTGCTTCCTTCACTCTGTGCTACACGAGACACCATATCGCTTTGAGTTGGGTTGACGTCATTTCTCATTCGTATCTAAAAAGGTAAAAAAATCGAGAGAAACAGGTAGTTTAAGGTTCGTTCTAACGAGAGAATGTTCTGCAGGCCAAAAGAAAAAACCACAACGAACGATTACTGTCTCTTTGAAATTGAGTAATGCCGCGCCCAAAGGCTAAGAAGCCAAACGGGGGGAATGTGATTGAAACCGATTTAAGCACTAAAATATCACTGCCTTTTTTAGACTGAGTTTCTGGGCGTATGCTAATACAAAACTAGCACACCCAGAAATTAAGTTTATAAGTATTTTTATGAAATAATTATTGATGTTTCTTTGGGCGAACAATGCATTTCTTTAAACTGAAGAAAGAAATGCATGAAATTGCATTCACGATTGATCGTAAACAGAGTGTTATTTTTGGAAAGAATTGGTTTAAAAATACCTTAGGAATAAACACTACACAGAGTGTCAGCGTAGCGGCCAGCCAGATTAGGGCAGCTTGCAGTACGTAGAGGGCGTTTTGCTCCTCCAGAATGAACGACACCGGGGCGCCTATGAAGGACAGGATCGAGATGTTGTAGACACATATGCCTTTGGAGTGAAAGCATCCCGATATTCTGACTTTGAAATATCAAACTAAATTATGATCATCACTTGATATCGAAAACGATTGACATTGAAAAGAGTGCTTTGTTATACTTCCTCTGTGGGACCAAAATCAATTAACCAGCTAGGAAAGTTCAGAAGACATGCGTAAATACGCTTCTGTTCAATGGCATTTGCAATTGAGATAGAGGCTAACTCGCACATCTTAATGACGATAAAACAAGGTATTGCACATTTTGAAAATAATATTTTAAAATTCTTACCAATATACTTGGAGTCATTTAGTGCCGGGATGGAGACTTTCCTGGTCTCCCAGGCCAGAAAAGCTCCAAATATCAGCAGGAGACCATCGATGACGTAGAAGGCACCAATCCAGTAGGTCTGGTTCCTAGACTCGCAGATCATACAGATCGGAATGTAAACGATGTCATCATCATCGGGGTCAACCTAAGAAATATATGACTGCCATTAATTAATGCACTCTGAGAATACAGAAAGGCAACTTCATGGACGACATATTCCGGCCCTCTGCGTTCCTAAATTTGACCCAATATCGTCGTGAGATTGCAGCGCCGGAGGAACAGGGGTGGGAAATGAATATATAAGACTGGAACATAAAAATGTAATATCTCACTTGATTTCTAATCAGCTAATTATTGCTGGGTGCATACCTATATGTGACCTACTGAGGAATGTCCCCCAAACCTTGTTTTGAGTAATCGACGCCTAAAGTCGAATATACTTTTTTTTAAATCATGTCAAAATCGATATAGTTTTTTATTTTTGAAATGACAAGGTATTCAAGATTCACTTTATGAATTTTTTTTTTGGCTATCCTTAGGAGGCTATGGAGAATGATGAAGATGATGTTTTCATGGATGCTGAGGATGTCTCTTGGACTTCGCCACAACTCACTTGTAATAAATAGCTCAGTTGTCTTTCTGTAATGACCAGTTCAGGAGTTACTCAAGTAAGAAATGTTCATCACTTGCAACGAGGACAACATACTAAAGTGTGCTTGTTTCACACATCCTATGACCTTGACGATGATCTTAGCACAATAACAAAGACCTCAAATTTACACATCCTATGATATGAAAGATGATGATGACTAACCATATAAAGTCGACATAACATTGTCTTTGGGTTAATACAAAAAATGTGTTCTGAACAAAAAGCTTCTATAACCATATCAATGGGAATTGGGCAAAAATATTGCATGTCAGCAAATGACAACAATAAAGTTTTAATAAAATACCCTTGCCCTTGCCCTTGGGGCAGGACAATGACCTCTGATTACCTCTAAACCACCATCAATGGATTTCATGACCCTGAAAATATAAATATAACTGTAAGTTTCTTATTCTCTGGCTGTAATTTAAGATTTTCATAATATTAGGTCCATATCCGAAACGTAGAGGGTGGGGTTAAATATTTTTCTAAATTGATTTGCTAGCTGGGATAATGTGGGAAATGCAATAAGTTGTGTTAAAGCAATAAGTAGGCCTCTTTCGCAACATCTGTGGGAGCTTGGTAAAAAAAATAATGCAAGCGGGAAAATAAAAATGACGCATGTTTTGCCAAAAATGACCTTGAACTTCGCTGAATCACAGAACCGTGACCTCCAATCATTTTAAATACCTGAAAAATTGATTCCGAACCCTAAAAATATATAATTTTAACACCAAGATTATCAAAATCGGCTCATTAGCTCCGGAAATATGACACTTAGCATTTTAATTATGCGCACGGCAGCCATTTTGGAAATATTCAAATTAGGGCATCATGGGACTTTTTCGCGGGCAACATCAAAATTATTTCATTGGATTTTCTAGGGATGCTAAGATCGTCTTAAAATTTAGGGGGGATTGGGGGGGGGGTGCATGGGAACCCATTTCTCCTGCCGGACTTGTATTGCTATACTGGAATAGATGAGGAATCTGAATTCCAGAAGATGGCTACCGTACCACTTTTGTTCCTTGCATTTTGGTTGCTTTCACTGGATCCGTAGCAGTCCATACAGAGAGAATGATGACATCAACAACCACCAGAGCTGCTATGAAGCTGCACAGTCTGCTGTCCTGTAAATCCTGTACGGTATCAAAACATTGAAGCCTTTAAAAACCAAGTCGTTTGAGCCCGGAGAACGGGAATGGAAAAAAAAATATTGAATGTTTCAATTTGCGCATTATGGCTCAATCTAATACCAGTTCAGTTCGTCGCTCTAGTGAAATGTACTTTGTATAAACAGTGTAAATATCAATGTATCATATTATTATTCCGCCATTATTAGTAATATACAGCTCAACAAGCTAAGCCACACGTAGTGTGTACGCATATAACAGGGACATTTGCTCAGAATGTAGCTTTTTCCATAACTTCTAATTCGGATCTCAAAATAAATTCTAGAAATCTCCCTACCAGTTTCATGGCCGTCTTGTTGGTGAAAATCTTATGTACCCGCCATGTCTTGCTAAACATGGCACCAAAGGCCATTGAGAATCCAATTGTCAGAAGCCATGTCTTGACCTATATTTGCATAATAGTTCAACATTTTGCATAACAATTCAGCATTTTGCATAACAAAAGAGCATTTTGCATAACAATTCAACATCTTACATAACAATTCAGCATTTTGCATAATATAGCATTTTGCATAACAATTCAGCATTTTGCATAACAACTCAACATTTTGCATAACAATTCAACAATTTGCATAACAATCAGGTTATCGTTATGTACATAATTAAACTTAATCCCATTCAGTACGGTTGGCTATTCATTTCCATGTTTGTATCTGATGCAATGATTTCCTTAGTGCAACCTTTTCCTTTACATGACGATATAAATGATCAAAAAGGTAATGAGCGCCGTTTTGCAAACGTTCCAAAAATGAAACAGCCAAAATATAATGATCCTAGTTTTGATAGACTTTTGTTGTTACAGAAGCGAGCTGTTCGCTTCACTTCTAATACTGGTCACCGTGTTCATTCTGCTAATTTGCAAATCTAAAACTGTTACGATTTAAAGACCTTTAGGCCTGCTACTTAAATTTAGGAAAATACATAAAAAATGTATAATATAATAATGCATTACCTTGTTGGTTTAGCTCATGTTTGATGTTAACATTAAACATACATTCACATAATAGGCCTATGTGAAGTGCTTCCAGAAGCAATGTCTATATCTGTTACAGGCGAACGTCATTATTACAATCTTATTCAGCGTGGTGTAAATCACTGGGAAAAGTCGTAGTCAATTTATGAAAAAATCACCATCGCAGGCTATTTTGTTTTAAAAAAATTATACATGTATATATTTAAATTAAAATTTCTTGATACATGGTCTTAACTTTAAATGTTTGATTTATTTCGGATTATGTCTCAGCTACTGCATGCACACTAATATACTGTTGTAGTCCTTTGTCCTGTCTGTCCCATTGCCTGCCCTAGGTTAGGGCACAAAGGTATTTTTGGCTTTAGCGAACCTACATGTTGTCCATTGTAATACTTCACTTGGATAATTAACCATAGGAAGGCCGGGCTATTTTGATCAGCCCTCAGCGGGGGTGCGGATTCTCAGAATATGGAACTCGGTACATGCATAGAACAACTTATCATAAAAATTCCAAAGAAATGTCATGACTATATTTCAAAGGGTTTTGGAATTATGGCTAATTAATTATTCATATGTACGAATGGTAATTGTGCTCTGTGTACACGACGTATATGAGGAAATTCAGTTTTCACGGGTTCCGCCCCCGGCCGCTTTAGGGTTAATGAACCTGTAACGCAGGTTATAGCATTAATACCTACTTGAACAACTATGATTGTAAGTAAATGATAGGATCAAACATTCTGTGAAACGCTGGGACTAATTTGCTTTCATTTTCGATAAAACAGGATTTACCATAATTTTCTCGCGATGGTAAGGATCAAACAATTGCCCTTTCAACGGAAACCTTTGCTCTGCGCCGAGAAAAATGAAGATACACTCTCACAGGTTTCTCAAACATCAATATTTTAAACCGGTTAGTTCAGCATTTTAATAACCTGCTTCAGATTTATTGACATTGTTGTTCATTAACTTGGCAAAAAAAAAACATCTTTTGCAAATAGTGGCCCTTATACCTTAAACAGAGAACGTTCATGAGAACTTTGTTCGGGGCAATAACATGTGTCAATAACTTACGTTGCACATGAACACAAAGGTGTCAGTGGATGCGATGTTGACATCCACACCCAGGAAGATGATGGAGACGTAGGCTAGCATTCCACCAATCAGCATCAAGTTGTTGATATTGGGACTCGACATTTTGATTACACTGTAAATGGAGCAGATACCACAAATGGTTTGGCCATCATTTCTCGTTGTATCGCAAAACGAGTTTAAGAGAGGCATTTTACAATAAAATACCGTACTTTACAGGTGACTTAGCTGGGAACCTCTCTATAGTCCGAAGTACCATTGGTCCGACGTCCCATTGGTCCGACGGCCCATTGGTCCGACGGCCCATTGGTCCGACGGCCCATTGGTCCGACGGCCCATTGGTCCGACGGCCCATTGGTCCGACGGCCCATTGGTCCGAAGTCCAATTGGTCCGAAGTCCAATTGGTCCGACGCCCCATAGGATTAGGGTTAGGGTTCCCTGAACAAGTGGAAATACACAGTACATGTACATGTATTATGTTTCGGACCAATGGGACTTCGGACCAATGGGACTTCGGACCAATGGGACTTCGGACCAATGGGACTTCGGACCAATGGGACTTCGGACCAATGGGACTTCGGACCAATGGGACTTCGGACCAATGGGACTTCGGACCAATGGGACTTCGAACCAATGGGACTTCGGACCAATGGGACTTCGGACCAATGGGACTTCGGACCAATGGGACTTCGGACCAATGGGACTTCGGACCAAAGGGACTTCGGACCAATGGGACTTCGGACCAAAGGGACTTCGGACCAATGGGACTTCGGACCAAAGGGACTTCGGACCAATGGGACTTCGGACCAATGGGACTTTGGACTATCGAAACGTAACCGACTTGGCTATCACCATCGTAGTATATGCAGGATTTGAGCTGAAAATTAGCAAGTGTATTCCCGGTTATCTCAACGTCATCCCAAGACGGTCAACAAGAGGATTGTTGATCGGTTCCATGCATTGTTCACATAAATGCACAGACGAGTGTATTGAGGGCGCTGTTCATGAGCAGGCGATCAAGGACACTACTGAACATTAGGTGGCGCCCTTCGTTGCCTACAAACAGGGTTTTATCAACAGGAAGGCGATTTTCCCCCCAAAAAAAGAACTTATAGTCATAATTTACACCCACTTCCACACATTACTTCGCAACGTCCGTGGAAACACTCATAATTTCTAGCACATTTGGTCATTAAACAATCTACTTACGTGCGTTAACCTAGTAGGATATTTTCTCTGTTAATTTTACAACCTTTTCATAATAATAATCTAGCCCAACCGAGCCGAGACGAGTCGAGCCGAACCGAACCGAACCGAGCCGAGCTTATATAGTACAATCCCCAAAAAAATCACCAAAGAACTCACCGTTTTGTTCTAAAACGGATGTTGAAAGCCAAGAAGCAACACGCTAGCACGATGCCTAACATTGCAAACACAACGCCCGTTACAAAAATAGGATATTTAATAGTCTGTCGGTCTTCCCTCACCAGAATGAAGTCTCTAGGGGGCGCACCATCTTGGTAAGGAAATAAAAAGAGGACAAATAATTAGAATGAGGTATTCATTACCTAGACTCGTTGTAACTCTAGTACACCATAGTCCGGGGGTTGACCACGTCAGAGTGAAATAGGGTCCGCACAATTTTTTTTTTTGCATTTTCTTGTCATTTGGACCTTGTAGATCAATATTCCGACTGGTGCCACCTTGGCACGATTGAGCATTTTTTCTAAACAATAAAATATGCAAATTAGCTTCCGCCATAAGGAAAAATATAGGTTTTGCCCTGAAAAGCACCATATATTGGCCCTTTGTGCGCATAATTGTCGGTTTTGAACAGCGCCCCCATCAGCAGATGGTACCACCCCCCCCCCCCACCCCCTGCTTTTTGATTTTACGGAGGCCAAGTGTCTGGAGAAAAAACCTGTCTACATTTCACAACGGATGTACAAGAGCCCTTTTTATAATATTTTAACCCCCCCCCCCCAATAAAATTGACCGTGCTACGCCCCTGTATTTTTGCTAATGGAGGATGCTAATTTGTATATTATGCATAAATTATTTACATTATCATGGTATGAATGGCTTCGACTAGTTCGTTGACACTAAATCATGAGTTTAGAAGCCTCATTGGGTACGGTTGGACACATTCTTGCCGAGAAAATACATGAGATGTTATACCTATTTTGGATACATGTGCATTAAATATGTACATAATCATTGTAGAAACGGCTTAAAACCATTCATTGACCCCATGGGTTTAGACACCTTGTTTGATACCACTGGACAAAGTCCTGCGGAGATACGGATTGAAATTCAGTGTTTGATAATGGCGGATCTTAATTTGCATATTGTGCATAAAATACATAAATTAGTCACTGAAAAAATGGTTTTAATTAATTTGTTTACCCTAAAACATGGTCTGGGCACCTCGATTGATGAGTTTGGATGAAATCCTGTAGAAATGTATACAAAACTTGTATTTTTCCTTATGGCGGAAGCTAATTTGCATATTTTTTTTTTAATGCTCAAGGGTGTCAAGGTTGCCTTGATCTACAAGGTCCAAATGACAAGGAAATGCAAAAACATTTTGTGCGAACCCTATTTCACGCTTCCGTGGTCAACCCCGGACTACTTTAGAAGTTCTTGTTTTTAAGTTATTAAATTATAAAGACCGGTAGGGTGACAAAATAGTTCAGGATATCATCAAGCATAATTCAGAATGAGAGTATGGTGGTGTTAACGTACAGGTTTCAAAGTAAAAGAATTTGTGTTTTTCTTCACCTGGCCAGTGTATTGGCTGGTACCCATCCAGCTGTAGGTCGTTGCCTGTACCAGTGGTTGTGTCCACGATGCCAACAAGAACAGATTGATGGTCTGTAAGTTAAATAACGAAACAGAGAAACTATGATGGGGCACGTACGATACGATGTCAGTATCCCAAGGCTACAGGCGAGTGAAACAAGCGGAACTCAAACCCCCAAAAATATATTTCTTATGTTACAAAAGGTATGTAGCACAAAACATAATAATGACTTGGAAAACCAATTTTATCAGCTACTTTTAGATCCGTTCAAAGAATATCACCATTTAAACGCAATGACCCTACGTTATGTTTAGAGCGTAATCTTAGTGTTTGGAATTACAAAGGAAATGACACAGACTACTGGTTTCAACAAGTGCCAAAAACTGTAGTAAGCAATATATTTATTATAAACAACCCTGGTTAGGCAAACAATATAATTTATAAAATCTACTCATGTTTTAAATACGGGCCTTAGAAAGGACTTTGTTTAATATGTTTTACTTTGAAACTGAGGTGTTATCGCTGGTGATGTTTGAATAGAATTGTGGCGACGATTCTTGAAATCCAATTTTTGGACGAAAGAGGTTTTAGAATCATTGGTTTTATAAAACAAAACAAAAATATAAAACAAGCAACTCTGCTGAATGGTTGAATGTACACACAGCATCAGTGGCGTAAATCTGTGCTGGCGAGTGGGGGGATGGGGAATGACCAAAATCCTAAAATTGTCCGGCCGTGGAAATTCGAAAGGGGGGGGGGAGCGCTTGACACCACATTATACCAGGGGGCGCGCTCTTCAGGATAAAGATGTATATCAATATGAATACTCGTGCTTACATTTGTAAAGCTTTTGTACTTTCTTTATTCACTTCTAAAAGCTATTGAGTAAATTTTAGTTGTTGGGACGTTCGGAAAATACCTCAAAATCCTCTTTATTTCTCATCACACAAAAGTGGGGGACGATTCAACAGCCGATCCCCCCTGGTCAAAAAGTGGGGGGTATAGACCCCCACCCCCCTGGGATTTACGTCCCTGCACAGCATGCTTAGTATTAAACACAACCATTTCTGAAGTGTTGATATGCAAAGTATGATTGTTTTCGCGCATGTTAAGGTGGTTGTTAGTTACTCTCGTTCTGTCAGACATACCTCTGATTTGATGCAGATCAAGCAAGCAAATGCGGTCGCCTTTGTCATCGAACTGGACCGGACCCTAAATCACAAAACAAAACAACACTGTGTGAGTCTAGATAAACAAGGTCAAATTGGTGAGGATCCCCCCCCCCCCAAAGTGTTAACTTAGCAAAGCATTTTAATGAAAATCTTTCATTTTGTTATTAATAAATCCTATCTGGACCGGGGGACAAAATGTGCATGACCCCCATGAAACATCTTTAATAGCTCCGGAATGCTGAAGCCATTCGACTATTTCTAACTTTCATTGGAGTTCATATCAATAAGGTACCCAAAAAAAATAGAAATTTGTTTTCTTTGCCCGAACTTATCAAGTATCCACTTAAGACAAAAACTTATAGTCACGTGACAAACTATAATGCATCCTGAGAATGCATCCTGAGACATTTTATTTTCTTCTGCTCAATTTTTTTAGGTTTGCTGTAACTTCTGGACAGTTGATAAAGATAAAGGAGGCATACTTCATTTTCAGCTTTGAATTCATGAGGACTGGATTCTGTTTCCTATTGCTTCAATCCCAAAACAGAAACGAAAACAAGACAACTTTCCAAAATTGTCCTTCGTATACATACCGAGACACCTTCAAACTGCATGTCACTGAGGATTCTGAAAAGGATGTCCACTGTCACATTATCCGTGTAGGTGAAATCAGAAAGTGACCTTGGATGATCTGATCAAGACAAATCAGATATGTCATGTGCAATTTTTGTTTAATCAAAATGATACCAATGATTCTTTATGGATGGCAGGGAAACAAAAAAAAACGCAAGTTCAAATAAGAAATGGAGTGCGAGTTATACAAAATTGGTCAAGTATTAAATGTTTTATGTTCATGTTTCGACAAACAAGTTTCAGGACAAGTGACGTACTATTTTGAGGGGAACATCTAGCAATGGGCCTACCCTTAACAAGCAGTCATTAGAAATAGGCCTACGAGGCGCTGTCAAGCAACCAGGCGCATGCTCAAAGTCAAGTAAACGTTATTAAGTAATTGGCTTATACTGCCATCATGCGTTGGCACTCAGTAAAAACATAATATCAAGATTGGCGAAAAATTAGAAATTTTCTTAACTTTCCGAAATACAAGATGGTAATTTATTTCAAGGCTGTGTTGATAGTCTTTTAACATTTTGGTTCTGTTCATTAAGACATTACCCAAAGCTTGAAGTTGTTTTTCGGCTTCTTCGAGGGCAAAGGCGATGGCCCAAACGGAGTCGTAACCCAAGGCGCATTCCTTGTAACCTGTCAGCGAAGCCGCCCCATCCCCGACGAAGTCATGGAACTTCTGTGTAAATGCCTCTGTCGTCTGCATGTTGGGGAAATATGTTCAAGATTGAAATCAAAGAATGTCCTTGTATAGCCAAACACCACGCTGCGAGGAATGCTATCAATCGTAGATACACTAAACATCATTTATAAAACAGATAGTTTTTGGCTATGCAGCTGTGTCTTGTTAGAACTCGATTGACGGAATTAATGATAGTTTCATTTCAACAACAACGCACCAACGTTTGTTTATGGTGTAAATCGATGATTTTCCTTTGTTCCCCTTCCCTTTTTCTTTGTTTGTACTTTGCTCTCATTAGTTTTGTACACGTTTTCTATTCGAGGTCGTCCTCGATTCGGTTCCGGTCCTCGATTCACCGATGGAGTTGTACATGGGTCCTCGAATTCACACCATAAACAAAAGCACGTCTTCATTCAATAAGAAATTGTTCAATGTAAGGATTTCCTACGCACAGCCTACTACCTCGTGCAGTGTCTATACATACAGCCATGTGGTTGCGAAGGGCGATTTCTAAAGGTTACGTAACAGTGTATTTGGAAGGAAACTACATGCACACAGACATGTTAACACAGGCGGGCGAAATCTTTGAAAATTTATTTCTCCCGTTTGGAAGGCCATATCTTCATGCAACTTTCAGGGTTCATTTCCCTTATAATGATCCCAAATATGTGCTAAAAGTCGTTGTGATATGTTTATTACTTTTTATTGAAATTGGAAAAATAGGCCTGGCAACGTGCATTTTGGAAAGTTGTAACACTGGCCTTAGCAATGTCTGTCAATCTTTTCAAGCCTCACAAATGTTAATAAGGTTCCTATCCATAATAAACCCTTTTGCCGGCTTCCATTGGTCGATACCGAGACCCACGTCAAGTCACGCCAGGTGACGCTAATGAATATGCTAATATACCCGTCGTAATTGTGCTCGGTCGGGCCGAAATTGGTCAACCGTAGCCCCTACGACACTATGAAAGCCATGCAAGTTAGTTGGGTCGGAAAAAATCATCGTCGAGATTTTCTATAGAGATAGTTCTAGTTGTAACACAGGCGTTAGTAACCACAGATTAAGCTGAAATTCGGAATGTACTTAGATGATATAAGTGTTCAACTACTCGTGAAATAACAACTTTCGTAAATTTCTAGAAGTTGATATAAATACATAGATTTCTTCCAGACTTGAAGGTTTGCTTTACCAGTAACCAGTATTGTGGTTTCGGCATCGATGACGGCGATTTTTTTTACTGACATAACATTTAGAATGTCTTCTTCTGTTAAAATTTAACATTTCAATCATACTGAGCATATTTTCTGAGAAACACAACGTTCAAAAGGTCATGTTTTGGGGGGTTCACAAATGTCACTGCTCTGTAACAGCGTCTTAGTGCGTAATCGGACTAGCTTTGCCTGACAACCAGCCACGCTTCGCCCCCCGCAACCATATGGCTGCATATGTCGAGTGGTTCACTAATCCGCTGTACTGATGGCGTCACACCATGTTTACATGTGCGCTTTCCTATGGAGCAAGTGGGGGCCCATGGTCCACTGAGCTTCATAGGTAAGCACACACGTAAACAAAGTGTGACATCATCAGTACAGAGGCTTAGACAGTGGTGTGTCAATGTACCTCGAGCTATTTTGTCGAGCTAATCTTTACTGAAACTAGTTTTAGTCCATAACTGGATTTGTTGTTATTCCCCTTTTACAGACGGTCCCTGACGAGTGATGTCTCTATCCACAAGATGAAACAAATCCAGTCTTGGTAATATTGGCAGCGCTACCTAGGAATTCCAAGTATACCTCAAGCGCACTGTATTCAATTCGATGCATGCACGTGTAGTATGCTCGGAATAATTGGCTAGAAGCTGCCAATATTGCCAAGACAGGATTTGGTTCATCCTGTGGATAAAACGACCTCCACCGACGCGGCAACTTAACTGCGTTTGCCACTGGACTGGTTGCAAAATAGGCGAATAAAATATTGAAATCCAGTCTTGATCATAGACTATACACAAACAAGATATTGCTTCAACCATGTACATGACATAGATTCAACCAGACGTACGTGAAATCAAGGCAATTGAAGTCAGCCAACAATCCACCTATCATTGCTACAATTTGAGATTTCGGTAATCTAAACTGCGCGTGTGCACATCAACATTTGACTATTTTTCTTTCGGGACAACAATTTCATCGTTTGCGTGCAAAAGCATAGCGGGGTACCAGCAGGTTCCGTGTGCTGAAGTATAACATTTTGCGGGAAAAAAACAACAACTTTGGACAGCGTAGTGTTTTAGGTGTCTTGTGTGTCAAAACGTTTGTGCGAACGAAAGTTCCATCTCCACTTGGTTACCGCACATCCCCATAGCCTTGCGTTCATTTATCTTCCACGGTTTTCCGAATCTTGCTGTGCACCAGACTATTTTTGAATGCAAAATTGCAAACTGGCTTAGTATTGTGCCCCAAAACCAGATATTTCCAGTGTAAATCCTAAATTGAGTCATACCATGTATGCATGATCAACACCTAAACATTACGGTTCATCTATAGCTTTGATGTACATGATTAAATTGAATTAGATTTTCCGTCTTTCTAATTGGATTCTCGTGAATGGGTACACCATATAGAGTACCAGTACTGACATCCGGGGACTTACCACTCCCATTTTCGATGGCTTATTCCTTCCCGTTGGTAGTGCGATGATGTTCACTTGGAAGGTATTGGCTACCACCTCGTCCATCTGGTCCACTGTACAGTCTATGGAATCGTCTGGTTTCCGCCACCACATCACCTCGAACCAACCTTCAAAAGAGTGTTACAGTTTAAGGGGCGTAAATCTCGGGGGATGGGGGGATCTCGCAACTATTTGACTGGGGTGGGCTACTGGATCATCTTCCCAATTGTCCGTGGTGAGAAATAATAAATGCGAACTTCAAGGTAATTATCTAGAAGGTATTCAAATAGCACTAAAAAAAAAAAAAAAAAACCTACAAAAGCTTAAAATGCACCGTTTTGATGTTGCCTTGGTCAAGGCGATGATCGTTGGTCGGCCGCCAACAAAACATGCAGTTGTGGCGCGCTGTGCAATCACACGTTCAAACAACGAGCTCAGTCACGCGGCTACACTACAATATGCTAATCAGGTGGTGCTGAATGAACGCCTTGGAACATCCGTGGGCCAAGGCCTATCTTTTCGATTTATACAGGGTGTTTCAAAAAAAAAAGGTAACCGAGCTCATTCTGTTGATTCCTCAGGTATGACTTATTATTTAGGAAAATGGTAACAACCATCTGTTACATAACCATGTCTTCTTCTTTTTTACACTTCGAAATCCATTTTACCGTCACGAATGACTGAGCACCAAGTGATGTAACTGACATGCCAAAAATGGCTTTGTACCACATGCACCATAATACAAATTGACAGTTATCAAAGAGAGAGACGCTATCAGGAATGCGTTCACAGCAATGGGAACCAGGGCAGAGATTTTCGTTGAAAGGAATGGGGGCATGTTGAAGGACAGTGGGGTTAACGGGGACAGTGATAAACCTTGATATTGTAGCGGATTTATCAAATTACCCCGGACGATTTGTTCTCCACGGTGGTCACCAAGGGCGGATCCAGGGGGGGGGGGGCCAAAGGGGGCCATGGCGCGCGGCCATTGATGTTATTTTCTATAGGGGTGCAGACCAGTAAATCGGTCCGAAATTGCCTACGCCGGCAAAATCACGATTTGCATGCGTATTTGAGCGTGCTGTGGGCCATGAATTTGAGGGTTTGTAAAAAATATGGGTGGAAAAATTGAAAAGAAAATGAAAGATGATGAAATAAGCTTTACTTTGATGTTCGTCTCGAACACCTTGGAGAGTTGTGAGTATTTTCCCCGAATTTTTGAAGTGGGAGCATTTACCACTGGGGTCTATGGAAGTTTATTTACTGGTCTGCTACCATAGGGTGCACCCTTATATTAAAATTTCCATAGACACTAGTGCTAAATGCGCATACTTCATTTTTTTTTAAATACTCAGAACTCTCACAGGCATTTAAGCTGCACAGAAAAATGATGATCAACATGTCATCTTTCATTTCCTTTTCATTTCTTGGTGGGTTGACCATCGACTTTTCGAAAAATTCTCACCCAAAAAACACGACCCCTATTTTCCCCAAAGCGGGGAGATTGCCATCTCGAAAACGATCTCTCCACAACGTGGCAAAATAGCGCCACTTTCGAGCCCAATTGCATACAAAATGCTCAGAATTGGAAGCCTCAAGTCCGGGCTAGAGAACACATCGTCATATCTCTTCAATTCCCAAATGTTATGGCTCTCAGAACTCTCCAATAAAGAATATTTTGAGGGTATAGCTTTTATTCAAAGTAAATGGAAGCTAGTTTACCGGTCCCCATATCTTTAGGGGGCCGGGAAACAGTCCAGGCTAGCTAGCTATCATCGGACTACAATGTATGTCGCCTATTAACGGCTTGACCACATCGATTTTGATGCAAGATTAAGTTGCGTAACGCGCGAGCCAACTCAAGATTCGATCGTGCCCCAACCAAATTGTGTACCATAAAAGGTCACTAATGTGGTGCGATGTCCGTCCATGCACGGCGCGATGTGTGTGTATCGCGGCGCGATGTTCGTCCATGCGCGGCGCGATGTGTGTGTATCGCGGCGCGATGTCTGTCCTTACGCGTCGTGATGTTTGTCATAAGTATGAGGCGCCATGTGTTAATAACTTATCGTTATTCAACAAAATCTAGTATACAATATTCATTATATCTTTCAGTTTTCGGCTTATTTTTTATATAACATAGTTTTCATGTCATGCATTTCTTTTAGGAAATAATGTTTGGAAGTTTGCGTTATACGTAAATATATTCATTTGCAACTACATTAATTACAAATAAGTTAGTAAAATTATCTCATTATCACACAATTATCACTATAATAATTTTAAGAGAATAAAAAGTCATAAAAAAACGCTAAGCAAAGACACTTTAATTCATGAATTATCCTTTGTCTTACAATTTTCTTATTTCTTAATATTTTTAACACCGCTGTGATGATTTCTAAATACGATCTGAATCACAATTTTATATAAAACTATTATTGCACGTGAAATATATTAATTATAAATAAAGATGTTGAGATCAGTATTATTAATTTATTAGAAAGCGATCAATTCATTGTATATTAAAAATCTTTCGCGTTATTTTTAATATTAGTTTGGTGCGAAGCGAACAAGGCTATAAGTAATAAACTGGTATGCAAATTACCCACGCTAAAGGAAAGCCTGAATATTCATATGTCAAGCTCCATCGGCTGACGGCTGAGGACGGGACGTGCATGCTGCACACTATGCGTTACTCTTGTTACTCTTCGTAAAAGTGTGATGGCATTTGGCCGGGAGATAAAGTTCATTGCAAACTTACTTTCTGTACTTGTGGGTTTTTTAAGTTTCGAGAAGAAGCGTCTAAATAACATTTAAAATGGCAAATTACTCCTGCAACAGTAGGCTCCAAGAGATCATATAAGCTGCTGTTGCTCAGATTACAGGCGAAAATGCAACCAATCTGCATAGACAAGTTCACTAATAAATTCAATTTTTCTTTGCCAACAAGAATACATGCATGCACATTCTATTCAAATAATTATAGTTTTCCAAAATATTTATTACCCCATGAGACAAGACAGCTGGTAAAGAAATCAGGCTTCGACAAGTAACAGAACTTTGTTTACGTTCGGCCAGAGCAGTTTATTGCCAGATCGATTATCCGCAAAAGTTTTCCGGTCGCTGCGATCCGCGAAAACTTGTTCATTTGTAAAACATCAAACTGTCTTCATTTGTTTGCGATCATAGTAATTGATAACCATTAACGCAAATATTAACAATGATTTTCCGGTCGTAGCGATCCCCGCGAAAATCTATAGCCCAATGTCATGTTCCCAGTCGTAGCGATCCCCGCGAAACCCAATAACAGAGCAAAACCATAACTGTACAAGTATTATTTCCGGTCGTTGCGATCCCCGCGAAATAATAACGTATATTCCAATATTCCAATTTGTTTCCGGTCTTAGCGATCCCTGCGAAACAGAAAACAAAGCAATAATAATAACTGTACAATTATATTTCCGGTCGTTGCGATTCCGCGAAATAATAACGTATAAACCAATAATCCAATTTGTTTCCGGTCGTTGCGATCCCCGCGAAATAACAGAATATATCGTCACTATTCCAATTGGTTTCCGGTCGTAGCGATCCCCGTGAAACCCAATAGCCGCCTTACGGTTAATTGCGTACAAAGCAAAACATTCCATCATAATTCTCATCCCCGTTTATTTGCCAAACAACTGGCATGTTTCCCGAACGCCACTAATTTACACGGATTTATAATACATGTAAAACAAGGTCTGTTGTACAAAAATCTACAGTAAGGTTGAACACGAGCTCGTGATAAATCAGTGAATTGATTGACATTAAAAATGTTGCCCGACATAACTTTTATCAAATTCAATATTTTCAATGGTGACTACAAAATTCGGGGATGTCAACCTTGAGTAAATTGCTAAGCCTTAGGCGTATGCAGGCGTTCTAAATAAAATTCCACTCCGGACTCCAATTCGGGGAGGGGCGAAAACCTCCTGGAAACCTCAATTTTTCGCTCTGACGACATGAAAGGAGGGAAAACAGGAGGAAACCCCCCTCCGGCTCCACTGCAGCCCCCGAACGGCGTCGGCTGGACCTTGAAGCAGAAGAAGAACGAGGTCTTCCCCGTGGCCTCCTCGCTCCGGAAGCCTGCCCTGATGTAGCAGTAGCGTTCTTCTTGGATTTCGGCATAATCCGGTCCATACAAATATACAGACGAAATTAAAAATGACTAATCCCACACAAAAAGCGAAGAACGAAACTAAAAATACTATAGAATTCGAAGATAAAAAGGCAACAAAACTGAAACGAGCTGAGAACTTCTAAAATTAAAAACTGCGAAAGTAAATCTTTGAAAATTAATTGATAAGATTCGAGAATGAAATACGCAACTATCCAGCAAAAACTGCTCTGACGAAAAGTGACAAACACCAAGGATGTTCTGTTTATAAAAGAGGCATGGCCTTGTTTCAATTATCCAGTGACTACACATAGGCGTGAGAAAGGAGGTCTGTTCCGGATACTGCATACCAAATACTGTATAGGGGGCAATAAATTCAAATTCTTTGAAGCCGTATGCCGGCCTCAAATGAATTACGTTGCAAACAATTATTTGTAAAAACAATGACATTACGCTGACAAATTATTTCTTAATAATTATGTTGCAAAAACCATTTGAAAATAGTAAGATAACGTAGTAAGAAAATTAATTGTCAATGAACTACGTGCAAATGTGTTTTTATTTGTAAAAAATGACATTACGTTAACAAATTATTTGTATATAATTATGTCGCAAAAAAGCATTTGAAAATTATGAAATAATTTTACAAACTTATTTGTAAATAATGCATTGGCAAATACATATATATACTGCAAAACAATTGTTTGTATAAAATTGTCCGAAAAGAAATGCACGATATGTTAATTATATATATATATAAATAAATAAGCCAAAAACTGAAAGACATAATGAATATTATAAATTATGGACAATCGTTCAACAATCTATTCACACATGGCGCCTCATATTTAAGACAAACATCACGTTGCTTGAACAAAGACATCACGCCGCGCATGGACAGACATCGCGCCGCGATACACACTCATCAAGCCGGTTATGGACCAACCTCGTCCCCAGGGTGTCGAGCAGTACGCGCCCACCACTACCTGCTCTCTCACCCTGGTATTGGATCATTTGCATGTGCAAGATTTTTGCACACGTATGCAAATGAGGAACAGTCTGGTGCCTGGATACGCGTTATACATTAGCGTTTGTTTTTGTATGCGGTGTCTGGGGTAAAAACAGAGTCAATTCGTAGCAGCGCGAGCACGGCGTGAGTTACGAAAACACGATTTTTGAAATCAAACTGTTACGATCTTATCGAGACAACATGCAGTATCATATTTCATATTAATATGAGCAAATTGGAAAGGAAATTAGTATTTTCGAGAAGGCGTGGTCGAATGATCGCAAAAACACGTACTGCACGTTGTGAATACATAGCACCGAGTACACGATAAAAATCCATTACTGGCCAATTGCGGTATCCAATCAGGATACAGGAAGAAAGTTTCCTATCCAGGGTTTACTATTGGAAACACGGTTGGAAATAAAGTAAGCACAGGGGACGAGGTTGGTTATGGACGGACATCGGGCTGCGATACACACACATCGCGCCGCGCATGGACGGACATCGCGCCGCGAAAACACTTATCGCGCCGCGCATGGACGAACATCGCGCCGCAATACACACGCATCGCGCGCCGGCACCGCGCATGGACGGAAATCGCGCTGCATTAGTGACCTTTATGGTACACCATAGAACCCTGCAAACAGGGCGCTCGGACGGGCTTATGAGCTTCACAGAATCTTGTGAAGGAAGTGGAGATGGCACAGGGGCGGATCCAGGAATTTTCGCAGGGGGGGTTGGGTTTCATCAGCCAAAAAATGTGAAAATGTACACAGGTTTTATTCTCCGGACACTTGGCCTCCGTAAAATAAAAAAAACTGGGGGCGGGGGTTACCATATTTCAATAGGGGCGCTGTTTAAATTCGACGATTATTAAACACTAGATTACAGAATGGTGTACCGTATTTTGAACAGGCGGACATTATACCAGCATAATTATTTGGGGGTGTCACGGGGGGGGGGGGGTTCGACTTTTTTTTTTGGAATTTTATGAAATTTTTTTTTTTTTTGACAGAGCTGGGGGTGACCCCCACCCCCTGGATCCGCGCCTGTGGCATTCTGTCCACAATCAACAATAATAAGGGGAAGAAATGAACGTACCCGGTACGAACCAAACATATTTGGCACCGTACAGTTGGTGATGGTAAGCAGCGCAGAAAACTCTCCTCGCCATATTTGGATAGAAATTTCCCATAATAATACGGGCTCCAGTATTCTGCGAAAATGAAAACATAAACGAGTAAACATGGCAAGCCAAATACGGGGCGAGTTGAAACAAAAATGCCTCTTTGAATAAGTCCATGTCTTCCACAAAAACGGGAAAGGTAATGCCAACTGTTTTTTTTACCCTCAGCCAAGATTCGATCTGGGTATTGAACACATTCAGTACAAATATTTACAATATATGTATGCAAAGGGTACAATATCTGTGAAACTTTTACCCACTATGTGGTCAATAACCAGACCCATGTTGGCTGAAGGGCAAACACTGTTGACCTTTCCCGTTTTTGTGTGAGAAATTGAGCAACTTATCCAAAGGGACTTTTTTTACTCACCCTGTTCTAATATTTAGAACTAATGTTTAAGTGTAAGGAGAACTAATATCTAAGTGTAAGGCTGACGGTCCATATGTGACCAACGCCGGCAAGACAGGCAAAATCTCAAAGAGGTAATCATAGGCAACAGGGACCATCCCCCCCCCCCAAAAAAAATATAATATAAAAAAGTGAATTCGCAATACAGACAGGCACTCACTACGCAACCATCTTTTCCTCAAAAAGATTTGCTATAGTGGTCTTAAACTGCATCTATGAAGCCCGGGAAGGGACAGGGTGGCATTCTTTTTTTTGGCATTTGCTAATTCGTTCGCACGCATTACTAATTCGTTCGCACGAATTAGTAATTCGTTCGCACGAATTAGTAATTCGTTCGCACGAATTAGTAATACGTTCGCACGAATTAGTAATTCGTGCGAACGAATTACTAATTCGTGCGAACGAATTAACAAACTCCAGTAATTCGTTCGCACGAATTACTAATTCGTTCCCACGAATTACTAATTCGTTCCCACGAATTACGAATAGGAATTCGTGCGAACGAATTACTAATTCGTTCGAACGAATTACTAATTCGTTCGCACGAATTACTAATTCGTTCCCACGAATTACTAATTCGTTCCCACGAATTACTAATTCGTTCCCACGAATTACGAATAGGAATTCGTGCGAACGAATTACTAATTCGTTCGAACGAATTACTAATTCGTTCCCACGAATTACTAATTCGTTCCCACGAATTACTAATTCGTTCCCACGAATTACTAATTCGTTCCCAATTCGTGGGAACAAATTAGTAATTCGTGCGAACGAAATAGCAATTCGTGCGAACGAATTAGTAATTCGTGCGAACGAATTAGCAAATGCCAAAAAAAAATTCCACCCTGTCCCTTCCCGGGCTTCATATGCATCAGATCCCACCACAGAGCAAATTTTAGAATCCAAATTTGTTTTCGAGGCCCTTAAGCTCGCCCCGAACCCCACGCCGTCACTTCGTGGTCCCACTTTTTTGGGGAACTGCAGTTTTTGTTTCCCTCATTTCATTCTTTCTGGATCCGCCCTTGCCTATGCGGTAACGCACCTTGATGTTTTCAACTTGTATATCAGGATCATCGACGAAGCTTTCGGCAGCGAGGATTTCAATTCCCATGGCCTTGGCGTCTTCTTGAAAGTCAGACATTGCCTTGAAGATGAAAGAAGTGGCCTATTATTGAGACAGCTTGCGCACCTGCGATGACTGGCTCGGTTGTTATTTAAGATAGTGGACTCGGGGAACTTGATATCATCTTGTGAGTGAGTCTGTCCGAATTACATCGTGCGGCGATAACACACATTATAGGTAGTGATCTGATACACCCATACTGAAATTCGTTTCCTTGTGGAGTCATTTCTTTGTTCTCGTCAATCTCGTGTACTAAATTTTAGAAAGTGAAAATCCAATTTCAACATGCTCCTTTTTTAGAAAGATTTAATTTCCTGGGCTGAAATTCGGACTTAATATCCCTTACATACAATACTTCAATTTGCGACGGATCAACACACCTTGAAAATTCCTAGTTTTTGAGTAAAATCAATACAACTATTTCGTAATAACCTTGTAGACACCTATAGGCCTATAGAAATTGCTATGTGAAGACGTATACTATATTTTGTTGTCTATTATACCCATGTCTCCTCAGGCTACCGCGGATTGGAAACATTTACTGTGGGAAACCACGTGTATTTTAGGCCGCTTCTAAGTTACTTGGTTACGTCCTATCATAATGGTGAATCCGTCTCCACAAGGTTATCACAAAATAGATATATGGGTTTTATTTAAAACTAGGACTTTCCAAAGTGTATTGACCCGTCCCAAATTGAATTTTTTTTTATGTAAGGGATTTCGGGTCGTATGTATAAAACTAGCAAATGCTTGGAAGTTTAAGCACAAAGTAAAAGCATTTATTTTGGAGTACAAGCATATAAGGAAAGGCAAATGCTCGATTCCGTGTGGGTAAAAGTTTTCCTTTACTGTTCAGCATTTACTAGACAACAGGTAGCAAATGCTTCTAAAGCCCCTGTCACACTTTCGCGTATACTAATTCCTTATGAGTTCCTTATCAAAAATTTTCAATACGCAGCCGTACGCTCAAAACGTCGATTTTTTTTTAAATACTTTGACTTATGTGCGACGCACATCTAGCGTACAAGTACCGAATTCAGCGCATCCATTGCGTATGAGATGCGTATGAGTTGCGTATGCAGTGCACAACATTATTTTTCGGGCTGCAAATAGGTCAGTATGCAGTGCGCATGCCTAGCGTATTCCGGACGCACCCGAATTATGCCGACCGCATGCTTGACGCACTTTTGAGCGTATTCCCGCCGCATTTCCACCGCTCGCCGTTCAGCGTGCGTTGCATCTGCGCTGCAAGTACGCTATGTATACGTCCAATACAGGCGGCTCATATGCTGACGGGGTGCGTCACGAACACATAGCGTACTCGTAACGCACTCGACTGATGCGGGACCACTGATCTCTATATAAAGACTGGATAGCGGATATGCATACAACATTCACACAGAAGACTTTGCATATTGACCAATTCGCCCCCGGTCTCACGAAGATGGCCGCTTATAATACGAACGTTCTACGCGTAAATACGCGCTCGTTGTATCAACAGTTGACGCGCATTTTGGTCACGTACACATATTATGATGTTCTAAAAAGGACACATTTCCGTAGTGATTATCATTACAAAACGCCGAAAAAGTGATATTTGCGGTATTTTAGTAACCACGACGTTAAAAAAAATTGTAGTTAACCTTGGTCAGTGGTGGTTGTCAAAATATAAGTCAAGTGAACCGCGACGTTACAAAAGAAATCATGCTGTCTATAAAAACGGCAACTTGTCCTTTGTAGATCACCAGCCAGTCTCACCAATATGGAGTCAAATTCGTACATTGTGCGGCTCTTTTATTAGCTATCCAGTCTAAAAAAAAAAAAAGAGATCAGTGTGCGGGACCGATGCGCTGCGTATTTATAACTTATGACCTGCGTAACAGCGTACGCAGCGTAGTTTTGTGCATGCCCAAAACTATCCTGCGTACTGGGCCGTACCATGCGTATATCTGCGTACATAAAACATACACAAAACGATAGAGATGCATATGAGGTGCGTATTGTGCGTGCGACTGCGTATGAAAAAAAAGTCAATGCGCATCTCATAAGGAATTAGGATACGCAGAAGTGCGACAGGGCCCTTACTGTTGGATTGTTTTCATGGACGAATGATTGTCAACAATAGGGTTTATTTTGAACGAACTGCCACACAAACGTGAAGTTTATACACGGAGGGTAATTATAGTCCAAATCAAGGTGACGCATAGAGTGCATGTACACATTCGATCCTCAAATCCAGCAGAAATCATGACACTTTTCGCCAGATGCAGAATTCAGAAAGCATACTTTTATGTCAATTATGAAAATTGTAAAGGTCCACAGTGTCCTGTAAACGTCACAGTTGCATAAAAAAATCATAGACACGTTTGTTTATTTATTTATCATTCCAACTGGGTGGCCCGTTCAGTGGAATCCACTGGTCTTCCATGGGTCTCAGCATACATAAAAAAAAGACAATAAACATAACAATTAACATTGAAAATACACATTCACAAAAAAAATCACATTAATTTTAAAATTCATCAAGCATAAGAAATAAGGACCCTCCCAAAGCAATTACCAGAGGCAATCATTTTGAATTACATATATAAAAAAAAAACCACAAATGCATATAGATGTAATGAAAGATAAAACTGAGCACACGTGATGTATAAAAGACCGACATCTTAAAAAAAAATCTACTTATAATTATGTATGCGCATATGAACCCTCCCAAAGCAAAATACCAGAAGTATGAGTTTACATGTTAAAAACCCACATTAAAAACATTTAAATTTCGCATAAATGTTACTCAAAACACAGTGTATGGTATTAAATGTAGTTTATTAACGTTTTGTGTTAATTTTGGGGCGATTAATATTAATAAATGCAGCATTTTTTGTGCAGAAGTACTTGCTTGATATTTTCAAGGTTGATACAACCCAGCCATGAAAAATGTCCAGGAAATACTTGAAATCTGAAGCATTTTACTCCTTTTTATTTACACGAAATGAAGAAAACACTTCAAGTCCAGCAAAAGCTAACAAGTAAAAAGTAAATACTTTTAGCTTTTAGCAAATGCTTTCAAGTAAAAGCATTTTCTTCATTTTTATTCATGCAAATGCAAGTAAATGCTTTAAAATAGGTAGTAGCAGCAAATGCTACTTTTTATACATACGACCCATTAAGTCCGAATTTCAGCCCAGGAAATTAATTCTGATTAATATAGGAGCATTTTGTCCACAAGGATACAAATTCCAGAATCCTTGTTATTTCAAGCTGGAGCATCCTTACTAGCGAGAACAGGTCGACCGACTGGTGCAGAGTGGCTACTTTGGTCCACTTGAACTCCTTTATTACAGCCAACCAGACCACATTGAAGAGAGATTCCGGCGGAAACATCCGGAAGAAACGGGGATATCTGTCGCGGTTAGAAAGCTCAGGTGACGAGGCACCATACGACAACTGAAGGACAAATGTAAATTCGGTATTAAAAAAGAAACTGACTTAATCTTCCAAATTAATAAAAATGCACGCTACAAACTGTCTACTGACTGGATGGACCCGAAATATACGCAAATAAAAGAGTAGAAAATGAACGTTTTTGATCCTGCCGGGACGTGGCTTTTCACTGGTCGTGCAATTATGTTAGACCCCCTGACGTATTTCATTTTCAATTTTCAATTAATGGCAAAATGGAATACAGTGGATAACAATTATTGGTATACCACATCTAACGGTACCTTGTAGGCCTGAATTTATTTCATTTGGAAAGCAAAACAAGATGTGCCTTTTTCCTTAGGTCTGCTTGATTATTCCCAAAATGACTGGATTACTAAGTCTTTTGTTTTTTATTTTTGAAAAAAAAAAAGCAAATTTGGTAAATTCACCTCGCCGTGAGATATGAAGCTACATCTCAGACAATATGCGACCATTCCAGGAATACGGGTACTTGTGTCCTCGTGTTTTCAATCAACAATATGGAAGTTTCATTAGCTCTTTATAGAAGGAAAGTTCAGCCGCTTTCCATACGAGATGATAAAAGGCTTTCTTCCTTTAGTATAATTGGCATCCTTTAAATAATGCCGCAAAATGCAATTAATTGACTCGACGTGCCCGCCTTATTTCTATGGTATTACAGGTCGTAAAAGACGTGCTCTTACAGGCATTCTCAAACGATGAAGGATGAAATCCTGGATTTCTAAAGGAGCGGAAAATTGGACGGCGGGCCAATGTCCCTCGATGCATTGTCAGAATTTATCAGCATCCAACTTTGCGTCTTGGGATTATTCGTCTTAAATGGGATCACCATTTCGGAAGTACAGATCGTAAAGGGCCCAAAAGCAAAAAAAAAAATTAAAGGGAATTTACAACATTTGCAAACATCGAAATATAAAACTACCAAGTTTTTACGAAATATCTTACTAGAATGTTGTTAAATGACAGTCTTAAGCATCCTGTAAAATGATGGCACCTGGTGTGAAGTCATTTTCAAGAAAATGGTATTTTTGTATACATTTCCAACGGTGGTCGGCCGACCACCGTTGGAAATACCTAACTATTTTTCAACTACTGCTCCAAATTTACCATTTTTTTCAGTCCAAATTGTGTTTGCTATTGGTTACATGTTCATGAACGGGTGCAGGCCAGCTAAACTGGTTCCCTTATACTTTAAAATTTTCCGGCATCTATAAATTGATCCATTTCATCTTTAGTGGAGTCACTAAAAAAAGACCTTTTGTTTCTCTTGGTTTTTTCCAGCATTTTCGAACACAAAACTTCAAACATGTCAGTGTAACAATATTTGGATCTATTATACTAACCCCTCAAACAGTTCATTTCTGAAAATTACAGCAAAAGCCAATGATGTTTAAAGTCAATCGGTATTTCAATTGCGCATGTGCATGTGCATTTTTACTTCAGGATTGGCAAAAGAAGGTCAGTTTTTCAAAATAAAATATAAGAATAATGTGGTGGGAACTCCCGAGCCAACCTAGGTCTGTCAAGACCAGTCCGAAACCCATATTGGGCGAAGACAGTTTCCTAGATAAGAGACCACTCGGAGCGAACTCAGAGCAAAGTGTGCAGGCTAGGTCTGTATTGGTGGAAATATACCGCAGGTTGTGAATAATCGGTAATTACTAATTGTAAGTTTCACGATAGAACTGTAAACGAAAAAAACATTGAAGAAAGATTGTCGGTAACCTCAAGCAACAATGATAACGTGCAGGAGCGGATCCGGGAAATTTTGCAGGTGGGGGGGGGTGGTTATCTAGAAAGAAAATCTGAAAAGTAGACACGTTTCTTCCCCGGACACTTGGTCTCCCTAAAATCAATAGGTGGGTGGGGGCCTCGAACTGTACTTTCAATGGGGCGCTGCTCAAATTCGACGATCATCAACACACTCTATAACAGAAAAGTGTAGAAATACCCCCGTAAAATCCAGCTGGCTCCGACAAAATTAAATTTTATGCACAGGCAGAAATTATTGGGATGTCAAGCAAGGGAGGGGGTTTACATTATTTTTTAATGTATTTTTGTGAACAATGAACACATTTTGAGACTGTGCTGGGGAAGTTGCCCCCCCCCCCTTGGATCCGCGCTTGAAATGTACAGTAAATGGAATGAATTGACGTAGTTGTTTTATTTTCTTGGTCCTTTCTTATTGGGGAGGTGATCATACAAACCTACTGCTTGCAGCAGTTTTTTTTTTTACTTGGCCTTCGCTTCTTCGTATTTTTTTTCTCTCCCGTAGACTGCTAGATTTTTAAGTCAATATTTTATTGTGTCCATAAATTACTGTTTCTTTGTATGATTCTTGTGCCGATCGTCAGAAATTGTTTTTGCACGTCTTATTATTTCATTGTCCTCGTCGGCGTATTTTGCACATATTTTCTTCTCGGCTGTATTGTCGTGGCTGTCGTGATTACATTTAATTTAAAAAAAAAAAATTATGAACCTTTTATCAGGAGATCTCCTCGACACAGACTTTGTCTCTTTTGGGCGATCCTTCGGGAGCTGTTAGGTGCTTCTTGTTTTCTGTTTTTGTCCTTTAATTTGTATGTGTTGGCTTATTGTTTATCCCGAGAAATAAAGTAAACAAGAAAAGGTATATGATTTTCTTTGGTCACGTTTTCTAAGAGTTGACATGTTATTTTTGCTGTTTATTTCCTCAACACGGCCTCGAGTTGTTAATCATAACAACAACAATGTTCCTTTTTTTTAATGACACAAAGATGTGCATCGGCAAGGTACAAAGGCCTTCGTTTGGTATGACTAATGATTTTCATAAAACTGCATTATGTTTTTTGCTGCACCGGAAGCAACCGACAACGGAATATTCTTAATGACAAACCTGAATCAGGTTCCAGTGGTGTGAAGCCTGGGCCGTGGGTTCTGTGCCTAAAGAGCAGCCGCCGCCAATGATCATAATCTTAGTAGTTGAGGTGTTGTAAAGTCCCCGGAACATTACGTTTGTAGCCGTCCCTCCATCACACTTCAAAGAAACAAATAAAATACCAGAGAATTATTGTCAATGATATAAAATATGTTTTTAAAAATGGTTTGTGATGATGACATTGTTTTATTCTAAAACTAATTTTGCAGTATAAACTTTATGGTCTTCTTATATTTAACTTCTAATGCTGATTCTTATTATTTATATTACAATTTGATTTCATTTTGATTTTGATTTGATTTGATTTGATTTCCATGCTTTCTGACACAATGTAGTGAATCAAATAAACTAAATATAAATAAAGTAAACAATTTTTAAAAAAATGAACTGAAATAATTGAATGAAAATTCAAATAAATTAAATTAATATAAAATCTGAAAAATAAAGAAGAAAGCACGGAGGCATTTTCTTGAAGCGAAAGCTTGTACAGAAATGCTAGTGCAAATAGTTTATAACCCGAGAAAAAAAAACACAGAGAGATTCACGAACAACGCACACAATGACAAAAACATGGACTTAGACAATAACGAGACTGCAAAGAACAAAACAAAACAAGAACACACAAACACACTACTATACAAATTGTCTCAAACAATAAACATGGTGAGGAAAGGGGAGAACAAAAAACCTTAACAAATAGCCAATGAGATCAAAGAAGCTGTATTACATAATTTGAGATTAAAGCCCTCTTGTAATTACTTTTGAATTGGCCAACGGACGACTGGCCTCGAATGGATTCGTCCAAAGCATTCCAAAGACGCGGGCCGTTGTATTTCAAAGTGCTGAGGGAATGAGTTGTGCGAGTGAACGGTAGGAATAAGTTGTGCTTATTGTGAGACCTAGTAGAATATCTGTGAGTATCTCGGACTGAGGTAAAGAAAGAAGAGAAGGAATGAGGAAGAAGATTATTAACAAATTTAAACATAAAAATACCCGTGTGGAGTTGATTAATGTCGGTTAGTTTGAGCGTGTTTAGCAGTGTTGTAGGTCTCGAGACCGGTCTCGGTCTCGGTCTCGGTCTCGGTCTCGAGACCACTTTTTGCCGGTCTCGGTCTCGGTCTCGGTCTCGGTCTCGGGAGCTGTGGTCTCGGGAGCTGTGGTCTCGGTCTTGGTCTCGGTCTCGGTCCCCTTTGGTCTAGACATTTTGGTTGGTCTCGAGTCGAGACCAGCCAAAAAGTGAGGGGGGCGGATTCCGCCCCCGGCCCTTTAAGGGTTAAGTAAAGAATCAGTTTAGGGCAAATGTGACTGCAGTGTGATGCTAATGGACATGTCTCTCTTCACTTTCTAGTGAGTGAGGCATAGTCCTATAACCATTGCTCCTCTTCTTATTTCTCGTTTTTATTGTGGGATGATCTGTTGAAACAAGCACTTTATAGCCATCCTCATTGATTCCAAATACAACTGAGATTTAAATCTTATGAATCAAGACTGAAACATTATTATTACCGTCCGATTTTGTATTTTGAATATGGGGAACAATTCAACTCTTTTTCCCTAGAAATATTGGTGATTTCTTTTCTATTTTCCTTTTCAATTTTTCCTTTATTCGTGGAGGCGGGAAAACGTGTTTTTTTTTCATTATATTTATTAATGGATATTCATCAATTCGTAGACCGTAAAATTGGTATTAGTGGTGGACAGCTGAATTTTGTGATCTATTTATTAAAGACACGACTTGGGAATGGAATATGCAAATTACGTGAAATGTTCACAGTTACTACTCAATAACATGTTCTTTATCCCAATTATATTTTTTACAAAATGGAGCGTGCCATTTTTTTTTATCATACGGTCACTTTCTATTTGACTCGCCATGTATTCATCTGTTCATCTGTGATAAACACAAATTGAGCTACTGCCATGGTCACACAAAATAGAGTCTAATTGCCAGCCTCGTCTCCTTCCTAAATGTCAATTGCATTTGCATGAGTCGAGAAGAATTGTGTTCCATTGATCGCTATATGATGTTTACGGCCATCACAATAAACTATTAATATATTGGTAATATGTCGTACTTGTTAATCACTAAAATATTCAAGTAAATTGCCCAGCAAAGTAGCCGATGCGGGCGATACGCTGGCACGGTACAAAACACAGAGAGGCGTGCGCACTGAGCCATGAATCCTAAAAGTACATCTCGCCCACCACATTCAGTTTGTGACAGCGCCCTTCTATTGTGTCGGCCATATTCTCAAATAGGCTAATGGCGATAATGACGGCGGGCAGATTAACAGAAGATAGATCAGGCAAATATGGTTCATCAATCTTCTATAGTATATGTAACGTTATTGACATTAAACAAAAATAAAGTGGCATTACATTTCAGCCTTAGCCAGGCCTTCTTCAGAGGTAAATGACAGAGGAACAATATTTAAAAATATATATATATTTTTTAAAAAGTGGCAAAAATATATGGAGTTCATCAAATAAGGTTTTCCCCTTCTTTAAATTAGGTTGTTTCCAATTTTTTTAATTGATTGTGACAATAACAAATTCTGTTGCCATGTTGTAATTTATGGCATGAAGCAAACACGAAGAGTACTCGCATGACACAATTAAGCAGGTACAAGTGATTCCTAACTTTCAATCACTTCCTTCACATCCCCATGAACATCAACATCTCAAGGACAGACTGTTCAGCTGTAATTAGTGTCTTGTTGTTTATTTAGATAAACTCGGTCTCGGTCTCGGTCTCGCAACTTCAGGTCTCGGTCTTGGTCTCGGTCTCGGACTATCCGGTCTCGACTACAACACTGTTTAGTGATGTGAAAAGAGGTTGGGTGTGTTCACGTGGGTGAGAATTTGTGCAAAACCTAATAGCTCGCTTTTGTATTATGGTGAGCGGATGAAGCTTAGAGGTAGTTGCATGTGCCAAGACGATGTTACACTAGCTGAGGTGAGGAAGAATAAGAGAGTTATAAAGAAGAATCATTGACGCCTCTGGGAGAAAACAGCGGAGCTTAGCCATTACGCCGGTGTTCCTAGCTGTGACTTTGGTAATAGCTGAGATATGCTCACTCGATGAGAGTTTCTCGTCAATTTTGACACCTAAAAATTTGGTGGAGAAAACTCTAGAGATGAGAACATGATCGATTATAATAGGGTACGGATTAGAGAAAGAGCCAGATTTAGAAAAAAATCATGTACTTCGTTTTGCCATGATTTAAGGAAAGCTTATTTGCCCTGAACCTAGAAGAAACTTGATTAAGTTCCGCATCAGAGAATTGACAAGAGACTGGAGATTGGGACCGGTGTGCAGAAGGGTGGTGTCATCAGCAAAAAGCGTACAAGAGAGAGACGAGGAAGAATTAGGCAGATCATTAGTGTACAGAAGAAACAGAAGGGGACAAAGAATAGAGCCTTGAGGAACACCATGAGGAATACCTTGCTTAGACGAAGAACAATTATGAACAAAGGTAAACTGCTGTCTGTTGGAGAGATAACTGGAAAGCCTCTCATGGGCAACACCTCTAATTCCATAAAACTCAAGTTTAGACAGAGGGATAGAATGATCAATCGTATCAAACGCTTTATAGAGAGATCGATGAAGATTCCAATGGCGCTCATTTTATCATTTAAGGCAGAAGTGAGTTTGTCGATGACCTGAATGAGAGCCATGTCGGTGGAATGCTTGCTGCGAAAACCATACTGATGATGAGAAAGGAGGTGGAAGCGAGAAATGAATCTGGATAGGCGATTATAGAAAAGTCTCTCAAGAATTTTTTAAAAAGCAAGGAAAGATAGAGAACGGTCGGTAGTTATGAATATCATGACGATCTCCAGATTTGAAGATGGGTATAACTTTGGCAATATTAAGATAAGATGAGAAATGACCAGAAGAAAAGGAAAGATTGAAGATATAAGACAAAGGACGAGAGATAAATGAAATAACAGATTTTATAACGGAAGGACTGATGCCATCAAACCCACAGCTATTGCTGTTGCTGAGCTTATTGCCAATATCAACAACTTCTAAAAGTTTGTTGGCGTCAGGAAAAATGAGGAGGCATGGGAGCCATGCAGATAACTGAAGAAAGAAGAGTCAGCGGGGGATTTTGCTTGCCAAAGATGCACCAATGTGAGAAAAATAAGTATTGAATGACTCCGATATGTCAGGGGGACTGGTGTAATTGCAGTTGCCGTCAGACAGATTATCGGGAAGATCCTCCTGTTTTTTACTGCCTAAAATGTTATTGATCTCTCGCCACACCTTTTTAACACTAGATTTATTTACATCAAGTCTATGTGCGTAGTGATTCTTCTTGGCTTTTCGAATGACGGCCGTCAAGCGGTTACGGTAGACCTTGTTCGTGAGGGCGTTGGCATCAGTTGGGTTCCGGAGAAAACGTTTGTAGAGTCGGTTTTTATGATTGATGGAGTTGATAATTGACCGAGTAATCCATGGTTGATTCCTGTGGGATTTACCTTCTGTTTTGACACGATAAGGAAAATGAAAATCATACAGATTAGAAAAGGTGGAAAGAAATGTATTATAAGCGTGATCTACTTCATTCGCACCATACACATCATTTCAGTCAGTTCTTTCAAGATCTGAGGTAAACGCACAGATATTGTTTCTATTAATGTCCCTGGCGATATACGTCTTGCGGATAGATGACGAATCCTGGAAGCAGACGGGGGGATCTGAAAGAGAGGAAAGTGATCAGTGAGGTCAGAATAAAATGTGCCTGAAGAAATATCACAAGTATTGTTAGTCAGAATGTTATCGATGAGTGTGGCAGTGTGAGGGGTGACGCGTGTCGGCTTGTCTATCAATGGACGGAAACCATAGGAAAGAAGGTGTTAATGAAATCGTCCGTTGGCTGATGATCACAGTGGAGGAGATTCAGGTTGAAATCACCCATTATGTAACACAGCTTCTTCTCTCTGGTGACAGTATTGAGACAGCAATCAAAAGACCTGTGAAAAACATCAAACGAGGTGCCAGGGGATTTGTAAACATTACCGACAATCAAATTGCTGGCGCGCTCACGCTCAATTTCTACAAAAACACACTCGTACTCATCAGAAGATGACGTGAGGTCTTCGCGAATACGAAAATTCCGCGTGCCGCTGACAAACATGGCCGCTCCTCCGCCGACTTTGTTAGATCTTGAAGAATGAACAAGATTGTAGTTATCCATGTGAATATACGGCGAAGGAGAGTCTTTAAACCATGTTTCAGTGAAGCCAAGCACGGAAAACGCATGATTGAGGGTGGATACAAAAATTTGAATGTCATAGAAATGTTTACTGAGACTCCGGGCATTCATGTAAAACGCAGAAAAATAACCCGGACTTAAAACATTGAAATTACAAAACTCAACGGAGTGGAAATACGCACAGGTACTGTTGATATCATGAGACTTAATATCATGAACATCTATATCTGAATTATCGATAAACATGCAACAAACGACAAACAAAAACAAAAACGTTCAATTACTGATAATTGGAAAAGAAATAATATCAATAATAGTAATAATACAGGGCACCGATGGAAAGTGTGCCCACAAAAAGAAATGGAGGACGTACACCTCGAGCAAATTTAGAATAACAAGAACAAAATGCGTCAATGTATGTAGCAAGGAGTAAGAAACATGAAAAAGCAGCAGAAAACAAAATAATAGGTTGTAAATAATTTATATAGATGTAACATTAATTATATATGAAAAGCAAACAGTGCAAGCAAACAAAACACAACTGCACCAATCAATGTTACACAACTGCACCAATCAATGTTAAAACAATGTAACTAATTAAGCCCCTTTACAAATAGAAATCAAAACCTCAAAAATAATATTTAAAAAGTACAACATGTACAAGGCATTTATTCTGAATAACATCTTTTGTATTAATCACCAAAACATTACATTTTACGTTCAGGTCAGACAGCTAATTCAAAACCAAGTAGAATATTTGAAATATGTGCATGACATTCTTGTTTAATAATTATATCAATACACATTTTGACACGGGAAACAAAGCTTATACCAGGGGATGACAACACATCCTGTACTGGTTTTCTTTCTGGTTTGCGTAAAGTATCAGGAAACCAGCATTTCTTTTGGAACGGAAAGAGGTAAATTGGCACTGCGGCAATGTCATGTCATAAATGTCATAAATGTCATGTCATAAATGTCATAAATGTCATAAATGTCATCAATGTCAATGTCACCGGCATGTCATAAATTCAAAGAAAACGGGAGTTGTTTATTGCACATGGGGAATGAAGACCTCCTGATTATGTGTAACATCACGTGAAGTCAAAGATGTCGGGTTTCATTAAACCTACCGTATGAGGGAAACAAACCCGACGACACTTTTAGAAACCAGATTCATGGAAAGCCACCGACTGTTATAATTATGATACAGTTTCCTAGCTTCTGCTTTACATCGAATTCCGCCCTGCCGCCATGAGCAACCGGCGGAGCATTGTGTAACATTCTCCGAAATAAAAACCTAGAAACGGGCGCTCCCTGTCAACAAATGCTGTCCAGCGCAACACCCCACCCCTTCAGATCTGCAACGGCTGGCCGCCCGGTGGTGCTTTGCCCCAAAAAATCAAAACAAAGTCGGGGTCTTTTTTTCGTTAAAACGCAACATACAAATTAAAAATGAAAATTCGTTAGGAGAAAACATCTATTTAAAAAAAAAAAAAAAAAACGAATTCTCTAATGATGAATCCTTACAAGCGAACCTTATAGCCCTCATTAAGTAATTATGGCACAAATTTGAAGGCTCCAATTTTTCAAACCTTTTAAAATCGTTTATAAAAAAATGTTGTTTCCATGAGCAATCCTCCAAAAGAAATCTGCGTCCAGAGTTTCTTGGTGTACGACACACCAAACCAAACCAATGGCAAAACAAACATTACCAAAGCAAATTAACAATGTTCTAAAGTTGTTTCTATTTTCAAATGTATCAAAGAATCCAGATACAGGGTCAATCCCAGTACACCGGCGTAATAACGCAATTTTCATGTCGCATGATTTTCAGTGCCTGTAGGCAAACAACTACGGAACTATTGGCTTTATAAACATTGTTGTTTTTATAATTCAACTTCAAATCAGAATACTTATTTGTAAATTTGCAAATCAGACTCTATATTGCTATGCCAATGTCATCAATAGAAGCAAAGTTTTAATTACTAAATTCCCATGTCGAAAAGAAAGAAATTCATATTTTAAAGGTTAAACTTTTCGAAAAAGAAAGAAATTCATATTTTAAAGGTTAAACTTTGTTATAAATGAACACGATGGTAGCATAATGTTACAAATACAAATTTGTCATCAGAAATGGGAGAAAAACTACTTATTGTAAATCTTTTCACGCTATGCAGATGTTTAATTCAATTTGCCACATTTAGCAAGAGCAACAATAACCCAGCCTTATACAGGTAATAAAAATACTGGACATAACATGAGGATGTGTGTCCTTTTCTGTTTAGAGCAAACGTTTCGTGCCGCAGATATGAGATTTGTATTTGTAAGATTGTTTGGCCTACTGTAGATTTTTGGCCTACCGAGTCACTGAATGATAACCTGACTGACTGAGTATAAATAATTGTCTAAACCAAAACAAGGCGAGTCTTGTTCCTGTTGCACTTATTGAACAGAGTGGAATTGTACTTGCCTTGGTGTCTAATGGTTCGATGACTAACTGATATCCAGGCAGCACATCAGGGTTTGCGTTGACGTCTTGGGCAGCAAGTTGACTGGCAGGCAGGAAGGCTTCCCCAGCTGCCCAGGCGCCAGACATCGGGTAGAGACCAAGGAGGTGTAGCCGGGTGGCGTTAGGGTCGCAGATAGCCGGGCCGAATGTACCGGTCAGTGTCAGGGAGTAGGCGAGGAGCAACAGCACGGACATGTCTGATCCGCAGCACTATAATCATTGCCCAACTGCTAATGAGAGAACAGGCAGTCGACCAATGCCGACGGCGCAAAGCTGATCACTGACCAGCAGAGCGACAAGCAACAATTAGCGACCAGCAACCGATGACCACTAACCAGCGAGGAGCTATCAGTGCCCTGCAACAATCGTCGAGCATCCAGCCACCAGGAGCTACCGGTGACCAGTAACCAGTTACAAACAACAAGCAACCTGACCATCGACCAGCATCCAGCGACCAGCGTCTAGTGACCAGCGTCTAGCGACCAGCATCTGGCGACTAGCATCTATTGACCAGCAACCAGCCAACATCTTCTAGCGACCAGCAACGAGCTTCCAGCGTCCAGCCATCACCGAGAAGCGAGCAGCGAGGAGCGAGGAGCATCCACCCACCAGCAACCAGCTACCAACATCAAGCAACCAACGACAAGTTTCTGGCGTCCTGCGACCATCGACCACCACCGAAGAGCGACTTGCAACCAGTGACCATCGACCAGCGACAAGTGACCAGTGACAAGCGACAATCGACCAGCGTCCAACACCAGCCGCCAGCGTCAAGCGTTCAAAGTGCAGCCAACAGGGAACAGCGATCAGCCACCAGCAAACAGTGATCAGTAACCAGCGACCAATGACCACCGGCCAGCGTCGATCCAGCAACCAGCGAGGAGCTATGGAACGCCAAAGAGGCATTTAATGTGATCATCGAATCGGTGATACACTTTTGCAATCGGTGATGCATATTCACGATCGTTGATGGACTTTCGCGATCGGTGATGGACTTTTACTGGTGATGCATATTCACGATCGGTGATGGACTTTCGCGATCGGTGATGGACTGTTACTAGTGATGCATATTCACGATCGGTGATGGACTTTCGCGATCGGTGATGGACTTTCAGTGGTGATGTATATTCACGAGCGGTGATGGACTTACGCGATCGGTGATGGGCTTTTACTGGTGATGCATTTTCACGATCGGTGATGAACTTTCGCAATCGGTGATGGACTTTTACTGGCGATGCAAGTCCATCACCGATTAAATGCCGCTTTTGGCGAAACAGGAACGCCAAAGAGGCATTTAATGTGATCACCGAAACGGTGATGGACTTTCGCGACCGTCGCATCTGTGTGTTGCGTCGTAATCATTTGCACGTATTATACTTATCTATGTTCCTTGCTCTGGAGCAATTTAATTGCAAATGCGCAGAGCCTTTCTTTTGCTCTTCCGTTTTTTTAATACCTTTCGCGAAAATCTGATCAATTTTACTTCCACGTAACCGATGTAATTTTCGAACCATGGTTTTTTTTTGATAAGAGTTAAATTTAGATTAATCGTTTTTAAGATTAGAAAATATTATCATTGTTTTTCCAAAGAGCAATGATTCGATGTGTACATTTTTGTAATGCAGCATGGTACTCAATCTATTTCTAAGACCACTGTGGGGGAGCTAGCTCTATGGTTTGTGCCAGCCATGTCTTCTTTGGCAATCAATCACCTTGTCCTTTAGACCTCGCAACAACACGTGCTTCAGGTCTCCACTTACCAGCTTTTTTTTTTTTTTTTTTGTAGTCGTGGAATTGGGGCACGATCGAGGTCAATCATTTTCACATGGGGGCTCACAAATTGGGTGTTCCACATGCAAACGCGTTCCATGCACCAACTGACTTTCAGCAAAATAATGGAATCCTTTTCAATTTTAAGAACATACCTTTACATCATGCACATGATGTATAGGCTACAACGGTCTACAATCGAGCCGCAACTTCCGAGATCTTTTCGAGCTTGTCTTAAGTGGCCTTGTCAATTGTATAGTGCACAAAGTTAACAGAACAGACATTCGCTATTTAACCCAATTGGTTACATTATTCTTTAACTAATGAATAATAAATGATTCACCGGTGTGCACAGTCTTTTTAAAATCATTTTGGGTACTTAAACATCGGAGTTATCAAAGGAAAATATTGAAAAATGTATAAATAAAAACACACTTAAATTTTCCAATAGGAGTACAACCCAACAGAACCGACAGAACTAACCAACAATTGCGAAGCGTACCAATAGCAAAAGTCCATGCAAGGTTGATCACCGATCGTGAAAGACCATCACCCATGGGCGTCACAAGAGGGGGGAGCACGGGGGCGTTCCCCCCGGAAAAGCCCCCCCCCCCAAAAAAAAAAAAAAGATGGGGGAAGGAGACAGAAAAAGGGGCGCGAAGTAATATTGTTTGAAAAATGCCCACCCTCGAAAAATGATAAATCGTGGATATGCTGGGAAAATCCAGGTATTTCGGGGAGAAAAATGTTTTGCCCCTCTGAAAAAAATTTCTGGCGACGCACAAATCGTTGTGTTTTATAGCCACATTACCAATGATAGGGAAAACCGGTCGAATTATCAATTGTTATGGTTATATTAATAACGACAACACCAAACCGTAGTGGGCAACAGCGGAGACTCAAAGCCACGACATACACAATATGCTTGACAATAAATGAAATACATGAACATGAGATATGTGGCAATAATAACAACAAATGAAAATTACACTTGAATTACAAAAAAAAATAACTTCCCAAATCATAGCCTCGTGACACTTGAGAGCTAACAAAATAGAAAAACAAGGGATTGAATGGTTTCATTTGCCCCATGAATATGAGGAGCAGGCTGTCTGTATCCTAAAAATTGCGAACATTTTAATCCTTGTAATTTATATAGTCTCTTGAAACCAAAGATCTTCAAGCGCCGAAGGCGCAAGATGGGGAACTCCATAGAAATTGCGAAATCGTCATGGACGCCATTCAAGCAAGCAAACCATTGTGCAAACCATTGTTTGCACAATGGTTTGCTTCGAGTAAGCAAACCATTGTGCAAACAATGGCTTGCACAATGGTTTGCTTGCTCGAATGACGTCCATGACGATTTCGCAATTTCTATGGAGTTCCCCATCTTCCGCCTTCGGCGCTCTAAGATCTTTGCTTGAAACCTTGGAGCACTATAACTGGCGGATGTAAGGGGGGGGTGGAAAAACATTTGCAAGGAAAGTTCCTCTGTGTACTGTCCATCATGTGCTCGCTTAAGTGTGCTTAAGTGACCAGAGGCCCCCACATATCTATACCAAGATTGGCCATTAGATGGATTTATGATGATGATGATGATGTGATTGCATTCCTGTGCCCCCTGAATGCCTGGTCAGGCCCCTCAATAACCCCGCCATATGCTGTCTACAATGACCCACACATAATCATCATATTATGCAAAAACCTTTTATCACGTATTGCTAAAAAAATACTCGGACTCAAATTTAAGGACATGAGAAACACATTGCTGAGATGATTGGTAAAGCTAACCGAAAATAAAGAAACTGGTTTTACTCAAAGAACTTGTTACCCTATGTTAGACCAGTCCTAGAAAACGCATCACCGGTTTGGCACTCAAGCATTACACTCAAACAGACCAATCTAATTTAGTCGATCCAAAAGAGTTTGCCGTATTACTGTATCTCTGGATCACCTTTATGATAGAAGAACCACTATGTGTACAAACTTTGCTCTAGGTGCTTTTAAATCAGGCAAATTTAATGAGTGGTTCCCTCAATCAAAAAGTTAGCACACTATGAATCTTAGATCGAGTAGAACACTTGAGGAGTATCCCAGTTCATCCCAGAGATTTCGAAATAGCGCGGACTCATGAATAGTTCAACATAGTATTTTCAAATGTATACAATTTTAATTGCTATTATCCGAGTGTATATGTTTTTGAGAATAATGGATTGTTGTTGTGCATTTTGTATGTGTTTCGATTTCTCGTAAAATGTGTATATTTTTAATTCATTTCAATTTTTACTGTAAATCACTGTGCAATACAGCTTCTGAGCTGCTTGATGGTGATAATCAACCCAAATAATAATAATATTAATAATAATGATAAAAAATAATAACTTATAATAACCCATAATTGGCTATTTGAGGAACATTCCCATAAACTAGTGCACACATTTTTTCCCCCAACTTTAATGACCCGTAACTCCAATTTTACCTTATTTCGCCGGGTAATTTTTACTAATTCGAGGCCCCCACATATCTATACCAAGATTGGCTATTAGATGGATTTATGATGATGATGATGATGATGATGATGACGATGTGATTGCATTCCTGTGCTCCCTGGATGCCTGCAGTGGCGTCGCCAAGGGGGGGCCGGGGGGGCACGTGCCCCCCCCCTGGAAATCCTAGTGCCCCCCCCCCGAGTGCCCCCCCCCATCAAATGCTGGTGCCCCCCTATCCTCTGCAAAATTCTGCGCGTTGTTAAAATCATTACCTCAAAAATAGCAATTTCTGGAGATATCTTCAGATCGAATTTAGCATCAAATGTGGCACCATTTTGCATCTAGCCCATCCTCCGTATGCGAAAATTTTCTTAGACCCCTCCCCCAGGACGGTGATCCGTATCCACCTAAGTGCCCCCCCCCCATCAAATGCTGGTGCCCCCCCCCTTTGCCCCCCAGACTGAAAAGTCTGGTGACGCCACTGGATGCCTGGTCAGGCCCCCCCCTATAACCCTGCCATATGCTGTCTCCGATGGCCCACCCATCAATCATCAGGTGCAAAAAACTTTTTACCATTTATTGGATAAAAACAAATCATTGTGTTTATGCCACATCCACAGAAGAGTGTTTTTATTCCGGATACCATCGATTGGGCATTTACCGGTTGCAATATGGGCAGCACCAAAGCCCAAAGCCACAGCGGCATACAATAAGAACAAACATTTTACGCACATTAATTTTAAAAAAAATGCAGTTCACATATGAGAAAGACACTTTCAAACACAAAAACACCGTAAACAAATATCACCGTCAGGGGCAACACGAGAAACCCTAAGCCACAGCGGCATGCACGTTCAATAACTGATGCACTTTGGCGATCGATGATGGATTTTGCAATCGGTGATGGGTCGTTGATCATCGGTCGCAAAAGTCCATCACCGATTGCAAAAGTCCATCACCGATTGCAAAGTTGATCACCGGTCGCGAAAGTCCATCACCGATCGTTAATATGCATCACCAGTAAAAATCCATCACCGATTGCGAAAGTTCATCACCGATCGTGAATATGCATCACCAGTAAAAGTCCATCACCGATCGCGAAAGTCCATCACCGATCGTGAATATGCATCACCAGTAAAAGTCCATCACCGATCGCGAAAGTCCATCACCGATCGTGAATATGCATCACCGATTGCAAAAGTGTATCACCGATTCGACGATCACATTAAATGCCTCTTTGGCGTTCCATAAGGAGCAACTAATGACCATCGACCAGCATCCAGCCACCAGCGAGCAGTGACCAGCGACTATAGCAACTATAGTGACCAATGACCAGCAACCAGTGACCGCCGTCCAGCGAAGAGCGACCAGCAACCAGTGACCTGTGACCATCTGAGCGTGGTCAACAAATTTCAGTATCTGGGTTCTGCAGTTAATTACCAGCACCAACTACCTAGATGCCAAACTTGACTCCCAAATAGGTTAGGCTGCAACCACCTTTGGCCGACGTGCGCGTGCTCGTGTTTGGGACAAACAGGCTCTCTCTATCAAGCTGAAGATTCGCACTTACGTGTCCTGTGTTGAGTGTGTTATTCTACTGCAGTGAGTCATGGCCGACCTACCGCTGCCAGGATTGTCATTACAACAAGTACGCACGGGCGAGGTGACAAAGTTTAATGAGCTCTGATATCATCATTTCATTTACATACAGCCAATTACAGCGCGCACTGGTTTGGGAAGTTATAAATATGTCTACTTTTAACACATAAAAATAGACTAAAAATCAAAGAATAAAGTGTAAGGAGAAACAATTTGGCATCTTTTATTTTCCCAACTGCAAAGCTTGAACGTACGCGTTAAAGGCCTTTCTCTCAGTAATTACATTTTTGACATACATCAGGCGCGGTTCTACGGGGGGCTAGGGGGGACTGTAGCCCCCCCCCCCAAATTTTTTTTGTCTATCCCCCCAAAAATAAATTCCGTAAAAAAAAGAATTGCATTAACAAAAAGAAGGATTGTGATGTACATGCGAACGGTCTCCCCCTAAAGAAGAAATAGCCGTGACAAGGGTGCATTAGTTAATATAGTGTGAATGATTTTAGGATTTTATTGGCGCTCCCCATTTAAAATATGGCATGAGCAGGCCCCCCCCCCCCCCTATTGATTTTCGGAGGCCTATGTGTCTGGAAAAAAATAACCGCTCAACATTTCAGCACGCCTCCCTGAAAAAATTCTGGATCCACCGTGCTAGCCCCCCCCCCTCCAAAAAATATTGGTTCTAGAACCGCGCCTGACCCAATACCTACAAACCCCTGTTTCGACCTCTGCCAGCTCTGTCTCATTTTGCCAGTAGGCCTCACAAGTAATCTTACGATAAACATGATAATCGATATACTGTTTTTAGAAGTAGTAAATACAGGATATATAAAACAAAGACGCGAGCATACATGAGTAGCAAATGCACAATATATACCAAAATCGATATATGGTATAAAGCAGTAAACTTATGATGAACATGATAATCGATATACTGTATTGAGAAGTAGTAAATGTGGGATATATATAATTTAAAAAAAAACACTAACATATTTAACAACACAATAACACAATATTTCAAAAACGCTAAAATAGATAAACATGATAATCGATATATATGTATTTAAATGTAGTAAATGCAGGATATATGAGCAAAGTCGTCAGCATACAGGAGTAGTTGATGCGCAATACTTTATACGAAAATCGCCATGTATAAAAGCAGTAAACTAGCGATAACATGATAATCAATATAATGTATTACGAGGTAAATGCGGGATTTAAAAACAAAGACGCTAGCAAACATCTGGAGTATAGTAAATGCACAAAATACATAAAGTACCTATGATTAACATGATAATCGATATACTGTATTTAGAAGTAGCAAATACATGATATTATTTCGGATAAAATGAACTTTTCAATTGTTTTGCTTGTACTTCTATTTAACTGGTACATGTCCTATTTTACAAAGATTGAAACAACTGCCAATTCGCTTTGGTTCATACAAATCCCAAGTTTCAATTTCACCTGTGGTAGAAAGGTATACTAAAATGATTGTGTCACGTATACAGCGTGAGCCAAAAGAATGCAACTCTAAAACATTAAATCAAACAAAAATCACTCAAATAATACTCTGGATTGCTGAGAAAATGCCAATTATGTAAAAGTAGTCATTTTTCATCCTATACACAAGTATTTAAAACAGTGAAACATTTTACAGTTAGCCTGGGACAGAAATAGGTCTAGTGACAATCCCTTACTTGTGGTATTTTTTGTATGCAGGATGAAAAAAATACCACGTTTACATAATTGGCATTTTCTCACAAACTACAAGTGCTATTTAATTATTTTTGTCAGTATCTAAAAGAAAAAGCTCTCAGCTTTAATCTGATACCCAATACATAAAAATCGACCGATCCTTTTTGTTTAAAGGCAAACGTTTTAGGGCTGCATTTTGAGGTCACCGTGTACAGTTTCATTTGACGACCACAATAAGAAGCCATAATTGAGATGGAGCCACGTTTGGTACGCGTGGTACGCGAGTGCATTCACGGTGCTGCTCTAGCTTTTGAAATTGCCCCCGGGCCTCAATTTATACAAAAAAAAGAATGACATAATAATGTCTCTTCAGTAATGGTACCCCTAGATTAATCTATACACGGGACCTAGTATACAAATAAAACAACATGCTTAGGTTAATATTTAAATTTTATAATTAAGGCGTACGGGTTAATACGCATTTTAAAAACAAATACGGCATGGAATATTTACTACGTGCAGAAATAAAACATTAATTTTAAAGTAATGTCAGTCGGAACGTGTCGAACGTGTATTCAAGGTGTGAATCACATAATAATATCACATCATTGCAAATCTGATTGCGTCAATTTGGATCCGAGGTGGGTTCTGGATACTAGTCCAAGGTAGTGCTGCTCTGGCTCTGGCCGAGAAGAATCTAAAATAAGAAGACAATGCCAGTAACATAAGTATAAACGCTCCTGCACATGAACACCAATTATGCCGTGGCCAGCCCCTCCCAGTCCGGTCCCACCACGTTCACGACAGCACAGCCACGCCTAGCGTTGCCTAGCCGAGTTTTCCTTAATCGCTTAACCAAACCCAATTTACCCATAATAACAAACACCACAGCACATGCCAGGCAATCGACGAAGCCTGCCCTGCGAAGCACGGTAAAGCCCGACAATGCCTAGCCTATCCCAGCCCAACCAAGGTCTTCCAAGCCTATTTTACCTTGACATTTCCGCCAAAAATACCTCAGTCTAACCTGTTTCAGCCCAGTCTAGCTCAGAATAGCCCCAACCCAACCCAGTTCAGCCAGACCCAACCTAGCCTAGCCCCGTACACGTCAATCCAGTCCATTTTAGCTCAGCCTAGCCTGGCCTTAGCCAGCCCGTCTCGGCCTAGCCTATACCTGGACCATGCCAGCCAAGCCCAAGCTAGCTCACTCCTGCAATAACCAGCCATACGCGTCCAGCCCAACCCAGCCCATGCAAGTAAAGCCAAGCCTAGCCAAGCCAAGCCCTACCCAGCGCAACGTAGTCCAGCCCAGCCTACCTTGTTCTTCAATCGGATATTTTCTTGACGCAGCCGTTGAAGCTCCCTCTGCATATCCACCTCGTTCTGCGTATCCACAACGTTTGTGCTTCCTTCACTCTGTGCTACACGAGACACCATAGTGCATGGGTTGACGTCATTTCTCTTTCGTATCTTTCGTAGACATGGAGAGAAATAGGGAGTTTGAGGTCTATTCAAAAGAGATACAGTGCTGGCCAAAAAAGTGCGTGCCAAAAAAGTAATCACAGCAACGATATCCGTCACTCTGCAGTTAAGTAATGACGTACGTGTCCAAAGGCTTAGAGGCGAAACGGGGAGAATGTGATTGAAACCGATTGAAACACTTAAATATCATTGCCTTTTCTTTGAGATTGAGTTATGGGACGTATGTTACGAAACTAGCACACCCAAAAATAAAGTTTCGAAGTATTTTTATAAAATCGTTGTTGGTATTTCTTTGTGCGAACAATGCATCTCTTAGCACGCCAAAAAAAATTAAAGAAAGAAATGCATGAAGTTGCATTCACGAATGATCGTAAACAGAGTGTTATTTCTGGAAAGAATTTGAATTAAAATACCTTAGGAATAAACACTACACAGAGTGTCAGCGTAGCGGCCAGCCATATCAGGGCAGCTTGCAGTACGTAGAGGGCGTTTTGCTCCTCCAGAATGAATGACACCGGGGCGCCAATGAAGGACAGGATCAAGATGTTGTAGACACATATGCCTTTGGAGTGAAAGCATCCCGACATTCTGACTTTGAAATATCAAACTAAATTATGATCATCTCTTGATATCGAAAACGATTGATACTGAAAAGAGACTCTGTGGGACCGAAATCAATTGGCCAGCTAGAAAGTTCAGAAGACATGCGTAAATACGCTTTTGATCAATGACATTTCCAACTGACATAGAGGCTAACTCGCATATCATAATGACGTTAAAATAAGGTATTTCACATTTTGAAAACATTATTTAATAATTTTACCAATATACTTGGAGTCATTTAGTGCCGGGATGGAAACTTTCCTGGTCTCCCAGGCCAGAAAAGCTCCAAATATCAGCAGGAGACCATCAATGACGTAGAAGGCACCAATCCAGTAAATGTGGTTCCTAGACTCGCACATCATACGGATCGGTATGTAAACGATGTCATCCTCATCGGGGTCAACCTACGAATATGACATTATTTAATAAAGGCACTTCTGAATACAGAATGGCAACTTCATGGGCGACACATTTGGAGCTACTTGCAAGAGCCTTACTAAACAAAATGTGGAAACATTCCGGCCCTCTGCGTTTCTAAATGTGAGGGGGATTTGGGGAGGGGACATATAGTATTGGAAAACATCGGGTGGACCCCTTTATTGCTACTGGAATAAATGAGGAATCTGAATTCCAGAAGATGGCTACCGTACCACTTTTGTTCCTTGCATTTTGGTTGCTTTCACTGGATCCGTAGCAGTCCATATAGAGAGAATGATGACATCAACAACCACCAGAGCTGCTATGAAGCTGCACAGTCTGCTGTCCTGTAAATCCTGCACGGTTTCAAAATATTACAGGTTGATTTGACGAGAGTTCAGTCATTAACAAAATATTCACAGTGAGAGTTTGGTGATAAAAATCCATGCATGAGCAGTCAACTTATTATTTTCGTAAAATCTTTTCAACCAGATCAGAGTGGCAGGATCCATTACAAAAATGGTGTCGTTTGAGCCCGAATTATGTGGGGAAAAAAGCATTATTAAATGTTTTGAAGTTCCGCATTTTGGGTAAATCAAATACCAGTTCGTCGCTGGACTAAAATCTACTTTGTGTAGAAACAGTGTACATATCAATGTATCAAAATTATTATTCCGTCATTATTAGTAATACAAAGCTGAAAAAGCCAAGCAACAGATAATATTCACGTAAATGAACAGGGACATTGCTCAGAATATAGCTATTTTCATCACTTCTAATTCAGGTCTTAAAAATAATTCTAGAAATCGCCTACCAGTTTCATGGCCGTCTTGTTGGTGAAAATCTTATGCACCCGCCATGTCTTGCTAAACATGGCGCCAAAGGCCATTGAGAAGCCAATTGTCAGAAGCCACGTTTTGACCTATATATGCATCAGTGACAATACAACATTTTGCATAACAATATTGTGTAGTTAATTGTTTCGTGAATTGACAAAAACACATCTTTTGCAAAAGTTGTCCATTTTTTTTTAACAGAAGACATTCATGAGAACTTTATTCGGGCCAATAACATTTATCACTAACTTACCTTACACGTGATTACAAAGGTGTCAGTGGATGCGATGTTGACATCCACACCCAGGAAGATGATGGAGACGTAGGCTAGCATTCCACCAATCAGCATCAAGTTGTTGATATTGGGACTCGACATTTTGATCACACTGTGAATTTAGCAGACACCACAAACCGTTTTGACATTCAGTTCTCGTTGTATCGGAAAAAGAAGTTTAACAGAGGAATTTTAACATAGAAATGCCTTAGCCCGTTCTACAGGGCGAGTAAAAAAAAAACGAAATCCAAATGGCAGGACCAACTTGTGAATGAAGTTTTGCCTGTAGCACTTTCAAAATCTTAGATATGAAAGCCCAGTCATTAAGCTTTTTTTAGTGCAAGAATCATTTGAATCACTTATGTACTTTTTAAGTTACGGAATTTTGAAAACAAACACCGTTTTGAAGTTCTATCTTACCATGTAGGCCTAATCGGGTAACTTGTTAACCTTATCTAATATTTTTTTGTTACATCAGCTGGGCCCAATTTCATAGAGCTGCTTAAGCAGAAAATGTGCTTAAGCACGAAAAAACATTGCTTAGTAAAATTAGGTTACCAGCCAAAACTCCATGTGATGTACATTGCTTGTGACTGGTATTTAGCTGTTGTTAACTTAGCATAACAATCCCATGGAGTTTTGGCCGGTAACCTGATTTTATTAAGCAAGACGTTTTTGTGCTTAAGCAAATTTTGAGCTTAAGCAGCTCTATGAAATTGGCCCAGATTGTTGTATTAAGAGGATCGTCGATCGGTCCCATTACTGTGCACATAAATTCCCTGACGACTGTATTTAGGGCGCAGGCTCATAGCAAGCGATCAAGGACACTATTGAGCATTTGGTGGCGCTCTTCGCTGCCTACAAACAAGGTTTTGTCAACAGGAAGACGATTTTGCCAACAAAAAAAATCTAAGGCCCCCAAAAAAATACTCGCTCTCTGGTCAGCGCGCGCGTCGATTTTAATAATGCGCGTCAACCTTTTTCCCCTCAAATTAACACGGAAGCTACAACAGCGCCCGCTATTGCCGCACCTCCTCAAATTTGTGTACACCAATGTATAATGAGGACATAAAAAAGCAAAATAGTACCCACCTTGTCTGTACAATTCAAGCTTGAAAAAAAGCCAACCCCCCCCCCCACCCCAAAAAAATAACCTGCGTCGCCGCATCAGTTCCGGAACTTCGGTCTGACCAGAGACCGAGTTTTTTGGGGGTTTTTTGCCTAATAGGGGTTAATTTACACCCACTCCCACACATGACCTCGCGATGTCCGTGGAAACACTCATAATTTCTGGCACATATTGCATCAAACAATCTACTTACGCACGTTCATAACCTAGTAGGATATTTTTTTCTGTTAGTTAATTTTGTAACATTTTTATGCACGGAGCAGGGTTAATAATTTAGCCTAACCGAGCCGATACGAACCGAAATGAGCCGAGCTTATAGTAAAATCAATAAAAAAAAATCACCAGGTCAACGAACTCACCGTGTTGTTCTGAAACGGATGTTGAAAGCCAAGAAGCAACACGCTAGCACGATGCCTAACAATGCGAACACAACGCCCGTTAGAAAAATAGGATATTTGATAGTCTGTCGGTCTTCCCTCACCGCAATGAAATCGATAGGGGGCGCACCATCTTGGTAATGAAATAAAAAGACGACAAATAATTCGAAAGAGGTATTCATTACCTAGACTCGTTGTAACCTAAAACACTAAGTTCTAATCTTAAGTTATTAAATAATAAAGACCTGTAGAGTGACAAAATACTTTAGAGCATAATTCAGAATGAGAGTGTGGTGGTGTTAACGTACAGGTTTCAAAGTAACAGAATTTGTGTTTTTCTTCACCTGGCCAGTGTATTGGCTGGTACCCATCTAGCTGTAGGTTGTTACCTGTACCAGTGGTTGTGTCCACGATGCCAACAAGAACAGATTGATTGTCTGTTGATTAAATAACGAAACAGAGAACTTGAACTCTTGACGTGGCACTAACGATGCGATGCTAGTATCTTGAGGCCATCTACACATGATATATAACGTTGAGAGGTATATATAAGATCATTGCAAAAATAGACCCCAAAAAAAACGTGTGCACATTTTTGGTCTCAAAAGTCGATTCCGTTACTAGCGCTGCGGATTCAAAATATGTTGTTTATGTATTTTTAATTCGACACTCTTGTGCACAATTCCTAAATCAGCACCCAAAACATGAAACTCATTGAGGAGCTTAGGTTTGTATATGTGGCATTGATGTTCATCCTTGGAGTACTTTTAATTGTTTAATGATTGTAATTTTCTATTAGCAGTGGGTTTTTTCTTCTCAATGATACAATATGTTTATACGCATCTTTAAAAAAGAAACGCCAATAAAGACATCAAAATATTGTCAGTATAATAGCGAAGTGTAAGAGTGACGTGTTTAACCACGAAATATTGAAAAAATGAAAATGGAATCAATATCATGTTAGGGCGGCTGCTTGTTACTCTCGTTCTTTCAGACATGCAGACCCGGATTAACCAATAGGCACAGTGCCTACTGTGCCTACGAAAAGTTCGGGGCCTACGAAAAACTTTCGGGGGCCCACGAAAATAAAGCGCAGCGTGCCACACAACACATAATGGTGGGGTACTTCCTTTGTTCTCGTGTACTAAAATTTTGCAACGTCGCACACTTATGTCAAAATGCTCTTATTTTAACCATAGCTAATTTCCTTGGCTGAAATTCGGACTTAATATCCCTTTTTTAAAACTCTTCCATTTGCGACAAATCAACCCACCTTGGAAATTCCTAGTTTTTGAGTAAAATCCATATATCTATTTCGTGAAAAACTTGTGGGGTACCCTAAAACCGGTACCCCGCAAGTCGGTGGGCATTCCTTGTGGGGTACCTCCCATTGTTCCGGTACCCCATAAGGCAGTGTGTGTACACGCACACACACCCACACACCTTTGAAAAGGTGCCGCCCTTGAAGCCAACCGGCTCCTAGAGCTAGGACCTATACCAGTATGCCCTGGCTTGATTTGTACAGTGCTTTGTAAAGGTGCCGGTGCCTAGGGCGGTGTAGGACCTACGGAACACTGGTGCCTAGGGCCTACGAAACACTTCATCCGGGCCTGTGGACATACCTCTGATTTGATGCAGATCAAGCAAGCAAATGCGGTCGCCTTTGTCATCGAACTTGACCGGACCCTAAATCAAAAAACAAAACAATATTGTGCAAGTAGATAAACAAGGTCTAATTGTTGATGATTCCCCCTCCCCCAAGTGTTAACTTAGCAAAGCATTTCAATGAAAAACTTTTATTTGTTATCAATTAATCATATAGGCCTACCTACTATCTGTGCCCCCCCCCCCCTGAAACCTCCTAACTTTCTAGCATGATTTACAAGAAACCGTACCCTCCTGGCAAATTCCAACACCATATGGCAAACTGCTCACACATATTTCTGACTTTGTTTCTGAAGGTGTGCCAACCGGGAATGACTGTCAGTTTAGCGGTACATGTACTGGACCCATCCTGACAGATTCCAACAAATCTGATGGTTTGAGTTCTGTTGGGGTTAATAGCTCCGGAACGCTAAAGCCAATCAGATCATTATGGTGACGATATAATTACAGTTTGGTATTACGTTTAAAAACATAGAAGATTGTTGTATTTGCCCGAACAAGTATCCACTTAAGACAACAACTTATGACCACGTGACAAACTATAATGCATCCTGGGAATGCATCCTGAAAATCTTTATTTTCTCTGCACAATTTTCTTAGTTTCAGTGTTACTTCTGGATACTGGTAAAACAAAATAAAGCAGGCACACTTCATGCTCAGCTTTCATGAGGCCAGGATGTACATGCCATATGTCATATTGCTCCAACCTCCAAAAGCAGAAACAAAAACAAAACAACTTTCAACCTGTTCGTTCATCATTTTACATACCGAGACGCCTTCAAACTGCATGTCACTTAGGATTCTGAAAAGGATGTCCACTGTCACATTATCCGTGTAAGTAAAATCAGAAAGGGATCTTGGAGTATCTGATCAAGACAAATCAGACATGTTATGTGTAATTTTGGTTTAATCATAATGATATCAATGATGCATGGATGGCCGGAAAACAAAAGAACCCAAGTTCGAATACAAAAATCGAATGCGAGTTATACAGTGTTGGTAGTGTGAGATGTTTCATTTTCATGTTTGGACAAACAAGGCTAATGTTTCAGGACAAGTGACGCACTTCTTTTTCCCTTTTTTTTTAACAATCTACAATCCTGGCAAATCTTGCTGGGCCTCCAAAACCCCAGCCCCCGTTCAAAGTTGTCTCTCATTGCGCAATGTGTGCTCCATCAGCTGGAGAGAACAACATTGACCGGGGGAGCGGGGGGGGGGGGGTGACCGTGGCAGGCTCAGGAAGTGTCCCAACCATTTTGGCTGGGATTGTAGCAAATGGACTGACCCTTATCAAACAGTCAAGAGAAATACGAGGCGCTGTCAAGCAACCAGGCGCATACCGAAAGTCAAGTAAACGTTAATAATGGCTTATGCTGCCCTCATTCGTTGACATAAATCGAAATAGTCAATATATGTAACCACAAATTAGGGGGTACACTCAGTAGAAATATCAAGATTGGCAAAAACTTAAAAATTTTCTTAACGTTCTAAAATACAAGATGGTAACTAATGAAGTACAGCAATATCTAAGGTTACGTAATATGTTTACATTTCCATATGGCGCCGTTACAGAGCGCCCACTTTTGCTGCAAAATATTTTCTATAAAATATTTTGTTTAAAACACATCTGTCCACCAAAACTGTACAAAAAGCTGCACTTTTAACATTTTGCTTCTGTTTATTCAGACATTACCCAAAGCTTGAAGTTGTTTTTCGGCTTCTTCGAGAGCAAAGGCGATGGCCCAAACGGAGTCGTAACCCAAGGGGCATTCCTTGTAACTCGTCAGCGACTCGGCCCCAACCCCGACGAAGTCATGGAACTTCTGTGTGAATGCCTCTGTCGTCTGCAAGTTGGCGAAATGTTCAAGATTGAAATCAAAGAACGCCCTATATTGTATTTTAAAAGCGCCCCACTGCAAAGAATGCTATAAATAAACATGTGGGGGATACACTACACATGGTTAATACAACAGATAGTTTTTTTCCTATGCAGGTATGTCTAGTTAGAACTCCATTGATGGAATGATAATTGCATGCGTCAAAGAGCAAACACATGCAAAAACGTACGGCTTCAATCAATTAGAAATTGTTCAATGTATATGTAGGGATTTCTTACGCACAGCCTACTACCTCGTGCAGTGTATATACATATGGCGAGTGGTTCAATACAATGGTGTGTCAATGTACCTTTCTTTAGTTTTAAGAATCTCTTTGGTGGAGCTTTTTCTTTACTGAAACTATTCTTGGTCCATGTTATTCCCTTTTTAGTCGAGTCATTTTCCTGGAATCCGTGACCATGTTGCGGGTACCTTTTTTCTTGATGGATTTGACAAAAAGGACCAACTTAAAGAAAAAAATAGCTCATATACACCTCCCAAAAGTGACGGCAAACTTTTTTATAGCATTTTTTATCCGAAATGGCAGCCGACGCCATATTGAAAACTTAAAAGTGATATTTCGGGAAACAGATGGGCCATATCGATAAATGAGGTGTCGATTTTTACTATTTCTGGCATTACGAATCTGCTAAAATGGTTAGTATTACGTTTCGGGGCATAATGACCTCAAAATTCAAAACGGCGGCTGAAAGCCATCTTGAAAAACGGCATCTATTACATCTCTGGAACCATAGGAGCGAAATAGACATATAAAATGTTATTTTCAATTCATTCTGACATTATAATCCATTGAATTGGTTCTTTTGACGTTCAGGGACTACCTTGATCTGCTATTTGGAGATGACTGCTGTTCGCCATCTTTCAAAACGTCAATCTGCAATAGTATCTCTTGCGCTAGAGGCTCTTGGTATGAGGAGACATCCCCTTTAAATCCGCCACTACCTAACTTATTTGAGTGGTTATTTTGAGTTTAATCTTGATACCTATTTCTTTCCTTTATAACTTTTAACAATTTGTTTTAAAATCTTTTGTTTTACTGGCTCAAATAAATGTTTTCTCCATTGCATGGTTTGTTATATACACATGTTTTGCCTTACATATAGTTATAATTTGAATATTTTGGCTGTTTATTTCGCGTGCGATTGTAATGAATCTGCTGCTTATTATTCATCTGGTTAACAATTCGTCAATGTTCACTTCCTTGTGTTTGATTTTGTTTTATTATTTAATCAGCTGATTCATCTGTTCATTTATATTTTTGTTTCGATTACGTTTTTACTTCAATATTGATGGTTAGCTTTGATTTATGACTAGTTGCACGATTATTCATTTATGGCATTTTTACTTTCTCTAACCCTCACATCTAAATTTATCCCATGTGCACTGCATTTGTGTTTGCCCGATTGTTCGTCTGTTTCTGAAACTGTTGAGTTAACATTTCGGTTTTGTTTTGTCAGGGTATCTCCATATAAGCCCCTGGCTTCGAAAGATGCCTGTATAATTGCCTATTTTTTATTACATCGCTACATGTTCCATCTTGTTCATATATTATATATTTAATGGCATTGTTTTTTTATTATAAAAGTTGTGGCATTATGGAAATATATGTTGATTTTATTAAAATTATATAACATTTTGAAGTCTTTGTAATGTAGGCCTATGTAATTCATAAACATATAATGTCAAACCTGGATAAGAATTTTAAAATAATAGTCACAGACTCTGTGAAAACGAAGTGCATTTTGAGTTGTGAAACGACGAAAGGATAATATTTTACAAATTATTCAGTATTTCTATCTTACTGGTTCAGGTGAATAGAACATCTGAGAACTTGTTGGCAATGAAGAGTAGATGAGAGAGCGGAGAGTTACATCACAACCAAGGAACTGAATATGAATGCATACTCTGTGGGGAGCCTTGTACTGAAGATGACAGTTTGGATAATATCTCGACTGAGATGTGGCAGAATATCAATAGTAAGTCTGCACAATGGAAAGATCTTGATAAATACAACATGCCCAACAATAATTTCATTTTACGAAATTTATTTGTAAGCAATTGACTTCTTGCAATTCGGGTGATTTTTCTCAGTCATTTTTAAGTGATGTCAAGTAGACATGCGAACTCCCGGTTGACCTTTCACTACCTGTTTGCTCGCATTGACATATTTAAAGGGAATGTACATTTGCTTTTGCTGCAATTTTCAGAAATAAATGGGTTTGGAGGATTAGTATATTATAGCAATATTGTTAAAATGACTTGTTTCACGTTTTGGGCTTCTATACTACAATTACGAAAATTTGGAAGGCGCGGCCATTTTCCCGACCGGTCTCCCGTCCTCATCGCGCGCGTTGGCTACGGGGGAAGCGGAACGGGGCCCGGCTATTTTCCACCCTATTTCCCATAATTCCCTTCCCCATTGGGCCTCGCCGGCCATCTTGCGTACGGGCCGGATAATTGACGTGCCACGTATACGTTCGTTATGAGCGCTGAGCATGCAGCGCATGCAACTTGCATGCCCCACATTTCTTCAGCACGGCGTTGTTGACATGGTTGATGTACATCTGTTCCTTGCTCCAGTTTTCTCTTTGAACGGTAAGTCTCACTTATGATATGTATTGTTGTTTGTGAAAAGTGGGGATACCAAAAGTGGTATTCTTTCGAACGCCACTGGCAATGAGAAGCATTGTTGTTTGTGAAAAGTGTGACTGTGAGTTTCAGTTTGTGAGTACGGGGAGGGTTGTACAGGGAGGGTTGTACGTACGGCCGGGGGGAGGCCTCGGACATCGAGAGTTTGGCCGTGGCGTGGGTTAACTTACTAGGCTTAATGTTGCCAATTTACTGCATGACCTCCGTAAATACAGGCCTCACTTGGAACATGTACCCGAACATGTTTGTAGAACTTTGCCAACTCTTGATTTCACAATTGGGCTTTGTTTGTAGTTTATTTTTGGATTTTGCTTTACTTTGTTTTAGGCCTAGGCCTATAGGCCTACTACTAGCTAGAAAAAAAAACCTGCTGCATTTGTATATAGGCCATGAAATGTACATTCATTCCATACAAATTATGCACACTAAATCTTTGTGGTAATCTTAGAACACGGCAAATCATACGTAAAACTTCCTTTAAAGAAATGACTTTCATACTCATAAGTCATAGGCAAAACAAAATTAATTTACTGCAAATCAAAGACCAATAACCAACTCAATAAAGAAACCCTCAAATCAAAATTAAAGACGTGATCAAGTTCAAACCTCAGGCCAAAAACCAAAAAATACAGGCAAAGACTAAAACCTGAAACCAACACAGTTAGAATAGTGGATATTAGAGAATACACTTTGGCAGAAAATCAAATGACTCGACAACAGACATGAACCCAAGCAGGATAAAGAGCTATTGTTAGCCGATGTATTTTTGTTTACAAGTTTTCTTCACCTTAGTCGTTATTCTTTTCTTTCTAACTCCTTTACACAGGACTCTCGATGACACCCACATCACATGACCAGCTCCAACCATGCTCCAAGCATGCTCCAGTGCATGCTTCAACCAGTTCCCAAAGCAAGAATCTCAACTCAAGACGAAGACGTGACACACCTATTCTTTCCAGTTCAACTGCAAGATTCCTGGTTTTTCTCTTTACCCATTCAAAACACATTTTCCTTCTAGCCATAATTTTATTTTTAGAAGTCATGAAATAGTGCAAAAAAAATCACTCTTTTCTGCTGTTTTATGTCCATCCTTTTTAAAAATTATATCCTTGGCTTAGTTGTACCCAAGAATAATGATGGAATGATTACCCGATAATTACTGGCCAAGCAGACTTATTTGATAACAAAACAATGTCTTTGATTACCGAGTTACATAATCACTCTTAAAATTTCACAACAAAATATTCATACTCGCATACCCCTCCATTTCTCATGAGTTTTCACCAACACTCATTAAAAAAATGTTGTCCTGTAACTTACAATGCCACTGTCATTATTTATGATTACAGCTTTTAACAAAAAAAATGCAATTGCACAATAACCTTTGGCCGTCTTGCTTGAAAGTCTTTCATGGAATGTTTGTGCCTATGGTAAACAAGCCTGGACCGACGTCCCTTGCGAAAATTGCTCCGAAAACTGACAACAATTATATCCCCTGAGTTTTGTCGAAGTACTACCCTGTACAGTAATGAATGCTGCAAATACATTATTACTAAAAAAATTCTGATTGTATACCTGATTTCATTGTCACAATTTTGTAATAAATACATTTAACATGTGGTGCTTGACATAATTATGAAGTGCTCCAATATGTCCTTTCTTTTAGTTTTACTCTCTTCTGCAAATGAACGTGTTACAGTACTTTGCTGTACAACCCCACCACCATAATAAAAACACCAACTGCTATAATGACATTAACTTCTACTTTAATAAGAAACACCCCCTTCACCATAACAAATATAAATTGTTGCCCACTTCCCCGGAAATATAATATGTGACCATTCACAGGTGTAACATAAATAGGCATGGGCATCGCGAGGAGGGGCACTCGAAAAGCAAAAAAGAAACAATAATAAAAAGAGGCGCAAAGTCATAGTGGTGTGAATTTAATGGGTTTGGGTTGGGGGTGCAAAATGTCCCTGTCCCCCTCTAAAACTGATACATCGAGAATGTGTTGAGAAAACCAGGAATTTTTTGGGCCAAAATATGTTTTGCCCCCTCTAGAAAAATCCTGGCGACGCCCACACAATATCCAACCCCCACCCCGACTGGCTGCCCCCCTCCTCTCCTCTGTAGTGAGAACGATGGATACGATTTGTATAGGCCAAGATCAAACCGCGTTTCGTCTAAATTACCTATTTGTACAGTTGGTGTATACGTCCTTAATGGTTTGGCACCTTGAAAAATCAATGTTCAAATTGACTGGACAATATTCTAGCACAACATTATTTATGAGCTTTATATAAGAGACATCGCATGAGACAATCGGTCGGCAATAAATACTTAATTTCATTCAACTGTTGACAGCAAGACCTTCCTAATCGGCGCGCAATTTCAAACAACATTTAAACGGTATGAATCCCAGCACAAACATAAACCTCCACAATATCAGCGATTTCAATATCACCATCTCCCCTCTATAACAAAAACCATTTCTCCCCATCCCTGGAAATATTTCTCCCCATCCCCGGAAATATTGGTGACATGGTTGACGGGTTTTACGGAAATTGGGCGTTCCAACAAGCACCCTTCACCCTAGCTAGCCCCTTCCCCTATATTGACAATATGTCCTGGACCCTCGCACAATCTCCGCAGGAAACGTTATGTGCACGCAAATACAACTTAGGCGAGACTGATGGCGAATCCAAATAGGCTCGCGTGCAGCAGAGGGTCTGATTCTTTATTTAACTTAACAGTTGTTTGGAGTTATTAGAGTTTAAATTATCGAGATTTCATTGTATACAGTAATTATTACGAAACAGTCAACTCCACCCATCTAGCGGGTGCCGCGCGAAGCGCGGCATCCCGCTAGTCTATACTACAATTACGAAAATTTGGAGGGCGCTGCCATTTTCCCGACCGGTCTCCCGTCCTCATCGCGCGCGTTGGCTACGGGGGAAGCGGAACGGGGCCCGGCTATTTTCCACCCTATTTCCCATAACCCCCTTCCCCATTGGGCCTCGCCGGCCATCTTGCGTACGGGCCAGATAATTGACGTGCCACGTATACGTTCGTTATGAGCGCTGAGCATGCAGCGCAAGCAACTTGCATGCCCCACATTTCTTCAGCACAGCGTTGTTGACATGGTTGATGTATATCTGTTCCTTGCTCCAGTTTTCTCTTTGAACGGTAAGTCTCACTTATGATATGTATTGTTGTTTGTGAAAAGTGGTATTCTTTCGAACGCCACTGGCAATGAGAAGCATTGTTGTTTGTGAAAAGTGTGACTGTGAGTTTCAGTTTATGAGTACGGGGAGGGTTGTACGGGGAGGGTTGTACGTACGGGGGGAGGCCTCCGACATCGAGAGTTTGGCCGTGGCGTGGGTTAACTTACTAGGCTTAATGTTGCCAATTTACTGCATGGCCTCCGTAAATACAGGCCTCACTTGGAACATGTACCCGAACATGTTTGTAGAACTTTGCCAACTCTTGATTTCACAATTGGGCTTTGTTTGTAGTTTATTTTTGGATTTTGCTTTAGTTTGTTTTAGGCCTAGGCCTATAGGCCTACTACTAGCTAGAAAAAAAACCTGCTGCATTTGTATATAGGCCATGAAATATACATTCATTCCATACAAATTATGCACACTAAATCTTTGTGGTAATCTTAGAACACGGCAAATCATACGTAAAACTTCCTTTAAAGAAATGACTTTCATACTCATAAGTCATAGGCAAAACAAAATTAATTTACTGCAAATCAAAGACCAATAACCAACTTAATAAAGAAACCCTCAAATCACAATTAAAGACGTGATCAAGTTCAAACCTCAGGCCAAAAACCAAAAAATACAGGCAAAGACTAAAACCTGAAACAACACAGTTAGAATAGTGGATATTAGAGAATACACTCTGGCAGAAAATCAAATGACTCGACAACAGACATGAAACCAAGCAGGATAAAGAGCTATTGTTAGCCGATGTATTTTTGTTTACAAGTTTTCTTCACCTTAGTCGTTATTCTTTTCTTTCTAACTCGTTTACACAGGACTCCCGATGACACCCACATCACATGACCAGCTCCAACCATGCTCCAAGCATGCTCCAGTGCATGCTTCAACCAGTTCCCAAAGCAAGAATCTCAACTCAAGACGAAGACGTGACACACCTATTCTTTCCAGTTCAACTGCAAGATTCCTGGTTTTTCTCTTTACCCATTCAAAACACATTTTCCTTCTAGCCATAATTTTATTTTTAAAAGTCATGAAATAGTGCAAGAAAAATCACTCTTTTCTGCTGTTTTATGTCCATCTTTTTTTTAAATTATATCCTTGGCTTAGTTGTACCCAAGAATAATGATGGAATGATTACCCGATAATTGCTGGCCAAGCAGACTTATTTGATCTTTTCTGCTGTTTTATGTCCATCTTTTTTTTTAATTATATCCTTGGCTTAGTTGTACCCAAGAATAATGATGGAATGATTACCCGATAATTGCTGGCCAAGCAGACTTATTTGATAACAAAACAATGTCTTTGATTACCGAGTTACATAATCACTCTTAAAATTTCACAACAAAATATTCATACTCGCATACCCCTCCATTTCTCATGAGTTTTCACCAACACTCATTACAAACATGTTGTCCTGTAACTTACAATGCCACTGTCATTATTTATGATTACAGCTTTTAACAAAAAAAATGCAATTGCACAATAACCTTTGGCCGTCTTGCTTGAAAGTCTTTCATGGAATGTTTGTGCCTATGGTAAACAAGCCTGGACCGACGTCCCTTGCGAAAATTGCTCCGAAAACTGACAACAATTATATCCCCTGAGTTTTGTCGAAGTACTACCCTGTACAGTAATGAATGCTGCAAATACATTATTACTAAAAAAATTCTGATTGTATACCTGATTTCATTTTCACAGTTTTGTAATAAATACATTTAACATGTGGTGCTTGACATAATTATGAAGTGCTCCAATATGTCCTTTCTTTTAGTTTTACTCTCTTCTGCAAATGAACGTGTTACAGTACTTTGCTGTACAACCCCACCACCATAATAAAAACACCAACTGCTATAATGACATTAACTTCTACTTTAATAAGAAACACCCCCTTCACCATAACAAATATAATTTGTTGCCCACTTCCCCGGAAATATAATATGTGACCATTCGCAGGTGTAACATAAATAGGCATGGGCGTCGCGAGGAGGGCACTCCAAAAGCAAAAAAAAACAATAATAAAAAGAGGCGCAAAGTCATAGTGGTGTGAATTTAATGGGTTTGGGTTGGGGTGCAAAATGTCCCTGCCCCCCTCTAAAACTGATAACTCGAGAATGTGTTGAGAAAACCAGGAATTTTTTGGGCCAAAATATGTTTTGCCCCCTCTAGAAAAGTCCTGGCGACGCCCACACAATATCCAACCCCCACCCCCACTGGCTGCCCCTCCTCTCCTCTGTAGTGAGAACGATGGATACGATTTTGTATAGGCCAAGATCAAACCGCGTTTCGTCTAAATTACCTATTTGTACAGTTGGTGTATACGTCCTTAATGGTTTGGCACCTTGAAAAATCAATGTTCAAATTGACTGGACAATATTCTAGCACAACATTATTTATGAGCTTTATATAATGAGACATCGCATGAGACAATCGGTCGGCAATAAATACTTAATTTCATTCAACTGTTGACAGCAAGACCTTCCTAATCGGCGCGCAATTTCAAACAACATTTAAACGGTATGAATCCCAGCACAAACATAAACCTCCACAATATCAGCGATTTCAATATCACCATCTCCCCTCTATAACAAAAACCATTTCTCCCCATCCCTGGAAATATTTCTCCCCATCCCCGTAAATATTGGTGACATGGTTGACGGGTTTTACGGAAATTGGGCGTTCCAACTAGCACCCTTCGCCCTAGCTAGCCCCTTCCCCTATATTGACAATATGTCCTGGACCCTCGCACAATCTCCGCAGGAAACGTTATGTGCACGCAAATACAACTTAGGCGAGACTGATGGCGAATCCAAATAGGCTCGCGTGCAGCAGAGGGTCTGATTCTTTATTTAACTTAACAGTTGTTTGGAGTTATTAGAGTTTAAATTATCGAGATTTATTGTATACAGTAATTATTACGAAATAGTCAACTCCGCCCATCTAGCGGGTGCCGCGCGAAGCGCGGCATCCCGCTAGTTTAGATGAACCAAGAAAACCAATCCTGTTCTTGTAGTCTGGTTCCCCGACCCCACTTAAGATGAAATGGAGCATTTTATAGACTTTTGGGAATTGTAAAGTCAGAGAATCAGTCTAGCAGGCTTGTACCCCTTCACAGGTGTGCAATCAATAGCAAAGAAAACAATGAATAACCAATTACGAAAAATTAGAAGCAGGTTTTGAAAAAAAGCCAGTTTTTTTCCAACGCTGGTCGGCCGACCAGCGTTGGAAAAATACCATTTTTCTTGAGAATGATAGCACACCAGGAGCCACGATTTCACAGGATGCTTGAGACTGTCATTCCCTAACAATCCAGTATGGTATTTCATAATAATTTGATCATTTCGTTTTGTGATGTTTGCAAATGTTGTATCTTCCCTTTAAATATTCTATTTCCTATCAGTTTGTTAGGAAATGGAGTACTTATCCCGATAACTTGGTTGATATGATAGCCTGTGCCCCCTGATGTCTGTGGTTTTTTGCGGGAACTAAAACGGTATCTTAGTATGTAATTTTGTAATCTGTTATCTGTATGTTCATCCTTGGTTTTTTACTTAGACATCACTTTAAACAACCTTTTTAGATTCTACTGCTGTTTTAGTACAGTTTTAATGCTTGTCTTGGTTGCTTATTATTGTTTTTGTTTTGTTGTATTGGATAAATTCCTCCACAATTTCTCCTTTCCCCAACCCTCTCCTCCACAGTTGATTTTGTTGCTTCTCTTCCCATTTCCTGTCTTACCCCTCCCCTTCCATTGGCCTTGTTTAACCCTCCCCTTGCTGTCTTGTTTGTTTGTTGGGGTTTTATTGTGTTGGGGTGTTTGTTTGTTTGTTTGTCTGTTTGTTTGGGGGGGGGTTTAACACCCCCTCGCATTTCCCTGTCTTCCTCCCTCTGTTGTACTGAGCGGTTCTCCTATCCTCTTCCTTTTCTTGCCTCGTCTGCCCTGCCTTTTTTTTTTCTTTTTAAATTCCATTATACTCCCAGGGACCTTTTCTCCCTTGTGCAATGCCATTGTTTTTAATTGTTTTGTGCTTAGTCTGTGTTATGTGTCTGTCATTGTGCAGGGTTGGAGAGATACGCCATATTGGCGAGAGTGTTTTGTTTCACTTTTGTTTATCTCCATGGCAGCCCGGCACTGTCCACGTTCTGTGTTTCGTGTGTAGTGTTTACTTGGTTTCTTTTGGTCTGTATGATTTTGTATTATATATATCCACTTTTGTGTATTTAATGCAACTGAATGTATATATGTGAATTTGCCGAATAAAATTATTATTATTATTATTAATATTTATTATTATTATCATATTTAATCAACGTTTATTTCCATAAGTTTTATAATGTAATGAAACAATACTATTTAATAATTATATTATATTAGCTTATATGGAGATGCCTTGACAAAACAAAACTGAAATGTACGTCAACTCAACAGTTTCAGAAACAGACGAACAATCGGACAAACACAAATACAGTGCACGTGGGATAAATTTAGATGTGAGGGTTGGAGAAAGTAAAAATGCCATAAATGAATAATCATGCAACTAGTCATAAATCAAAGCTAAGCATCAACAAAAAGCATCAACAGCATCAACACAAACACAAGGAAGTGAACATTGACGAATTGTTAACCAGATGAATAATAAGCAACAGATTCATTACAATCGCACGCGAAATAAACAGCCAAAATGGAAACTATACGTAAGGCAAAACATGTGTAAATAATAAACCATGCAATGGAGAAAAAATTTACTTAAGCCAGTGAAACAAATTAATTTAAAACAAATTGTTTAAAGAAAGAAATAGGTATTAAGATAAAACTCAAAATAACCCACTTAAATAAGTTAGGTAGTGGCGGATTTAAAGGGGATGTCTCCTCATACCAAGAGCCCCTGGCGCAAGAGATAATATTGCAGATTGACGTTTTGAAAGATGGCGAACAACAGTCATCTCCAAATAGCAGGTCAAGGTAGTTCCTGAACGTCAAAAGAACCAATTCAATGGATTATAATGTCAGATGAATTGAAAATAACATTTTATATGTCTTTCTTGCTCCTATGGTTCCAGAGATGTAATAGATGCTGTTTTTCAAGATGGCTACCAGCCGCCGTTTTGAATTTTGAGGTCATTATGGTCCGAAACGTAATGATAACCATTTTAGCAGATTTGTCATACCAGAAATAGTGGGAATCGACACGTCATTTATCGATATGGCTAATCTGGTTCCCGAAATATCACTTCTATGTATTTCAATATGGCGTCGGCGGCCAGTTTGGAAAAAAAAAGTGCTGCAAAAAAGTTTGCCGTCACTTTTGGGAGGTGTATAGGAGCTATTGTCCTTTAGATTGGTCCTACTTGTCAAATTCATCAAGAAAAAAACGGTATCCGCAACATGGTCACGGATTCCAGGAAAATGACTATACTTTTTTTACACCGGTCCCTGACGAGTACCGTCATATCGAGTACGAGTTCTTTGACATTCGAGTACGAGTACCGAGTACGAGTACTATACAACACTGGCTTTTGCACGCAAACGATGAAATGTTATCTCGATTACTGATCTGGCTTATTGTGCCCCAAAACCGATTTTTCCACTGTTAATCCTAAATTGAGTCCTACCATGCATGACCAACACCTAAACATAACGGTTCGAGAGTACCGGTACTGACATCCAGGGACATACCACTCCCATTTTCGATGGCTTATTCCTTCCCGTTGGTAGTGCGATGATGTTCACTTGGAAGGCATTGGCTACCACCTCGTTCATCTGGTCCACTGTACAGTCTATGGAATCGTCTGGTTTCCGCCACCACAACGCCTCGAGCCAACCTTCAAAAGAGTGTTACTCTTAGGGGCGGGGGACCCCAAACGTTTTGACTAGGGGAGGGGTGTTGGATCACCCCCCCCCCCCTCCTTTTCAGTGGTGAGAAACAATTAATGCCAATTTCTAGGTGTTTTCATAGAATGCATTCAAATAGCGCTGAAAAAAAAGAGAAAAGTACAAAAGCTGAGATGCGCCGTTTTTATGTAAGCCTTGGTCAAGGCGATGATCGTTGGTCGGCCGCCAACAAAATAGTAGCGGCGCGCTAATAATAATACAATCATTACGTACAAACAGCGTACTCTGTCACGAGGCTACGCTACAATATGCTTATCTGGTGGTGCTGAACGAACGCCTTGGAACATCCGTGGGCCAAGGCCTATCTCTTCGGGCAGTTTTCGTTATTTTCTCCCAAGATTTATATCGAGTTATATTTGGTCTGCGGACGCTAAACTTGTAAAATAAGAGCCCCCGTGATCAAGTACTGAATAATAATGTAAGCTGTATTCGCATTCGGGATCTTTGCTTGGAATCTAGCGACAAAATACAGAAAAACGTAAGCCAAGGCCCACGGATGTGCCAAGTCGTTCGTTCAGCAGCCACAGCTGCAGATTTGCATATTGAAGCCTAGCCGCGTGAAGTTGCTATTCGTGCTAGCTGCAGTAAGTGATGAGTGCATGGCTACTGGTGTTCGCGACCAGCCTTAACGGCTTGACCACGGCTATTTGGATGCAGTCTTAACCCTAAAAGTGCCGGGCGTAATCCACCCTCCCCCCCCCCCCAACTTTTTCCGCAATAGCCTTGAAAAAATTGTTTTCGCGACCCGAGCTGTTTTGAATTTTTAGCCTCGAGTCTTTCGCATTTTTTGATACCAAAAACATAAAATTTTGATGAATAAAGGCAAGTCCGCTCAGTGCATTTTGTACTAGAGCTCAGAACAATTGTTTTTCCTTGTGTCTAGGATCCGTGGTTCCAGCCAAACCTTTACTGATTTTAGCAACTGATTGAAAAGTATTAATCTCAAACTAAGACCCCATTCGAAACAGACGTTTTTGTCTGTGGCTACGGTCATGACGGCCGTTGCAACGGACGTCACGTGACGATCACGGCCTGAGATTGAGCGTTCGATTAGCCCGGCTGTGGTGCCTAACCCGTCTGCCGGTACCTGAGTCGACCCGGGTGAGCTACACAAGTGCACCCTTCGCTAACCAGAAATTTCTCCCTATAGTCAATGATAACTACATGGCACCAAGCAACATTTATAGAGGTACTGATGTATGCATTCGAAGGCCTTGATCTTCACTAATGTAAGTAACATTCGCTAAGGCCAAAAAAAACAAGTCTCCGGTTTCTGGTATGGAGCTTGCCCCAAAAGTGGTGCGGCGACGCGGCTTTTTTTTTTTTTTTTACCTGTTTTTTTTTTTTTTTGGCTTCAAATGTCGGCTGATGACTGCAAATGGTGCCCGACTAAACTTAGTGCAAATATATGGGAGTCGAGAGAGGCCACATAAATCTTATTCTCGATCATAACCCCATCTAAAAACACGTCAAAATTGTGCAGCAGCAGAATTCCAGGCAAACCAGTGAGTTTGGCGGTTTTGAAACATCATCTTGTATTGAAAAAAAAACTTTTTCATTTTGCCGACGCGCATGGCTACGGCGACGCGCGCGCATACCAGAAACCGGAGACTTTTTTTTTTTGGCCTAACAGGCGAAGTGAACGTCCCCAATCAACAACGAGGGAAAGAATTGAACGTACCCGGTACGAACCAAACATATTTGGCACCATACAGTTGGTGATGGTAAGCAGCGCAGAAAACTCTCCTCGCCATATCCGGATAGAAATTTCCCATGATAATACGGGCTCCAGTATTCTGCAAATATGAATACATAAACGTGTTAACATAGCAAGCCAAATACTGGGTGAGTTCAAACAAAAATGCCCCTTTTAAAAAGTCCATGTCTCCCATAAAAACGGGAAAGTTTACCAATGTTTTTTGTCTTCAGCCGACATTCAGTCTGTGTATTGACCACATTCAGTACAAATTTTACTATGCATATATGAATGCAGAGGATACATTATCGGTGAAACTTTTACCCACTATGTGGTCAATTACCCAGACTGAATGTAGGCTGAAGGGAAAACACTTGGGAGAAAGTTAGCAACTTATCCAAAGGGAGATATGTTTTACTCACCATGTACAGTTAGAACTTATATTTAAGTGTAAGTGTCCATATAGGACCTACGTCGGCAAATGAAGGAAAATTTCACAAAGGTAAGGGTAGATCGGGGGGCCAACGGGGGCCGCCCATGCCCCCCCCCCCCCAAGTGAAGTCGCATTTTTTGTACCACAGAGCATTTAGAATCCAACTTTTTTCGAACCCCACGCCGTCACTTTTTGGACACACTTTTTTGGGGACCACAATTTTGTTGTGCCGCCCATTTCTTTTCTGGATCCACCCTTGCCTATGGGGCTAACATACCTTGATGTTTTCAACTTGTATAATAGGATTATCGACAAAGCTTTCTGCAGCGAGGATTTCAATTCCCACGGCCTTGGCGTCTTCTTGAAAGTCAGACATTGCCTTGAAGATGAAAGAAATGGCACATATTGAGACAGCTTGAGCACCTGCGATGACTCGCTTTGTTGTTTAACCCCACGCGCACGGGGAAGCGGTCATGGCCGCGGCCGCTAATCCTCATTGGGATGCAGTTGCCAGCTGTGGTATGCCGCGGCACACGGCTATAGTGGGTAGTTCCACAGCTGCTGCTTTTGTGCAGTCCCGCTTCCACACAAAGGATGTGCAGTCATGCGGGCCACTTGCTCTATGTGTGGAGGAATGTCCCCATTACAGCCCGCGCTTAAGGGGAACTTGATATCATCTTGTGAGTGAGTCTGTCCGAATTACTTGGCTTCATACGGCGATAACACACACATGATACACATTAGCCAATAAAAACGGCAGAATCATGATAGGACGGAGCTAAGTAAACTTGAAAGCGGCCTAAAATGCACGTGGTTTCCCAAAGTAAATGTTTTCAATCCACGGTAGCCTTTTCAGACGTGGGTATATTTATAGGGAACTAAATATTGGATACGTCTCCACAGAGCAATTTATATATGAATACGTCTCTACAAGGTTTTTACGAAATAGATATATGGATTTTACTCAAAAACTAGGAATTTTCAAATAACTGTACAAATTGCTCTGCGGAGCCGTATACAATGTTTTGTTCCCTATTGTTCACATGTCTCCACAGGGTACCGGGTACCAAATCAAAGAAATGACTCCACACATGGTTACACATTCGAGAATTCTTGTTATTTGAAGCTGCATCATCCTTACTAGCGAGAACAGGTCGACCGATTGGTGCAGAGTGGCTACTTTGGTCCACTTGAACTCCTTTATTACAGCCAACCACACCACATTGAAGAGAGATTCCGGCGGAAACATCCGGAAGAAACGGGGATATCTGGCGCGGTTAGAAAGCTCGGGAGACGAGGAACTATACGACAACTAAAAGACAAATGTAAATTTGGTTAAGAAACTAACATATATTTAGAAAATTAATAAAACTGCACACTGCAAACTAGTTTACTGACTGGATGGACTTAACATACACACAAAAATATATTTAATTGAAAATGTTAATACAAATGCCCAAATGGAATGCCTTTTTTGACAGTGAATAACAAGAATCAGATAATTAGCTGTTTCGGTGACACACCGAAACAGCTCTTGTTTTCGTTAAGATTTTTTTTTTTTTTTTTAGCTGTTTCGGTGACACACCGAAACAGCTCTTGTTTTCGTTAAGATTTTTTTTTCTTTTCTTTTCCTTTTTTTTGTGTGGCTTTTTCGCAATTTTGCGAAAAAGCCTTTGTTTTTGTTCTGGTTTTTTTTTTCTTTCTTCTTCTTCTTCTTTTTGTTCCACTTCAAATGCCATAGAGTTTATGCACGTTTTTCTGGCCTCCACTTTTGGCATTAAACTTTGTCATACATTATTCAAAGTTTGCATAAGCATAGTCCCTATAGCAAAGATGTGTCCCGAAGATTGACGTCATGGTGACGTCATCGACGAATTTATTATAGATTTTAAATATTTAATTTTCCCCATAGACTTTGTACACAGAAATTTTAAAAAAATTATCGAATTTCAAAGGGCATTTTTGGCTTTGCCAGTAATTTATTTACACCAATCTTTGTCCAACCAAAGACCCTAATTCAAGCAACATTGTGTAATGATGACGTCATGGTGACGTCATCCGGTGTGTATTTATGGGCAGTTAAATTGTGACATAAGAAATCAACCGTACGCGTCCGCAGCATTCTGTTGCCGGAAAATGGTAGAGTAGGTTGAGGTCTTTATTTCGTTCAGTGTGCGTGAAATCACGTGACCCTTGCTTCCGGTTGAAAAAGGCCAAAACCGGAAGTGGCTTAACGGTGTTAGTGTCTTGGCTAAAAGTATTCTTTAAATCATCTACCAATGACATCATGAAATCTCCGAGCGCCCTCTAGCGACAGGTTAAAAATTTGCAAAAATGTATTTTGAAACGATGTCTGTGGCCAAGTTTGTCGGAATCGCCTAAATAATGGTGTATATTATGACCTTGACCAACTTAAGACATGTGCGAAGTTTTAGGCGAATGACGTCATCAGACCGGAAGTTATAATAAAAAGACCCTTTTTCATTTGAAAATTCCTGAAAAATCAAATCATGGCAGTTTTTATGTTAGTTTTTACTTTAATTGTCGATTGAAGGGTAGGTCTAAAACATTTCAAAGCTTCGAGGCAATAAGCGAACTCGGACATGCCCTGCGCACGCTTAAAACTTCAGGTTGACAATACCTCTGCTCTAAAACATGCACAGAACGTCTATATGTACATACACGTATGTTACGCACATACATCCTATGTCAGTCAGCCTGCAGAGCACGTGTTGCCGAGGTCAAATCCTGTCCACATCTCAGTGACCGTTTTATCCGATTTTCGGCTAACTTTGACAGATTTTATGTTCATGCGTGCGCATAGTCAGGGACGTATAATAAAAAATCGTAATGTTGAAAAGCCCAATGTTACGTATTTAAAGGTGCAGTTTTTCTGCAGTGGGATTTTCCACAAGTCTTTTCCTATACAACACTGATATTCTGAGTAGTTCTGAACTTCAGCCGAGAATTACTATGAGAAGGAAAGAGAAATCGTATTTTTTTTCCGCGCTGTCATTCGATTGAACATATTCCTAAGGGTCAGAATATCAAGTAATATTTCATAAAAATGTTTCAGTTCAAAGACAAATTACAAATTTAAAGGTGCAATTTTTCTGCAGTGGGATTTTCTTTAGCCCGTTAACTTTGTACACGTGTTAGCCCATTGACTTTGTACACGTTTCTAAGCCACCATTTCTATAACTTAGCGATCTGGAATCGTCATCAATGTTACAGCCAAGGAAGACCCTCATACAAAAATTATGCCAAGACTATGACGTCATGATGACGTCATCACCTAATTTTTTTTATTGATTTTTGAAAATGTACGTGCATATTATGAAGTCCTATATCTACAGAACTGTAAGTCTGATTGGGTTGAAACTTGGTATTTGGCTAGACCGGGATGTGTTATAGGTAAAACAAAATTAGGTGACGCCATGATGACGTCATCCGGAGATTTTATATGAATATTTGAAGTTTTTAACCTTTTAGCCATATCTCATGAACGTAACATGCAAAAATCAAAATTCTTTGTGTATTTTGTCTGTTAGGTAAAAGGTATTTGCACAAAATTTTGAAAAAAATATCTGACATCATTATGACGTCATAAAAATGCGATTTTTCAAAATACATATCAGGAAAGGCCTGACTGTCATGAAACTTAGTGGGTAGGTAAATAATGGTACTAGTATACAAAGTTTAAAGTGACGTCACGATGACGTAATCGTTTGGTTTTTATAATTTTTCGATAATTATAATTTTATTCTGCTTCCACAAATTGCACACTTTCTTTCATCGGATTGACATTCAACTTGGTTCAAACCAAAATCACAATGACAAAATGTGCATTGAGAAGGGTCTTAAAAATGACGTCATTGCAGGGCAAGTGATATCATTTGATAAAATTATACTTTAGGAATTATTCTAAGCGTTTTGAACAACCTTTAACTGCATGAAGCACTCTGAAGAGTGACTGCAAAACGACAAAAGAAACAAATATTTGTAAAATGCGAAAAAGCCCTGTGTTCTGTTTGCAAACAGACATACAGCTCTAGTTGGCTTTTCCGCAAAGTAGCGGAAAAGCCTTTCTTTTTGTTCTCATTTTTTTTCTTACTTCTTCTTTTTATTCCCCGGCAAATCCCATAGACATTGTACACGTTTCTTCCGCCCCTCACTTTTGCCATTCATCTTTGTCATACATCGTTCAAAGTCAGCATAGGCTTAGTCCTTATGGCATAGATGTGCCCCGAAGAGTGACGTCATGGTGACGTCATCAAGTAATTTATTATGGATTTTTGAATAATTAATTTTGCCCATAGACTTTGTACACAGAAATTTTAAAAAACATTTTCGACTCTTTGCCAATTATTAATTTACACCACTCTTTGTCCAAGCAAAGACCCTAATTCAAACAACATTGTGGAATGATGACGTCATGATGACGTCATCCGGTGTTTATTTATAGGCAATTAAATTGTGACACTTTTAATATTCAAAAATGCATAAGAAATCAACCGTACGCGTCCGCAGCATTTTGTTGCCGGCAAGTGGTAGAATAGGTTAAGGTCTTTATTTCATTTAGTGTGCGTGAAATCACGTGACCCTTGCTTCCGGTCGAAAAAGGCCAAAACCGGAAGTGGCTTATCATTTGAAAATGGTAATAGATATAAACTTGCTTTTAACGGTGTTAGTCTCTTGGTCAATAGTATTCTTCAAATCATCTACCGATGACGTCATGCAATCTTCGAGCGCCCTCTAGCGACAGGTTGAAAATTAGCAAAAATGTATTTTGAATAGATGTCTGTAGCGAAGTTTGTCGTAATCGCCTAATTATTGGTGTATATGATGACCTTGACCCACTTAAGACGTGTGCGAAGTTTTAGGCAAATGACGTCATCAGGCCGGAAGTTATAATAAAAAGACCCTTTTTCATTTGAAAATTCCTGTAAAATCAACCATGGCAGTTTTTATATTTGTTTTTACTTTAATTGTCGATGGAAGGGTAGGTCTAAAACATTTCAAAGTTTCGAGGCGATAAGCAAACTCGAACATACCCTGCCCACGCTTAAACTTTCACGTTGACATAGCCTCTGCTTCAAAACATGCACATAACAGGACGTCCACAATGTACATGTACATGCACGTACGTTGTACATAGGCACATACATCGTATGTCAGTCAGCCTGCAGCGCACGTGTTGCTGAGGTCAAATCCTGTCCACAGTGACCGTTTTAGCCGATTTTCGGCTAACTTTGACAGATTTTATGTTCATGCATGCGCATAGACAGGGACGTATTATAGCACTCTTGGCATTAATCTTTTTCAGATATCATTAAAAATCGGCATAAGCATAGTCCCTATAGCCAAGACGTGTCCCGAAGAGTGACGTCATGGTGACGTCATCAAGTGATTTATTATGGATTTATGAATAATTAATTTTTCTCATAGACTTTCTCAACAAATCTTTCCCTATACAACACTGATATATCTTACTGAGTAGTTCTGAACTTCGGGTGAGAATTACTATGAGAAGGAAAAAGAAATCGTATTTTTTACGCCTGTCATTTGATTAAAAATATTCCCAAGAATTAGAATATCAAGTAATATTTTATAAAAATGTATCAGTTTAAAGGAAAATCACGCATTTAAAGGTGCAGTGTTTCTGTTGTGGGATTTTTAACCTATTGACTTTTTACACGTTTTCAAGCCACCATTTTCATATTTTGGCGATCTGGAATCGTCATCAAAGTAACAGCCAAGTAAGACCCTCATACAAAAATTATGCCAAGACTATAACATCATGATGACGTCATCATCAAGTGATTTATTATGGATTCATGAATAATTAATTTTTTTCATAGACTTTGTACACAGCTTTCTCCACAAGTCTTTTCCTATACAACACTGATATATCTTACTGAGTAGTTCTGAACTTCGGCCGAGAATTACTATGAGAAGGAAAAAGAAATCGTATTTTTTTTACGTTTGTCATTTGATTGAAAATATTCCCAAGAGTCAGAATATCAAGTAATATTTTAAAAAAATGTTTCAGTTTAAAGGCAAATCACGTATTTAAAGGTGCAATTTTTCTGCTGTTGGATTTTTAACCCATTGACTTTGTACACGTTTTCAAGCCACCATTTTTATAACTTGGCGATCTGGAATCGTCATCAAAGTTACAGCCAAGGAAGACCCTCATACAAAAATTATGCCAAGACTATGACGTCACGATGACGTCATCACCTAATTTTTTTCTATTGATTTTTGAAAATTTACGTACATATTGTGAAGTCTTATATCTACAGAAATGTAAGTCCGATTGGGTTGAAACTTGGTATGTGGCTATACCAGGATGTGTTATAGATTAAAAATGAGGTGACGTCATGATGACGTCATCCTGAGATTTTATATGAATATTTATTTGTTTGGACCTTTTAGCCATATCTCCCGGACGCAACATGCAAAATGCAAAATTCTTTTTTGCATTTGGTCTGTTATGTAATAGCTATTCGCACAAAACTTGAAAAATATGTGACGTCATCATGACGTCATCAAAATGCGATTTTGCATAACTCATATAAGGAAAGGTCCAATTGTCATGAAACTTGGTGGGTAGGTAGTTAATCATACTAGTATGCAAACTTTGAAGTGACCGTCACGATGACGTCATCAACAAATTTTAAAATATTTGTCGATTTTCAAAGTGCGTTTTTGACTCTTTGCCAGTAATTTATTTAGATCACTCTGTGTCCAAGCAAAGACCTTGTACACACGCACATACATCGTATTGCCGAGGTCAAATCCTGTCCACAGTGACCGTTTTAACCGATTTTCGGCTAAGTTTGACAGATTTTATGTTCATGCATATTCAGGGCATATTATTGATTAAAAAAAATCATAATGCGGAAAAGCCCTATGTTCTGTTGCAAACAGACATAGACCTCTAGTTTTTTTCCTCCTTTTTCAGACTTTTTCTCCATAGGTTTAACACACGTTTCTTCCACCAGTCCACTTTGCCACTTTTTTAAATCCGATTGATTTCAGACTTGGTACATACTTAGTTCACCACCCACAGATGGTCCTAGAAGAAATTTGTGATCGTGACGTAATCAGGTGTCAGGTTACGTCACATTAAAGATATATTTTTCCCCATAGGGTTTGTACACGTTTTAAAACACTCCAGTTTGGCATCTTCGTAAATCCGATCGACTTTAAACTTAATTCATACTTAGACCAACACCCACAGATGGTCCTAGACGAAATTCGTGATCGTGACGTCATCAAGTGTCAGGTTACGTCACATTAAAGATGCATTTTTCCCATAGGGTTTGTACATGTTTTAAAATGCTCCATTTCGGCACTTTCATAAATTCGATCGACGTTTCACTTGGTACACACTTAGACCATCACCCACAGATGGTCCTTGAATAAATTCGTGATTGTGACGTCATCAGATGTCACGTTAATTCACATTAAAGATGCACATTTTCCCCATAGGTTTTGTACACGTTTTAAAACACTCCACTTTGGCACTTTCGTAAATTTGATCGACTTGGTACACAATTAGACCACTACCGATAGATGGTCCTAAGAGAAATTTGTCATCGTAGCGTAATGAGGTGTCAGGTTACATCACATTAAAGATGCATTGTTTCCCTATTGGTTTTGTACACGTTTTTCTTCAAACTGAACTTCGGAAGTACAAGTCTGATTGGGTTAAAACTTGGTATGCATATTCACATGGATGTGTTATAGATGGAAATTGAAGTGAAGTCATCATCAAATGTCATGTGAAGTGCCTTAAAGGGGCAGTTTATTCTTTTATAGGTCTATATATCTACAGAACTAAAATGTTCGATTTGGTTGTAACTTGACATGCACATATTATAATGGGCTGTTATAGATGACATTTATAGTGACGTCACTGATTGTTCATCCCGTGCTCAGAGTATTTCAAATATCCGAAACAGCTTGTGTTTGTCCACAAACACATCTCTAGTTTTTTGGGTTTTTTTTCTCCTTTTTCAGACTTTTTCTCCATAGGTTAAGCACACGTTTCTTCCACCAGTCCACTTTGCCACTTTTTTAAATCCGATTGATTTCAGACCACCACCCACAGATGGTCCTAGAAGATATTCGTGATCGTGACGTCATCACGTGTCAGGTTACGTCACGCATTTTTCCCCATATGTTTTGTACACGTTTTAAAACACTCCAGTTTGGCATTTTCGTAAATCAGATCGACTTTAAACTTAATTCATACTTAGACCACCACCCACAGATGGTCTTAGATGAAATTCGTGATCGTGACGTCATCAAGTGTCGGGTTACGTCACATTAAAGATGCATTTTTCCCCATAGGGTTTGTACATGTATTAAAACGCTCCATTTCGGCACTTTCGTAATTCCGAATGACGTTACACTTGGTACACACTTAGACCATCACCCACAGATGGTCCTTGAAGAAATTCGTGATCGTGACGTCATCAGGTGTCAAGTTACGTAACATTAAAGGGGCATTTTTTGTCCATAGGGTTTGTACACGTTCTTTTCTCCTTAGGGTTTGTACACGTTCTTTTCTCCATAGGGTTTGTACACGTTCTTTTCTCCATAGGGTTTGTACATGTTCTTTTCTCGATAGAATTTGTACACGTTCTTTTCTTCATAGGGTTGATATTGGGATCTGTTACATGTGATAATATAGGTGAAATCATAGTGACTTTATTTGCTGTCATGTGAGGGCACCCTGACTTTGCATCATTTCCATCCCCATGGCTCCAGATGTATGCTTACGATTCGGTTGAAACTTTGTATTCACACAAAGGGGCATATTTTTTTTCTATTAAAGGTCTACATGTATATCTATATGTTCGATTTGGCTGTACGTAACTTGATATGTACGTATAATGTCATGTGTTATAGATAACATTTAAAGTGACGTCATCAAGTGTTCATCATATGCACAGAGTATTTCAAATATCCGAAACAGCTTGTGTTTGTCCACAAACACATTTCTAGTTATATTTATGTCTTCACTTGTCATTTATTTACCAAATATGTAATTTTGAATTACAGCATGACTTGTGGGGTTCTGGAGTCCTTTCATACTTCTAAAATATAACTTTTACCATAAACATATAAATTAAAGTTATCACATCTTTTGCTCTTTATTTTTTAATACAAATAAACACATAATTTAATCTGATTTATTAGATTATTGACCTTTGTTGCTTGGTCAAGTGACTTTTATTTTCTATTAACTCGATAGTTAGAAAATATCAGATGACAATTTTATTTGGTTAAAGACCTGCTTTGTCAACTACCCGAACGGTTGAATTCAAGTAATTACTGTCTTTAGCTTTATTTATAATATTTTAGTTAACCTTTATATGTCATTCACTTTGATCTTCTTTATATCGCATACTCATTGCAACTTAATTCATTAACTTTAATCGTCCTTATCTTTCATCTCTGTACTTTGCTACTTGATTTACACCTTAAGAACTCCTACCCCCGGGTGATGCTGATTATAATAGCATTTGTGAGTGGACGCTGGGGCGGCGGCCGGTGGCGGTGAAAATTTTATTCTGCCAAGTAGAAAATGGCTGCTGTCTTGTTGCTGGCACAATGTATCATGAAGCTAAGCATGTCTCCCTGTACGTCTTGGTTGTACAGGCTTCAGCGCTTTTTCCATTGTACTTATGATTTGCATTTTCATGGTTATGTAATCACGTACTAAATCGGTGCGTTCGATTACTTCCCCGTGCTTACTCGTGCAAGCGCGACAGCGTTCGATTGACCTCTCACGTGACTTCTCGCGCTTACTCGAACCTGTCTGTGTATATGGAGATCAATGGGCCCAAGTCAACCTCGTGCCCCGTGGGAACGATCTTGCACCGCCATGTTGTTTCCCATCATGCCTTACGCGATTGTAACCCCTGGAATTGTGTAATTTAAATGTGCTGAAATACGGTACATTATAATTAGGGCTGCAGTTTATCCGTTTTACGCGCGGCGCCATCTTTAAAATGTTAAAAGTTGTGATTTTGAAGAATCAATCCTTTCAAACACAACGTTTGGACGTTGTGTTCATTAGCAAAGATTTGTATTAAATGTACGTACCCCTTTCGTGCCTTTACAACCACAGATACAGGTTTTTTTTACGAAAAACGCGGCAGACATAATCCATATCGTACAGGCATTGCGACTTTTGAATCATATTTTTTTTCGTACGTGACGTTACGTGCAAAGCACGCGAGTGCATTATGGGCGCGCCCGGCGTGCAATTTTGCGCGCGCAGTACGCTGTGAATAGCCATTCAGTGTCATTTACGTCATCATCACAGCCAGGGGTTAGTGTAAGGAACGAGCACGCGCCCAAGGAGTCGAGGCTGGGCCCAAGTGACCGACTCGCCGAGCCGGTTACTTGGGTAAGTATCCCATGCAAGTATAAGGCCATGCAACATCCGGCGGGTGCCTCGTCAGCCTGTGTTCGAAACGGGCCTCCACGGAGCATAGCTATGCAAGGAGCTACGGCAACAAATTATTGTGTTACGCCTGGGAAAAATGTTGCAACCTGACGCCACTTCTTTGTACAAAGTCTATGGAGAGTCAAGAATTTGTTTTCCTAACAACATTGGAAATAATTATTTCTCAGTCCCAGATTCATGTGTTATCATCATTTTGCAATGAATGACCTTTATTGAGATGATATATGAAGAAAAAAAGTGGCGTCAGGTTGCAACATTCCCCCGAAAAGAAAAAACAAAGGGAAGAAGAAAAAAAATAATAGAGGCGAGATCTCATATTTAATGGGTTGGGGGAGCAAAATGTCCCTATCCCCTCTGAAACTGATAAATCGAGAATATGTTGAGAAAAGCATGATTTTTTTGGAAAACACGTTTTGCCCCCCTCTAGCAAAAATCCTGGCAACGCCCATGTTTCCAGCTCTTGCACGAAACTTTACCCGAAACCGTTCGTTTATTTTGCACCACTGCGCATGTCTGTTTAACACGAGGAGCCGGGCGCGAGTAACCTGGGGGGAGTAATCGAACGCACTGTAAGTGATTCAGCTTTCTGCTTTGTTCCCTGTGATTCTTTTGTAAGTGCCATGTACAGCTCCCAACTCTGTTGAGTTGTGATACACTAAATAGAATGACCAGTCATCCATAAATTTCACTAAGTGTTACTTAATTTATTTATATAGGTTTATACAAAATCGCCTCACCATACTTTGAGAGAAAAAGAAAAACGGTACCTTTTAGGTCTAAATTTATTCCATTTGGAAAGCCAAACGATTTACGCCACTTTAAAGTGTGTGGTTTAAAATGTTTTATCCTTAGATTCTTCAAACCGAAATGCCTGTTACGATTCCATTTAATCAAATGATATATTTTTCAACTAAACCTTTTAGAAAAATGTATATTTATGAACATTATTTATAGATATTTGACAAAATTGATTATTACTTCCGACAAAAGAAAGGTTAAAAATGGACCGCCATTCCCAAAATGGATGGCTGACACGGTACCTGTTTATATCTATGTTTAAATTGTGAAGAAATCAAATTTGGAAAATTCACATCGCCGTGAGATATGTAGCTACATCTCAGGCTATATGCAACCGTCCCGGGAACACGGGTGATTGTATCCTCGCGTTTTCAATCAATCACAGGGGAAGTTTCCATCAGCTCTTTTCAGTTGGATAAATCAGCCGCTTTCCACTCGAGATGATAATATGTTTTTTTTTCAGGACTAGAGTGACCCTTATCAGGGTGACAATCTTCCCAGACGAGACACCACTCAGACCTAAGGGTGCAGGTCCACATTGGTGGCAATACAGCGTGTCCCAAAAACAAATCCCTCTCATAGACCACAGAATAATTACCAAAATCAAGTTTTATACTCAATCAAGTTTACATATTTAGAAAGCCCACTTAATTTTGTAGTTCCTGTGAACATTTCAAAGGTCTCGCTTTATTGGTTTTGAATACACAGGCTCTTATGTAACAGCAGTGCTTTCCGGCCCATTCCAAGTTTGACAAAAAGAAATGCACACTACAGACATACCATACCTTATTCCATGCTTCACTTTTATTTCAACAACTGTGTTCTTGTTTTTGTTATTAAGTAACTAAAGTCAAGTTCATTTACTTTTTAAATGAAAACTAATCAAAGTTCAGTTCCACTGGTCGTGTGTTTGCTTTCACAGGGTGTGTTCCACTTATGGTTTGTCCTGCTTGTAAACTTGTATTGTCCTCCTGCACGTCCTTCCACCTGATATCCATTCAAGGCAGTGCAGAAAATGTAGCACTGCAAACTTGAAATGGGCTGAAAAGCACTGCTGTTACATAAAAGACTGTGTATTCAAAACCAATGAAGGAGACAAATGAAATTTTCAGAGAACTTACAAAATAAAATGGGTTTTCTAAATCTGAACACTAAATTGAGAATAATACTTGATTTTGGAATTAATTTAGCAGTCTATCAGAGGGACATTTTTTTGGGGACACGCTGTATACTGCCGATTGTAAATGATTGGTAATTACTCTCTGTAAACTGCACAAAAGAACCTTAAAAGCAGACATTTTAAAGACAAACTGTCGGTAACCTCAGGCAACACTGATAATTAATTCCTCAATATGGCGTAGTTGTTTTATTATGCCTTCGATTGGTATGACTAAAACTGCATCATTTTATTTGCTGTACGAAAAGCTACCGGCAACGGAATATTCTTAATGACAAACCTGAATCAGGTTCCAGTGGTGTGAAGCCTGGGCCGTGGGTTCTGTGCCTAAAGAGCAGCCGGCGCCAATTATCATGATCTTAGTAGTTGTGGTGTTGTAAAGTTCCCGGTACATTACGTCCGTAGCCGTCCCTCCATCACACTTCAAAGAAACAAATAAAATACAAGAGAAGATAACGCAATTGATTAAAAAAAAATTAACAATGGTTTGTGATAATAAAATTGTTTTATTCAAAAACCATTTTGCAGTATAAACTTTATGGTATTCTTATTTTTAGCTTCTAATTCTGATTGTTATTTATAATCTTTATTACAATGCTACTTATTAAGCCCCTTTTCAAATAGATAACCAAACTTTACCACATAATATAAATAAATACAAGGCATTTATTCTGTATACCATCTTTTGTATTAATCATCAAAACCGTATTATATTTTACTTTCAAGTCAGACAATTTATTCAAACCAACTAGAATCTTTTGAATTATGTTCATGACATCCTTGTTTAATAATTAAATCGATACACATTTTGACACGAGAAACAGAGCTGTAACCAGGGGAATGACAAAACATATCCTGTAAATGGTTTTCTTTCTGGTTTGACCGGGTCAGGGGAGCATTGTGTAACATTCTCCGAAATAAAATATAGAAACGGGCGCTCCTTTCATCGAATGAGATACAGCACAACATCCTCCTTTTTAAATCTGCAACGGCCGGCCGCCCAGTGGTGATTCCCCCCCCCCCCCCCACCCCACTTTCAAAACTGTTCCACCGCCCGCCGCCGCTGTGTCTGAAAATGAGAAGTTCCCTTTACCGGTTCCTAGACTCGTCAGTGTTGTACACCAAAGGACGCCGGACAGAGACCATTAAATTGCAAGTACTGCAAGTACTGTACTCTTTCAGAAGGTGTTATTTTCTTCCCTTTTTAAAACTAGGAGAATCGAACCAGTCTTGTATACTAGAACCTGTGATAGATTCATGTCATGCACAGAATTATTTATGGTGTCAATTCTGTTAATTTCATGTTCCCGTTCATGGAGTGTTTGCTATCATCTTGGCAACGTGCACTTGGTTCACCCCTCCCCGGCCCCTTTCTAGCCATGTTCGTAAAATCCGGCCAATGGTCATCCAATGGTCAGTATTGGTCATTTATAGGAATATTTACAAAATGCTTCTTCTCCCACAGTCTTGACCCAACTAATGTAAAACTTGGTCAGTATTATCATTAGACCAAGCCTCACAAAAGCTGTTCACAGAATTTGGATAGTGGTCACCTATTGGTCAGCAGGGGTCATTTCTTCAGTTGATTGTCTAACACTATGTGCAATGAAGAAACACAGATATGCAGGTTTTGTTAATCGGCTGGTAGGCGGCCAGTTCCCATGCATGACGTGTATTCGAGGAAACGGAGTTATGGCAAGTTTTGTATAACTTGCTTAGCATACAGTACCAAGGGCGGATCGGGGGGGAGCCAAAGGGGGCCATGCCCCCCCCCCCAAAAAAAAACGAAACCATTTTTTTTTTTTATGTGACATCGCAATAAAGGCAGGCAATGAGTACACCACCATCTTTTCCTCAAAAAAACATTGGTTAAAGTGGTCAGAAATTGCCTCAGATCGCACCACAGAGCATCTAGAATTCCAAACAATTTCGGGGCCCTTGAGCGGGCCCCGAACCCCACGCCGTAATTTTTTTGACCCACTTTTTGGGGGAACCAAACTTTTTTTGGCCCCCCCCAAAAAAAAAATTGTGTTCTGGATCCGCCCTTGTACAGTACGTGCATTGCTGGAGACATAATTATGGCAAGTTTGGTTGGGGGGGGGGGCACATGGTGACCGTTTTAGCCGATTTTCGGCTAACTTTGACAGAATTTTTTTTAGAAAACGAGTTTGACAGAAGATTTGACAGAATGATTTTTTTTTGGCAGATTCCTTGCAGAATTCTGCAAAAATGGTTATTTGACAGAAAAACATAGCAAATTTACAAAAATGGTACATTTGTTTAAAAAAGGTAGTCCAGGTGCTGAGGTTTACTGGAAACCTGACTTCGTCATGACGCAACCGCAAATTTACGCAATTTCATAACATCTTTATGCGACTACAGATTGTTTATAATGCAATTCGAACCATAATTAAGGCAATACTACAACATCTGCATGTGATTTTAAGTGTTTATAGTGTATTTCGAATAATTTTGGGGAATTTGGCAGATTTTTGATAAATCTGACAGATTTGTGAAGCGCATTTAGCAGAATTTTGCCATAACCGTACGGTCACGGGGGGGGGGGGGGCAGTTCGCATGTATAACGTATATTCGGAAAACGCAGTTATGGCAAGTTTTGTTTCATAAACTTGCATGGTTAGCATACGCTATGTGCAATGTGTGACAAGATTTTTGTTATCGGCATGACTAAGCTGCGTATTCAAAAATACGAAGGCCAAACAACACTACCGCTCACTGTGATTAATTTTTGATGTTTGAGGCAAATTCATCTACAGAGATTACCAATGGTTCATGTATTTTCTCGGCCGGCGTATTAAATGTCAAATGTTGTCTGTTAATGGTTTAAACCAAGCGTTTTTGACAGTGCGCGCGAGTCAGTTCAGACCATATAGAGTAAAGGAACGCGCGGATGTGCAGCGAACCGTTAAAGCGGCTATTTAGGCTGATATCCGTGCTTTGGAAAGTACATTAGCTCTAGTTTCCCTCCTCCTGCTGCTCATCACCGGACTCATCATAGAACAACCACCAAGACAAGAACTATGAACCTTTGTTAGTCGCACTGCTCGTCCAGCCACTCAAACTCTGGTAATCTATCATGGCATACATGTATTGTTATTTTCTTAAACTGAAGTCTTTTGTATTGATTTTGTTGAAGTAATAATATTAATTGTTAATTAAGGTGTGAACCGCTTTGCCTTTGCTTTATTCATGTCCACTTTGTTTTGGTTCCTTTTCTGGGGAGTGAATTTTGGGGTTGGGTTTACTCTTTTCTTTGAAGATCAAGGAAAAAATGTACAAATCAGAAGTGGGAGAAAAAGTGCTTATTGCAAATCTTTTAACACTATGTCGATGTTTAATTCAATTCGCCATGTTTAGCAACGGCAATAACCCAGCCTGATATAGGTAATGAACTAGACATAAAATTAGGAGGTGTGTCCTTTTCTTTTTGGATTACACTTTTTTGCCACCGATGTTAGATTTGTATTTGTGAGATTTTGGGCCTGCCGTCCCTAGTGATCGAGTCACTGAATGATTACCTGACTGACTGAGTATAAATTATTTTCTAAACCAACCAGACTTTCGGGTACAGCTGCAGTGCTCGACAAGGCGAGTCTTAATTGTTTCTGTTTCACTGAATGCAGTCAAGCTGAATTTGAGCAGAGTGGAATTGTACTTGCCTTTGTGTCTAGTGGTATGATGACTAACTGGTATCCAGGCAACACATCAGGGTTGGCGTTGACGTCTTGGGCAGCAAGTTGACTGGCAGGCCAGAAGGCTTCCCCAGCCGGAAAGGAGCCAGTCATCGGGTAGAGACCAAGGAGGTGTAGCCGGGTGGGGTTAGGATCGCAGATAGCTGGGCTGAAAGTACCGGTCAGTGTCAGGGAGAAAGCGAGGAACAGCAGCATCACAATCAATGCTCAACTCTTATGAGAAAACGGGCATCCGACCAATGCAGACGGCGCAAAGCTTACGGCGTTGCGTTTTTATCTATTCTGTTTGAGAATGACTTTAGGGCAGAAGCTTCCAAATTCAGTAGAAAAATGTCCACTTTGGACAGGTAACCAAAGAGACTGTAAACGGTAAACCACGAAAATGTTACAGTGAAAACAACGAGGTTGGTCTTCATACAATTTTTTTTAGAAGAATGAACACTTTGGAGACACTGAAACACAATATGGTGTTTGCATGGATACAGCGTATTTAAGCCTCTGTGCAGGCTGAGGCATGACTAATATACGCGATCGATGACGTTACAACAGTGACACGTACCGTGCGTTTCCACTTTATAAGCCAATGATCATGGCATCACGTCCGTTTCTGCCGCACTTTCTACTGCACGTGTGCGACTCCTATTTTTACCGTTTATAGACAACTTAATTTGGGAGCCGTTATTGTTATATCATTATTTCGTCCAATCACTGTAAATTTGTCGAAGAAACGTTAAAAAAATATATATCTTTTCTAAAAACGTAGAAACACTGATAACATGGAACAACCGTGTTTTTTAAGATGTCGTTTTGTTTTCGACAAAATCATAATTTCGGAGGTTCCCAACATTCGTACCTGCAAAGAGGGGATTATCCAGTATTCGGATTTGGGAGCAAATTTTAGCGACATTAGTTTATCTTTTGATTGACAGTGTTTGAATATTGTCCAAAAACTGCTCCAAAGTATATAACAACGCAACTGCGATCTCAGAGAATTATTCAGGTTTGTTGAGGTCTGATACCACGTATCGCGATCAATAACAGAAACACCTGACAATACCGTTCACTCGGCTCTTAAAATTGCTCACAGTACTTTATTTTTTGGGTAGAATCAAACATGAGCATGATGAGATTTTGACGTGGCGTTACAAGGATTTATATTAAATTTAAGTACCTTTGTCGTCCCTTTACAACACAAATCAATTACAAGTACATCACAAGTCATAAGTAAATAAGTGACATACCACTTTGTTTTCTTCATTTGTCTACCCTGAATACATATTGTGGGGGCATAAAAATGGGCTTCCGGAATCAAAATCGAAAAGGAATAGAACAGTCTTGAAAAAAAAAACATGTAACTTGACCTGTAGCCGATAACGCATGGGCAGAGATAGGCGCGCAGCCACCAGAGACCAGCGTTCACCGACCAGGAACAGCTACTAACGACCAAGACCACCGACCAGCTACCAGCGTCAAACCTCAAGCCATCAGCAAGGACCGACCAGCATCCAGCAACCAGCATCCAAGCTCAAGTCACCAGCAATGAGGGTTCAGCGAAAAGCAACTCGATCATGACCACCGACCACCGCCAAGCGACCAGTTACTGGCGTCCAGTGACCAGCGCAAGGAGCTACAAGGTACCAGCAACCAGCGACAAGCATCTAGCGACCAGCGACCAGCCGCCAACGATGATGAGTACGAAGCGACCAGCACGAAGCGACAGGCGACAACCGACCAGTGTCAAGCCACCAGTGATGAGGCACTACAAGCTACCAGCGACCAGCGATCATGTCAAGCGACCAGCAACCAGTGAATAGGGACCAGTAACCAGCGACTAGCGGCAGGCGACCAACAGCCACCGACCAGCGACCAGCAATCAGCGATGAGCGACAAGCGACCAGTGACCACCGACAAGCGACCAGCATCCAGCGACCAACGACCAGTGACCAGCGACCAACGTCCACTCTCCAGCCACCAGCGACTAGCGTTCAACAACCAGTAACTAGCGACCAGCGAGTACCGCCAAGCAACATGCAACCAACATCCAGCGCCCAGCGACCAACGACCAGCAACCAGCGACGAGCGACTGGCAACCAATGACCACCGACCAGCGACAAGTGACAATCGACCAGCGTCCAACGGCCAGCCACCAGCGTCAAGCGTTCAAAGTCCAGCCAACAGGCAACAGCGACCAGCCACCAGCGACCAGCCACCAGCAACCAGTGACCAGCAACCAGCGACCAATGATCCAGACCAGCAACCTGCGTGCAGCAACCAGTGAGGCGCGACCATCGACCAGCATTTAGCATCGAGCCACCAGTGACCATCGACCACCGTGCAGCAACCACTGACCACCGTCCAGCACGACCAGCGTCTAGCGACCAGCCACCTCTGACCACCAACCAGTGAGGAGCAACCATCAGCGACCAGTGGCCAGCGTCGATCCAGCAACCAGCTAGGAGCAACTATAGTGACCATCGACCAGCATCCAGCCACCAGCGAGCAATGACCAGCTACCAGCAACTATAGTGACCAATAACCAGCAACAAGTGACCGCCGTCCAGCGAAGAGCGACCAGCAACCAGTGACCTGTGACCATCTGAGCGTGGTCAACAAATTTCAGTATCTGGGTTCTGCAGTTAATTACCAGCACCAACTACCTGGATGCCAAACTTGACTTCCAATAGGTAAGGCTGCAACCACCTTCGGCTGACGCGTGCTCGTGTTTGGGACAACCAGGCTTACTCTATCAAGCAGAAGATTTGCACACGTACGTGTCCTGTGTTGAGTGTTCTATTCTACTGCAGTGAGTCATGATGGCCGACCTACCGCTGCCAGGAACGTCAAGTGAACGCCTTTCATTTCTGTGGCCTGCCTTCAATTCTTTGAATCTTTTGGCAAGACCGAGTCTCAAGCCCTGCCATTCTTGAGCTCACATGAGTCAATGACATGCTCACATTGCTGTTAGCTCGCCGCCGTCATTGGTCTGGTATGTCTGTAGACAGGAGGACAGTCGACACTGCCAAAGGACATCTTCTTCGGAGAGCTGCATGGCTCTTGTTCCACGCCCCCTGGTCGTCCAAAACTTGGATGTCCTAAAGCGTGATCTACGGGCTCTCCAAATTTCAGTTAGCTCCTGGCAGACGTAATAAGTTTTACTTAAGGCGCGCGCGTCTGGGTGGAAGCCATGCGTGCCCTAAAAGACTATTGGATGGAGGTTTGCTACCCTTTTCGGGTAGCAAAAATCGAGATAATAAAAAACATGAGAAATTCTTGACAATATGGGAAAAGGCAGCTTTGTCCAATGCCGGCAAATTAAGCCACGATGGACTTGGCGAAAGGCTATACTCGACAGGATAGACCACTATTACTAGCCATGGATCACACCAAGATTTGTTGCGACAACATAAGCAATTCTGAAAACCCAGAAAACAGCACAATTGGGAGATCGCTCAATGAGGATCCACAGGTCGCGGGTGCTAGGTTCAAACCACACTCGTCAAAGTCTTTCATCAACTTTGCAAACTTGATGTAGTCGGTTTCTCTATGTGGTTTATTTGAAAATGTGAAATAAAAAAATTGCATACTCTTTAAAAGGCAGATCCAGAACCAAATATTGGGGGGTGGGGTGGGGCAAGCGGGCTAGAGTACAATTTACTTTGTTTTTTCATTAAAAAAGGGGAGGGGTTCGGTATAATATTACATCACGTGTATTCCACCTTGTTATATTCAAACTTAACGGTATGTGTAGCCGATGGCTTGTCAGGGGAAAAAACCTACGCAACGTGGGTTTTAACTCATTTCCTGACACTTGTAGACACTCCGATAAACAAACAAAAAAATCATTTGGGGGGGGGGGGGTCCCAACTGGCCCTTCTGGATCCGCCAATGTCCTCTTTGAGTAATCCCTGTGCTCAGGTTCTCTGCTCCTGTTTATTTCTTTGCTTTTGTTCAACTTTGAAAAGTTAATATAATGCACCTAGTCGGGTTTCCTTTGTACTTTACTTGAAAATCACTAAAATATACAAGTACCGGCATTATTTTTTAGCTATGTATGGGAAACGGAAAAACATATTCAATGCTATTAATGAAGAATGATTAAAAAACAACTATAAAAATGAAAGATATACAGAACTGCACAACATTCTGATTTAATGACAGAACGATTTTTTACATATTATATTAAAATGTAAATATGAACAAATCCCTAACATATAAAATAAATATCATTATTTATAAATATTCTATTAGAAAATTGTAAACAGAAGACCGAGATAATTAATATTTCTGAATGTGGACTCATCTGAACTTCGAAATTCCCCACCGCCTAAAATATATATAATGCTTGCAAACATTTTCAAGTAAAGAGAACATGTTTCTATGTGTAAACCAATGCATGTTGTACAGATATTGCCTAATTATCATCATGTACATGAGCCCACTACCAATCCAGGTGAAGTATGTGATTGTTTTCAATGTTTGGAATAATGTATTGTCTGTGTGTGATTTAATTTACATGTAATTGATTAAAGGCCGAAAGGTCAGGCAATGTCTATCCGGTTTTGAGGTAGCAGGACAAACTTAACAAGTCTCACTAAATGGTACTGAAGGCGGTTTGGCATTATAGATACACAGGACCATTTGGCTTTTGTGCATGTTTTTTGTGTGAAGAAAACAATACTGCTGAAAATTGTAAGAAGTTTAAGTTTCAGACGGAGAAAACATATTGTTTGTTTCTCGTATCTAAATTGTGTTGCTTAGGCCAAAAAAAACAAGTCTCCGGTTTCTGGTATGGAGCTTGCCCCAAAAGTGGTGCGGCGACGCGGCTTTTTTTTTTTTTTACCTGTTTTTTTTTTTTTTTGGCTTCAAATGTCGGCTGATGACTGCAAATGGTGCCCGACTAAACTTAGTGCAAATATATGGGAGTCGAGAGAGGCCACATAAATCTTATTCTCGATCATAACCCCATCTAAAAACACGTTAAAATTGTGCAGCAGCAGAATTCCAGGCAAACCAGTGAGTTTGGCGGTTTTGAAACATCATCTTGTATTGAAAAAAAAAACTTTTTCATTTTGCCGACGCGCATGGCTACGGCGACGCGCGCGCATACCAGAAACCGGAGACTTTTTTTTTTGGCCTTAAGCACGTAAAGAATACTGTCGCGTTCAAAGATTGTTTTTTTTCCCCAAGTGATACCAATTCAGGTGGAGAATTGCACAGGGTATTTGGTACCAGTCTTATCTTCACTTTGAGCGAGGATATTCTCGTTAAATTGGTAGGTACAGCACACTTCCGGGTAATTGCAAATGCTCCTACGTGCATTTAAAAAACCTACTGTCATTTTTCATATTTGGTATCACTTCAAAGCCACACAGGATTATCTGCAATAACCCATGAAAGACCTACCAATGAAGATAGGACTGGCACCAAATACCCTGTAAAATATTTCCGCCTGAGCGGTATCGTTTGGAAGTAAACAATAATGGATGGTGATTTCAAAATAGGGGCACACTTTTTAACTTTTCTTTTACGTGCATTAGCAACAAGACCTAGTTACAAGACCCCAACAAATTGTATGTTTTCTGTTTTCTCAAAGTGTATAGTTGCCACTGAGATAAAACTCTAACAGCCTACTTTTCATGTGCCCTATTATAAATAAGAATAAGATTTTGAGCAATTGTGGTGCTTCAAATATATTTTTCATCATACACCAGTAATTCTTTTCCAAAGACTTCTACTGCAATAAGTTCACATCCACCTGCATCTAATTGTTATGTCCTCTTCACCTGGATATTTACACAGCTAGGTGTACATTGGACGGATTAGTTCGGCATAAATAATATGTAAATATTCTTTGGTGAATACAGAAATTATTACAACTTGCTGAATTATTTGAATACAACATTATGAGGTGCACAACTAGTTTCTGGACGGACATCATTGAAAGATGGAACGGGAACATTTTCCAACCACACGGCTAAGGACCACTCAAGAAATAAAGAATAACGTTCAAGAGAGAGAAGACATTTTTGGATATTTGAAACACTCTGTCAGTCTAGCCATGAACACCATGCATAAAAGGTAGACAGCGTTTGGAGGCCCACAAAAAAAAAAACACATTATATCATATCCTTGAAAATGCACCCTTATCCCATTTACTTTATTTTAAAAATATATTTTGCGATTTTCAAGGGCATTTTGGTCCTTCTTTTGGTGTATGCGCTAATTTAAATTTCCATATTCATGAGCAAACTGTGATGTCATTCAAGGCAAAAGCTTTAGTATGACAGCTGCCCAAGTACCAAAACAAATATACATGTACCAGAATTTTGGATTTGATGTGGTGGTAAATTGTATGCATTTGGTGATTGTTCATTGTGGTTTCGGTACATGACCGTGAGTTCAAATGCACAAACGTTTTCAATGAGCAAATTTTTGGGTTCATAATTTGAACAAAAACCCTTCAATTGAAGAGTGTGTACCATTATGACATCGCAGAAACAGCAACTTCTGTCGTCTGAAAAAAGCATGAAACACTTCAATGTTATAAAAAAAGTGCACTTTATAAACGTTTAAATCAAAAATGGATGTCTCATAGTTTTCATACATTTCAGAAGAAGTGTAAAATTCATTTCATGGTCCATTGAACAAATAGTTGTGCAGGACACAACACATGCGAATTCCAAGTCAATAACGCACAGAAGGATGTACACTGTACACATGAGTTTTCACCAAAATGTTCGCAAATGCAAAGCGTCTTCGCATATAAAGTGTTAGGAATATGACCGCTTGCAATAATAATATAACAATATAATATCGGAGTCTTATACAGCGCATGTATCTACCAACAATTAGGTACTCAAGGCGCTGGAAATTATGTCTATTATTAAAGGAAGGTAAATAAAGTTTATGAGAAATATGAGACCCATTATGTAGTACCTTATAAGGGTTTACAAGGTACTGCGGCGCATATTGCAGCCACTGCCAGAAACACCGGGGCAAGCCCCTTCTCTTAGCGATAAATGTTACTGGGTTCTTTAATGTGCATTACACAACACACGGGACCTACGGCTTTACGTCCCATCCGGAGGACGAAGCAAGGACGAAGCCTTGCTCAAGAGCACAAGCACCATGTTCCCACGGTCAGGATTCGAACCCATGTACCACGGCACACGAGTCAAACACCGTAACCATTGGACCACAGCACCCCACAATGCCTACCAGAGTCCAAGCTAACTCTATGTTTCATGTAACTGGGAAGGAGGTCCTTGTGCGAGGAGTTCATAATGAACGGATTAAAGCTGTGTGGTAGCCTAGTCCATCACAAGTCCTAACATCTTCTCACAAGCCAACCACAACTCCTCCATTTGTGATTCAAGTCGGAAGGTATTCAACTGAATTGTAACGAAGGCATTCCCTTCTTATTGCTCACCCCGTTACTCATGACTGGACGATGAAAGGATTTGTGATTAAATGGAAGGACTTGTGATGAGCTTGTCAACAAAACTAGAGTAAAGACAGCTCTTCAGTTATAAAATGCTTATATCTGCGAAACAACAGTATATTTACACAACAAATTCTGAAACGTCAGTATTAGGTGGCCTGCGAGTCTCTTGTCTCGAGTTATACTCCAAAATTACAACGTGGTGGGAACATACTGACAACAGATACAGCCATAACTCTCAACACCTCTTGAAATCGAGATTGCTTCTACGGGTGTTGCTAGAAGGGGGATATGGGGGGGGGGGTTGACCCTACCCACCTCATCAATCATTTGTGTTGGAAAAAATCATGTCTGTCGGCAAATATGTCCAGACAAATACATGTAGTGCCACTTATTGTCTGATAATGTCCAAGGTCGTATGCTTTGAACAGCAACCCCAAAAAGGTACAAAAGTATCAAGCCCCCTCCCCCTCCCCCTTACTTTTTGGTGAATGCTTTGAACAGCAACCCCCAAAAGTACAAAAGTCTCATGCCCCCTCCCCCTCCACCTTACTTTTTGGTGAATGGGTGACCTTTCAGGATGGATTGACAAATTATTGTCAACCCATCCCCCCTAGGAACTGGTCTGGCAATGCGCTACATGCCCAGTTGTTTTTACTTATATGTGGAGGCAAGCTGACTCATTCATGTTATTCAGTAGATTCCACCACATTCAATTATCTATTTTTCAGGAGCTCTGTTCTTGCGGTGACCAGAATCTTAAACGCCTCTTCGCTGCCGGGTGCGATGTTCTTGTCCGGATGGAGAATGACTGCCATCTTACGATAGGCTTTATTGACATCATCTCTGAAATAGGGGAGAGAAAAAATTAGAAGAAATACCAAGTAAAAAGTTGTGCATACATAGAAAAACAAAGGCTATTTATAAAATCTCACTTTGTCTCTGGTTGTGGCTCCAATTCTCCAGATCCATTTGAAGAATTTTAATGTTCAACCCTAATACAGAGAGACTCCAAATTTTGCCTTGATGCATTCGGGCACATGATCACTGTACACTAACGAGGCCCTCTTGAATGGAGAAACCATTGTGCATGCTATTGTACAAAGCAACGGCCCCCTGGATGGATTATCTGAACAATAGCTAGCACAATGCTTTCGCCATTGAAGGGGGCCTCCGTGATAGAAGTGATAGAAGTGATTGGTCTATAATAGTAGGACGGCTATATCCATGAAGCTAACATTGGATGTACCAGTATATTAAACAAATGGGTCAATTTCAAATGGACCACTAAGCATTACAATTTGAGCAAGAAGCAACGAATTTTGCTTTGTAAAAAATGTTTGACTGGTTTACAGATTTGTTCAACTGGGAAGCTGAACCTGGAGCCACAGCTGGAGACAAAACCAAGGTTTGAAAAATGCCCAAGCTAGAAATGCGGCAAGTTAGGGGCTGTTGACAGTGTGCATGTTAACAAGACTCCAGGGAGGTCAAAAAAACATGGAGTGTGCACATTTCAATGGGCCTGTTAACACTGGGTGCGTACATATTGCAAAGTAGATACAGTAAACTCCGGCTAAACCGACATCGTATAAACCGTCATATCGCTTAAATCAGCCGTCTGAAGAAAGTCCCGATTGTCTCTAATGTATTTCCATTGACATTTTCATTTCTAAGTCGGCCTTTGTAAGCCGCCATTTCGCCTATGTCGGCGTGTCAGTCCCATTTCCTCAAAACCACATAAATTCCTCTGCATAAGTCGGCATCGTGCTCTGCGGTTTGCAAGAAGTGTCAAGTGAAAAGTCCCACACACTGCTAACTGACATCTGTTTATCAATGGCACGGCCCGTGATCGATGCATCGGCCAGAATGTGTACACTAATCGCACGTGTAAACTGTTTCATGCACAGTCTGTACATTGTGTGCATCGTTCGCTTACACGTACGCGATCAAAAAGGGGTTTTCGCGATAGCACATCAATACCAGTACCCCCTCTCGACTGCACGCAATGCGCTCTGTTCATTTTGGGGGGTCCCCTTATTGTACCAGTACCATGTTTGTGACTGTACATGTACGTACGTGCACAATGCACACTACATGCACATGGACGTACGTACGTGCACAATGCACACTACATGCACATGGACGTACAGTATGCAAGCGATCTATATATCGTACCACAGTTAACGCTAGCCGACCGCGCCGTCCTTGCTTCGTACGTACGTACATGTACATGTATGACTTTCTGTGATCAATACCACAGCCTGTTTGTGATGATAAACATTGAGGATATATTTGCTGGAATAAACCATGGATGTAAAAATAAACCAGGGTAAACCAAAGCCTTTGAATTTTAACCATGAATCTTGTTGGCATGATCCAGATACAGATGCGCATAGGCAATTAATTCAATCTATTTTTTTCACTCACTTCGTGATTCAATTTGTGTATTTGTGTAAGTCGGCAAAATGACGACTTGCAGCAGAAGCCGACATTCGCGTAAGGTCCCGAGAGTGCCGTCTTAGCCAAAGTTTACTGTATAACCAATGAGCTTAAAACCAGAGCATGGTTGGTCATGTTATTATGGAGCTTGGCCATATTGTTTCCTGTAAACCTTTCTATAAATTTGCATAACTTGACATACTTTTGCACATTTTCCACCCATTTGTAAATGTTTACTACTTCGCAATATGCTGCTTTTCAACTTTTCGTTCCCGCTTTCCGTTACAGTTAGTTATGTATATATTAGTCTTGCTCCAAGACTGTTTTTTTTTTTTTATTTTAGTGGCGGTTCCTGACAAGCACGGTAACCATGGTAAACATGGTGAAGGTTACCATCGACAAGTTAAATCAACTCAAGTCTTGGGGATTTCGGCAGCACTACCAAAAAAACTTGAGCATACCTCATGGGCATGCATTAGCTTGAATACAGCAGGCTTGAGATATGCTTTGGGTGTTTCCTGACAAGCACTGTAAAGCCGCCCCAGTGGTGAAGGTCGCTTTCAACAAGATAAATCAAAGCCAGTCCTGGGAAATTTCGGCAGCACTTCCCAGGAATTCCAACCATACCTCAAGCATGTGCATTAGATTGAATACAGCTCAAGACTGGTTTAGCATCATCTTGTTGATAGCGACCTGTGCTGCCATGGCGGCTTCACTACGTTCGTCAGGGACAGGCTACATTGGGCAAATAAAGCCAAGTCCAGTCTTGGACCAAGACTACAGTCTTGTTAAAGCTCTAGTCCGTCATTTGCAGCTATCCGAAAAAGTGACTGACGTAATTATTGTTGAAAAACATACTTGGTTGAAAGATACATGTAGTAAGTGGACTAAAATCCCTCTGAAATTAATCTTTCTGGCAAGCTATCATTTTGAAGTAATCAACAAAAGAAGGCCTTTCCAATGGTGCGTCTTAAGACGCACCATAGGAAAATTTAAATTAGTAGTTCGTTTTATTATTCGGCGCAGCGTGCGTAAGCATTGGCACAATGCACAGGTGCGCGCAGTTGCTATAATTCGTCAGATCAGTGCGCGACATCGCGTATAGCTGCAATTCAAAACAATTCAAAACATGATTCAGCAACTTTTGATTTGAAATTGAGATCCTAGAATGCTGTTTTTTCCTCGGAATATACAGCTGAAGCTGAAACTTCATCAGGTTAGTTGTTCAGTATCCTTCATTAGATTTTGAACACTTTTGTTGCTTCAAACGAACAAAATGCACAAATTACAAATGATGGACTATATCTTTAAGTCATGACATCACTACTTACTTGGATGCCCCCGGTCTGAGACCCAGCCTCTCATAGTCATTCTTGCTGTTCTTGAGTCTCTGTATAGCCTCCACCTGCTCCTTGGTATAACCTAGCGTGGTGGTTATCCTGACAGCGCGGCCACCATTCTCATAGGCAGTCACCAGACCATTGAACAACTCCTGCCAATATCAAAACATCATCTCAGTAACCTTTATGTTGTCAAAGGCTTACAACATGTGCAACGGACAAACTGGGTCCGCAAGCAATGTACACTCAAGAGGCCCCCTTCAATGGAGAAACTATTGTGCATGCTATTGTACAAAGCAACCGCCCCAGTCACGGATTATCTGAACAATAGCTAGCCCAATGCTTTTGCCATTAAAGGGGGCCTTCGTAATAGTAGTGACAGCGTGCTATGATCGGTCTAAACAAACAGAAACATTTGAATTTATCCATCTTTTTTTGTTGAAGTTCTACAAAAATTGATAAAAGTTAAGTTTTTGATAATGGCGGATGCTAATTTGCTTTGAAAAAATGGCTTAAATGAATTTGTTGACCCCTAAAACATGGTCTAGACACCTTGACCGATAAGTTTGGTCAAGATCCTGCAGAGATATATAGAAAACTTATATTGTACCTTATGGAGGTAATTTGCATATTAACTGATTTTTAGCTTTTTAATACTCAAGGGTGTCAGTGTGGCACCTGCCGGAATATTGATTTACACAGTTCAAATGACAAGAAAATGCACAAACATTTTGTGCAGACCTAAATGCACAGTTCACCTTCAAATTGGGGTTTGATACCCGGACTATACACGTGCGTTCCGGGGGAATAGCACATACATAGCCCATACATGTACACTCTGCACTATGCAGAGTACATGGCATGTTCTATATGGGACAATATCAGACTGTTGTTACCATGGACAGAGCAATCAGGATCAAGGATTCAAATTTGCTTGAGAATAAAAGTGAGGTTCCTGAAAAAGCCACCTACATTGTTATACAAATATTGAGTGGCTCAGCGTGGAATGGGAGGAATGTTATCGCAAGGTAAAATCTGGACTTTGCCGAGTGAACTGGAAAAGTCCAGATTTTACCGAGCGCTGATATTCCTCCCATTTCACAACTCAATATTTGTTTTATATATAACTGACATATAGATCCTTGTCATTTGATATATTTGAACTTTTTTTTCAATACAAAACCGGAGGAAAATGTATTTGTCTCTTCCAAACCACCCCTTCACGAAAATGTTTGAACGCAACGCTGTAGTGCTGGCTCTTTGGAACAATACACGCTACGCGCAACGCTGAATGCGCAAACCAGCAGGCATTTGCACACAAATACCGCGTCATGATCCTAACTGTTGAATAGTATTTCCCATTCCCCATGGGCGGACAGTACTTTTTGAGCCGCGGCGTGAATGGGAGCAATAACGAATGTCACGTGATGTGGGTTCCACCAATCAAATGACTAGGATCTGTTTGTCAAAATATAAATTGAACTATTCTCCATGATCGATGATGTTCCATTCACTTACTTGGAAAGCCTCTGTAATTCCTTCCCCTGATAATGCTGAGGTTTCAAAGTAATGGAAGCCGTGTTGGTCTGCCCATAGCCGCCCCTCACTCTCATCAATCTGACGCTGGGAATTCCTGTCAATCTGTCCAAGCAAACACGGAGTCAAGCGTCAAGTTTGCCACAGACATTGTAAATGTCACACTGAAACATGTTTGCTCATCTCAGAGGGGCAAGCCTATAGTCCTCCTTGTACCTTAGGCCAAAAAAAAAAAGTCTCCGGTTTCTGGTATGCGCGCCCGTCGCCGTAGCCATGCGCGTCGGCAAAATGAAAAAGGTTTTTTTTCAATACAAGATGATGTTTCAAAACCGCCAAACTCACTGGTTTGACTGGAATTCTGCTGCTGCACAATTTTAACATGTTTTTAGATGGGGTAATGATCGAGAATAAGATTTATGTGGCCTCTCTGGACTCCCATATATTTGCACTAAGTTTAGTCGGGCACCGTTTGCAGTCATCAGCCAATATTTGAAGCCAAAAAAAAAAAAAAAAAAACAGGTAAAAAAAAAAAAAGCCGCGTCGCCGCACCACTTTTGGGGCAAGCTCCATACCAGAAACCGGAGACTTTTTTTTTTTGGCCTTACGGACTGACCGACTCCCCGAATTAGAACTTGTGAATTAGACTTGCTTAAATCTCACTTTGGCCTAAAAGTCTGAAATTAGGATTACCCTGTAATGCCCATATATGGGCTAAATCTGTGTAGGCCGCTTGCATGAAAAGACTCCCTGTGAAAAGCCAATCTGAATCACCACAACCGGTGGTGGATCTAGAGGGGGGATTGGGAGGTTGCACCCCCCCCCCACCCCGTTCAGCCGTCGACTAATGTTATGAAACTAGTAAAATGGGGCCGAAACGAATAAAGGGAATACTAAAGTTACGAAATCTATTCTCCAATTGCCTTAAAATGCTTGAGAAAGCGTAATAGATTTCAAAGTTTCCCGGGAAGGCATGCCCCTAAATCCCCCATACTGGGCCCATAGCAGGGCATGCCTTTGGCCTTCCCCTGGCCCCCCCCCCCACCTTCATATCAACTCTCCCGTTTCCTGAAAGCTAGATCCGCCCCTGGCCAGGTTTAAGGTGACTATGAACCAGATGTGCTGTGAACTCGATGATATAACCAATCAACAAAAGTTCCAAATTCAAAGTTCAAGTAAACCACAAGGGGAATCTGGACAGGTACGCTTTTAATCAGTTTTGCTTGGGCACATACAGTAACTGCAGGCACCAATGTGTTGGACCCGCTGTACCAGCTATCCAGCTCTTGAGTATAACACAGCCATCAAAGGGCAAACTATTCATCATCTAATAATTGTAATTACTTCACCTGTATTTCTGATACATCTTGCCAAGTACATGTATGTGGGAAGTGAAATCAATATTTCAATGAAGGAAGCGTTTTGAATTGCTGGGACTCTTCTTAGAAGTAGAACTCCTCGGAAATCATAAGATGCGTTACAAGTTCTGTGAAATGGGCCCGAAAACTAGTATTGCACTTGAGCTCATCACAAGTCCATCACAAGTCAACCAGTTCCAAGTCAAGTCCCAAGTTTATTGCAATGCACCGTGACACGGGCATTTTGGGTTATTGTTCATCCCCTGTTGCTTGTGATTAGACTTGCGATGGACTGGACAACATGGACAATGACAATGTTCCAAGAATTTACGTCAAAAACAGGCAGGTTTGGGTATTTCATACCTTATTAGCACAAACGCAGAAGAAGACTTTCTCCATTTCGTTAGGCGATCCAATCTCTTGCTTCATCTCAGCAAGCCAGGTATCTAGAGATTCAAAGCTTGCCCGGTTGCACACATCATACACCAACAGCGCCCCCTGCGTGTCCTTGTAAAACTCGTTCCTGACCTTTAAAGCAATGGTTCAAAGTAAAGTTCATACATGTACATGTAGCAATGCTTAACAGTTCACAGAAAAACGTTCTCCAAGTTCTTTTTGAAGTGGCAGCATTTATCATTGTGTCTATGGGAATATATTCCTGGTTTGCACCCATTTACTCGCTAGTCATGCTAGTGGTCTTCTGGGTTCATGAATGGCCTGCCTATTCAACTGATCACAGAGTTCCTCCCCTTTTTGTTAACATTACAGCTGTGGACTGCTTAGTGTTTTTGTAAACTACTGTATACAGGCTGATGACTGGTTGGAATTTTGCTACCCTTTTGGGGTAGCAAAAATCGAGATTATAAAGAAAAACATAAACATTTCTTGACAAGTTAGAAAAGGCCCTCGTGGCTTTGCCACTCGCATGTGTGGTCTCCATCTCCAGTCGCTTTGCGTTTTCGCTGCTTTGAATGTGGGCAAGTTAAGCCACGATGGCCTTGGTGAAAGGCTATGTGGAGGGCAGTGCATATGGCACCTGATCACTCATCAATTTTTGTTGGCATGACTGTGGGCTGAAAGGGAGCTTCCAGTGAAATCAAATATACCATTATTTGGTTTGAAAAAAATTGAAAACAGGAATTAGAAATCTCTTATTTGTCCCAACACTAGTACTTACCTCAAAGAAAATAGGATGCCCAGCCATGTCAAAAATATTGACTTTCACTGTCCGATCTCTCACAACAAGTCTGAAAATACAATAAAATCAGGTCTAAAAATCTGTAAGTGTTTAAAGGGAAACTTGGTCCTGGAACAGCCCAATTGGGCTACAAAATGCGCTTTGAACATGTTGAACGAGATGATGTTAATCGGAAATAACATTTAAAAGTAGGATATAAACATTCACACAACTATCCTTTCAAAACTGGGCGTTTTTCTGTTATTCCTGTATTGTGCGTGCGAGAACGAATTTCGGGTCCACTTTTGTGACCCCACAAATTCAAGCTGTTTGGATGCTAGTTGTGATGTCATTCGTAAAGTGTTCGCTTTTTGCGGACGTTGAAGAAACCAATTTTTTTGCATTGGTGATTGGTCACCGCTGTTCCCGAGATGCACAACTGTGTATATCGTACACATACACTGAAAACGACATTCGTACTCCATCCTGTCCGATGTAAACAAGCAGGTTTTTTTTGTCTTTTCTTGGAAACAGTAAGACATTAGGTTGGTTTCCTTTCAACCAGATGTTTGAAATAGGGTAAGTAAACAATCCAAAACATGAAATTTTGGGGGATTTCAGGACCTAGTGCCCCTTTAATTCCACTTTTCAATTTCAATCAACCATGATTACTTCAATAGAAACAAATCTGATTTGTTTCATTTGGAGGTTGTATAATGAATACAGACAGATGGAAACTGATAAGGCACTGATAAGTCACAAAAACAAGGAATTTTGAAGCATTTTAAGACTTTCACTCTCATGTACATTGTAGCTGCATACTCCCAGAACTACATTGTATGAGGCTCTGAGTGGCGCCTCATAGACAACTTACCCCGCAAAATTGTTTGCCTCTACAAAACACCAACCAAGTACAAAAACATCCATTACAACCAAGCAATTTCCCACAGAACCGCTGCACAGTTTGCTCCTAAACTCTGTACTATAACTCTTGACACACTCACGTTATGTGCACCAAACAAACATTGGTGGATTCTGTCAATTTTTAGGCCAAAATGATGAAAAAAATGCCCTTTCCGCACTGAGCCAACCTGACACTTGCACATGATCGGTCGATGATTTTCGGTTCGCTCGGAGCGCGCCGCGGGGGCTAAGTACTTGCACTCAATTTTGCAGGGTAAGTTGTCTATGAGGCTCCACTCGGAGCCTCATAGTTCTAGGAGTAGTAGCTGCATGCCTGTTCCAAGTAGGATTCACACATATGTGCATTCTTATTCTTTTTGTTCAGCCGACATCTGACTGAAAGTGAACTAACTCAAGTTATTAGTTAATTACCTTCTCATTTGTTTTTTTTTAGCAACCCCACTACTAATATGCCAATTAATAAACCTTGCTAATTAACAGTGATGTAGTCGAGTCCACCTCATTCCAGCCCGAGCTGAGCTGAGTCAAAGTCCATTTTTGTTTGAGTCTGGACCGAGTCTGCATGGTCTGAGTCCATATGGTGAAGTCTAAGCCAAGTCTGTCAATGGTCATGATGGTAGAATAATGATCGGGCAGGTCGGCACAACAAGGACAGAATTGAGAGTGAGTCAATGCTTCACGCAGGACGTGTGTGTGCACATGAGTACACTGGGAATACAGTGACTGTCGAAAATGTCTCTTTTGATTATTCTACAGCCTTCATAAAGTAAGGTACATATGTAGGCCTATCTAAAAGGCATTTTTCTAGGCAAGAGTTCAACGTGATCAGACAACAGACGAAGGACTTTTTTTTTAACAATTTAAACTTTTTTCTCAAGTTTAAACACAATTTTTTTTATAAATTGACTCGATTTGAGTCCCCCAGGTAGTCTGAGTCAGCCACTAGCTGAGTCCGAGCCAAGCCGTGTCCAAAAAAAAAGGACTAAGTCCAAAATATGGACTCGAGTCTGGACTCAGACTTAAGTCGCTGCTAATTAATGTTCTTGCTTGAACATGGTTTACCTACTTTGTAACACCATAGTCAATGCCAATTGTCGTCAGGTACTTGTTGACAAACCGCTTCTCGCAGTATCTCTTTATAATACAACTCTGAAAAAGAAAGACAGATTTGATAAACATGTACCTTTAATATCATCAACAAATTTAAATATTGATTTATAAAAAGGTGAATCTTCAACACATTTTCAGTCCTGATTAGTCCGACACATACACATTTGTGTGTGCATCATGCACTACAAAATGTCACTGGTGAATTGATTTACTTTTTTCTGTTTATTCTACTCAAGAATTCAAAAGGAACAAGTTTTTAAATTAATGTGTTTTTACTAACCGTTATTTTACTTTTGTTTACATAGCAGCTAACATGCCTAGGATTAGCCATGCTGCATGTAGCTTAAGATATCCCGATGAGCATTGGAGATGAAGTTTCTCAAGCTACATGAATATGTATGGCCATGCCTACTTTCGTTTTGTAAACATATGCAGAGGATTTCTGTCAATGACAATGGCTGGATTTTGATTGGTCCGAAAATTTGGGACTCTTAATACTGTGTATGAGAGTCCCAAAACTTAAGGTATTGAAAACATGCAAGACAAGAATATAGACTGTTAAAGGGTAGCCCAGTGGACTCCTCCGTTGTGTACAATGCGACGGAACGCAACTGACGTCCAACCTGGGCTAGTTAAAGGGAATATACATCATTTGCTTTTGCTGTAATTTTCAGAAATGGATGGAATTGGGGGGTTGGAAATATATAGCAAATATAGTTACACTGACTTTTTTGAGGTTTTGGGTTCGAAAATGCTATAAAAACCAAGAAAAACAATAATTTTCCTGTAGTCTGGTTCCCTGACTCCATTTAAGAATAAACAGAGCAGTTTACATACATTGTATATGGGCAATTCTTTGGTAACGGAATTACGGAATTTTGTCACTTTGTCAAGGATTATTCTTTCCCAAGAAAATACGTTCTATGCCATGTATGCTAGGCAACTAATCTAAACATGGAAAGGGAGCCAAGACCCAATAGAATTGATTGACCGCTAAAAAAAAAAAAATCCCACAAGATTTCCCTTTAAGGGGCGGAGCTTAATATCGGTAACGGAATTACGGACAGAGGACAAGCATATTTGAGTTCTCGCATAAATTAATAAAACTCTCTGAAGTTTGGAAATTTTAAAATTGGACACTACCTGTTATTTGTAGAGTTCAGGGGTGTTGTTAACTACAATGCAGAACAAAGTTGAAAAAATAATCACTCTTTTCATAATTTGCATTTTAATCACGGTAACGGAATTACGCCTGGGCGGTAACGGAATTACGCCATAGGTTTACATGTAATACGTAAATGCAATACATTAACATTGAATTCAACATAAACTCATCACAATACAAATTTTAGAAGTTTATAAAATGCCACAATTAGGGGAAAGCTAAGTGAAAATTAGCAGATCAAAATGTAAATGTAGGCCTAAACATGTTTGGGCTTCATTTTTTAGGTCAAAGGTCAAGGTCAAATGAAAGCAGTCTGGTGATGGCTGCATTGCCTGTTAGCAATGTATATTTTTTTTTACCGAAAATCGAATTTTACTATGAACATTTGTATTATCGTATTTCACTAGTTTATCGTGGAAAATACAATAAAACTGCACTAGTTGGCATCTCTGAGCAAGGGAAGATGTTAAGTTATGCCAAGTAGAACATGTAGAAGTACAAGTACAGTCTGGTACTCAACTTTCATATACTTGTTGTCGAATATATTTTCTGTGGGTACCAGACAATGGCTTTGGCAACACATATTTAAAGGGAATGTACATCATTGGCTTTTGCTGTAATTTTCAGAAGTGAACTATTTGAGGGGTTAGTATAATAGATCAAATATTGTTACACTGACATGTTTGAAGTTTTGTGTTCGAAAATGCTGGAAAAATCCAGTAAAACAAAACTGTTCAAGTAGTCTGGTTCCTTGACTCCACTAAAGGTAAAATTGGTCAATTTATAAATGCCTGAAAATTGGAGGGTAAGGGAACCAGACTAGCTGGCCTGCACCCGTTCATGAACATGTAACAAATACCCGGTAGCAAACAAAATTTGGACTGGAAAAAGTGTAAAGTTGGAGCAGTAGTTGAAAAATAGTTAGGTTTTTCCAACGGTGGTCGGCCGACCACCGTTGGAAATGTATACAAAAATATCATTTTCTTGAAAATTACTTCATACCAGGTGCCATAATTTTACAGGATGCTTAAGACTGTCATTTACGAACATCCTAGTAAGGTATTTCGTAAAATCTTGGTAGTTTTATTTTCTGATGTTTTATTTTTCTGATATTCCCTTTAAGCATCCAAACAACTATTATCATTTTTTAAATAGTAAAAAAGAAAAAGTAAAAGTAAAAAATATCAATGGAACACCTGATTATTTTTAATTGTATAATAGCAAATTAAAGAGGGAAATGATTTAACAAGTAATTTAGTATTTAAAGTTATTGTCCAAGGTTACATGCAAATCTCCTATTTAATATGTCATGTACATAATCTGGAGGAAATGTGCATACTTTGTGCATGCGTAATTCCGTTACCGTAATTCCGTTACCATTTCGTAATTCCGTTACCACTTGGAAAAATGCCAAGAAATTACTATTTTAAAGTTTTTATTTTTCATTTATGTTTGTAGTAGGGTCTTTTCTCAACATACATGATTTGAAGAAAACAAACAAGAAAATTTGTGAAATAAGTAACTTTTGCCATTTTTTCGGTAACGGAATTACGTGCTAATTTGGACATTTTTAAATGAAGGCCTACACTATATATATATATATATATTTATATTTTAAATTTTTTTTAATGACCCTGAGTAATGTTAGTAACTTGTAACATCATAAAATAAATCAAATTTTTCCCTATAATTCAGAAAGTAATACATACACGAAATTTTATTTTTTTACCAAATCTGAACGTTTTTAATCATAAATTGCAAAAATCACTGTTTTTACCAGAAATATGTATTTTTTTTCAATTTCGTTTTTTGAACGGAATTCCCCATTTAATTGAGGTCTGAAAAAAGTACAAAAAAGGTTTAATATGTAAATATTTATTTTTGACATTTTTTGCTCTCCCATGGATTGGAGAATTGTAAGGTCAGGGAATCAGTCTAGCTGGCTTGTTCCCGTTCATAGGTGTGTAATCGATTGCAAACATTAGTGCGATGGCCAATTGGGGCCAGTATTTGAAAAAAAGGCCAGTTTTTTCCAACGCTGATCGGCCGATCAGCGTTGGAAATTGATACAAAAATACCACTTTTCTTGAAAATGACAGTATACTAGGTGCCATGATTTTACAGGATGCTTTACACTGTCATTCACTAACAGTCCAGCAAGGTATTTCAAAATGATTTGGTAGTTTTATTTTTTGATGTCTGCAAATGTTGTATTTTCCCTTTAAATGAAAATCATTTTTTAATTTTCCTTTTTTCTTTTTTCTTTTTAGTCTATAACAATAAACGGAAAATTTCATGTAAAGGTCCCAGTCTGGATTTTGATGTACATTTTTGTATTTAGTTGTTGTTTCGTAATGAAAGGCGTGGGTGATTCTGCTAGGATAGGGCTCTGCTATGCGGAGCGGCATAGTTTTAGGGGTAGGCTATAATTGCGATACAAAAAAGTATTACCTTTCCCACTTCAGCATTTCCCATGCTGATTATCTTGACACGAATTGTCTTCCTCAGTCCGTTGCTATCCATGGTCAATTCTCTCTTCTGCTTGCAGATGCGATGTCGAACTTAAATTAACTTCAATGAGATTTTAGTCTAAGCATAAATTTGCAGTTCAACAACATGCACACCGGCTGATTCGATTTTCCGCTGATTCGACTGTACAAACATAACGCATGATTGATGATGACTTTCCGAATCAGTCAGATGAGTGAATGTGATCATGCGGGAAAAAATGCGATCATTTTGCGGCCAAAATTTAACGATTTTTCTTTCACGACAACGACAAGAATTACCAAGCTGCGATGCCAATCACGGGTACGACACCCGTTATGTGATAAAAAGCACAAATCTCAATAATCTCTACGAATAATGTGTAAAAGTGTGGGTTTTTTAACACCGCCCGGTTGTGAGCGTAAAGTTGTTTATCTTCAGCGGCCATGTTCTGCAATCTGCACATTCCTGGGAAAGCTAAGAGCGAGGTTGTGATTGGAGGATCGGTTGCTCAGTGGAAATTGACGAGCGATCTGATTGGATAACAATCTCTTCTAGCTGAAACCAACATGGCGGCCTACACAGTACCAGAAAGTTTTGCTATCGCTTAATGCATAACTCCGAGTCCGAAGCCATGAAGAATGGTTTTAAGTGTGCCTATTGATTTTATTCGTCTTCCAAAAGCAGAAGAGTGTTTAGCTCCGATAGCCCACTATTGAAATGACGCAGTCAATAGTAATTCAAGGTAAAAAAAATAATAAACTCTAGCTGGTAAAGTTTGTATAGTCAGATCATAGTGGGTATGTTGTGCCCATTCTTGAAAATCACGCATTCTCGAAAATGGGCAGGCACATTCTCGAGAATGTGCAACTGGATCCTTGCTCAATCTTGGCAAAAAATAACTCTTCCAGATTGAGCGCACATTCTTGAGAATGCACGACAAGATAACGGTCTTGTCGATGCCGAGCACCGGCTGCGCTTGGCAAGTCTAGCTGAATCCTCGTTCACTGATTCTTAATAATTATACTGTTGCAACGCAAGGCCCTGAAAAGTAGAGTGGATATGAAAAGTAAAGGCGTATTGATATGGGGGGGGGGAATAAGAGACATAATAATACTAGTCAGCTAGTGCAAAGAATTCTGATTTTTGGGATAATAAAAGCGGGGGGGGGGGAACGTAAGAATGAAGAATGTGAAGAATGAGAATGAATACTGCGACATCCCATAGTGCTAATGCTATTTCCCATTTAAATTGCCACCAATTTATTGTTCACACCCCACCATAACGTCGCAGAGCTGGATTCTATCTAGTCAAAAGAGCAATTTTGGCAGCTTCTGGACATCGTTTTTTTTTCGTGGCACGCATATGATACATGCAGGGACTTGTAACTTGTCTAGCCTAAACAAAGTTCTTCCCAGACTATTTCCCAGTCCTCCGTTATTACAAAACTTCCCATACTGGGCAGAAAAAAAGCAATAATAACAGGTTTAATTTGATTCAAATTATCGTAGTTATACGAGTACAGAAGCATGGAACATTTTCTTTCCTCTTTATATAAATTGTTTCCCTTTTAACCGCCATACAATTCATTTAACATAATTATGTCGTGCAATGTTTGTTAAGATTGGGCAAAATTCATAAATTGTGCACGTGGTATTCCCACCCAATCTTAAGAATGAGCGCTCATTTTCAAGAATGAGCGCTCATTTTCAAGAATGGGCGCTCATTCTTAAGAATGCGCGCTCATTTTCGAGAATGCGTGATTTTCAAGAATGGGCACAACAGGTACAGTTTTGCATGCATGATGCAGTGCTACATGTACTGATGTAGTGATGCCTGGCGCGCGGCGGGCCTGATGCCACTTTTTTTTATAGGCCTATTATATGATCCCAATAATATCAGTCATTGCAAAAATGTTGAAAGGACATGAATCATTGATTATTGAATCCGAGACTGAGAAATAAATTTCCAATTTTGTTACCTAGAATTACTTGGAAAATGTTTTTCTCTATATTAACCTCTACCGCTCAAGTCAAGTGGCATCTGGATACTTGACTACATTCTTTCCTTTATTTTGCCGGATGAATTGCCTCATGTTTTACATGTTTTGTATTATTTTTTCCCTTTCTTTTATGTTCTGCGAAGTTGGACAGTGTGGAAATCAGGTAATGGAACACCAGTTCATTAATTTATCAGTTCTTACAATTATCCCACGAGTGATGAGTGCAAGTGAACACGGAACAATGTTGCCCTGCATACCACAAGGCCCATGAGCGCAAGTGCGATAAAGAATTTAATTGTTCGAGGAAACTCAACTAACAATAGGGTGTTCAGGTTAAAATTCCTTTTCAAATTAAATATCAAAAAATTTAGGCCTAATTAAAAACTTAATGAAATGTCCTCCCCCGGTGGGTCATTCATAAATCTCTCAGTCAATATCAATTTTGCTTAATTAGTATTATCCTTGTGTTCAGAAGGAGATTCTAATATCAGTTATGGTCTTTTAACTTCACAACGTTTGTCATTGTAAAGACCACAAACCCCATGAAATAATTTATTTTCTTATCCCTTAAAGGGAATATACATCATTTGCTTTTGGTGTAATTTTCAGAAATGGATGGAATTGGGGGGTTGAAAATATATAGCAAATATAGTTGCACTGACTTTTTTGAGGTTTTTGGTTCGAAAATGCTACAAAAACCAAGAAACACAATCATTTTCCTGTAATCTGGTTCCCTGACTCCATATAAGAAGAAACAGAGCAGTTTACATACATTGGAGAATTGTAAGGTCAGGGAACCAGTCTAGCTGGCTTGTACCCGTTCATAGGTGTGTAATCGATTGCAAACAAGTGTGATGGTCAATTGGGGTCAGTATTTGAAAAAAAGCCAGGTTTTTTTTCCAACGCTGGTCGGCTGACTTGCGTTGGAAATTGATACAAAAATACCACTTTTCTTGAAAATGACAGTATACCAGGTGCCATGATTTTACAGGATGCTTTACACTGTCATTCACTAACAGTCCAACAAGGTATTTTAAAATGATTTGGTAGTTTTATTTTTTGATGTTTGCAAATGTTGTATTTTCCCTTTAACCTCCTAGTACCAGGTGTTGATGATTGAATGTAAATGAATTTCTATTATTGAATTTTCCCATTCTTAATTTTTGAAAAAGTGTTATCATGAGGCATTTGAAATCTTGTTATGAATGTCATTTAAGCTCGAGAGGATGCACATTATATTGTAAATGGGAAAGATGTTATGGCTTTGTGAAGACAAAATATTTGAATTTGAGGCATATATCTCATAAAAGATCATAAATGCCCCATTCAATTTTCAAATATTTTCTGATGGCAAAGAAGCAATTTATTTTATATGGTTCCAATAAAGCTTTTATCTTTATACCCCTTTACAACCTGTTCGCAGATCGGATGTCGTTTCTGGGATTTGGCTTTGAGGGAGCATGCAGCTCACAACAAGAAGGGTGTTTATGATGATTCACTCAGCAGTTTTTTCCTCAATGTTGATTCAAGGTACACAGTGCAGTTATGTTTTCTGGTAAATACATTGTAGCAATCCCAGTCAGAGACTCTGAAACCATCTTTTGTTTACTTATCCTGTTTCAAAGGTCTAGTTGAAAGGCAACGAACCTAATGACTTACCATTCCCGAGCAAAGACGAAAAATCCCTGTTGTTTACATCGGACGTGGTGGACATTTTGTGGCATAAGCATACACGTACCAACCTCGTCCCCAGTGCTTACTTTATTTCCAACACGGTTTCCAATAGTAAACCCTGGATAGGAAACTTTCTTCCTGTATCCTGATTCGATACCACAATTGGCTAGTAATGGATTTTTATCGTGTACTTGGTGTTGTTATTCACAACGAGCAGTACGTGTTTTCGCGATCATTCGTCCACGCCTTCTAGAAAATATTAATTTCCTTTCCAATTTGTTAATATTAATATGAAATGTGATACTGCATATTGTTTCGTTCAGATCTTAACAGTTTAATTGAACAAAAATCGTGTTTTCGTAACTCACGCCATGCTCGCGCTGCTACGAATTGACTCTGTTTTTACCCCAGACACCGCATACAAAAACAAACGCTAAATGTAATGCACATGCAGGCACCTGACTATTCCTCATTTGCATACGTGTTCAAAAATCTTGCACATGCAAATGATCCAATACCAGGGTGAGAGAGCAGGTAGTGATGGGCGCGTACTGCTCGACACCCTTGGTACGAGGTTGTACACGTACAGTTTGTACATATTTCAAGTTGTCTCACTGCAATGAACTGTACACATTGTGTCATGTATGTACATGTATGTCACATAACACAAACAGCACCAATACACAAGCGTTGTTTCTTACACATCCGCGAAATGCGAATCGCTGTGCAACAGGAGTCACAACTACTTGTAGCACGTGACATACAGCTCAATTTTTTGGGACAAAATTGTGACCCCCGAAATTCGTTCTCGCATGGGTCTCACAGGAATAACACAAAAATGCCCAGTTTTTAAAGGATGGTTGTGTGGATGTTTATATCCTACTTTAAAATGCTCTTTCCAATTAATATAATTTGTTTCCTAATGCATTCCAGGCAGTAATGTCCCTTTAATCTTCCTATAATATGCAAACTATGTACATTCTGTGCCGAGTTGTCTTTACAGTAAAAATTCAACAAGTGACTGTTTTCAACAGTTAAGAATTCCCAGCCTACATAAAGCAGGATTGACTGGCTGGGATGGTTTAAGTAACTTGATCTAGCTATGCTTTGACTCCCGGTGAGTGATAAAACAGCTGTGAACACAACTTGCCTGCTTTGTCTGTTGACCCAGTTTGACTAGTCACAGTGCTTGCTTGACATATGATCTGACTGTTGCTGACTAGCTAAGTTGTTAAAAGTATAGCAGGGGAAGTGGAATAGATTGAATTTTGACTGTCTGTGACTGTTTAAACAGCAGGAGGGTTAATCTGTGAAGATTTTATGAATGGCAATAAATAACAGAATTTCTGATGCAAGGCTGCTGAACATGTTCCTGTAGGTATTTTGCAATGAAACTGCATGTATCTTTGAACTGCTTTCTTTTGTTCTACAGGGTGGCTGAAAAAAAGGACACCCACTTACAGCAATTTTCACCTACTTAGTGAACTTATTTTAGATATTTTTTCTCATAGAAGTAAAGAAAAGGCTTTACTGTGCATGGTGAAAAAAGCTTAGTAAAAGTCGCAAAAATAGTGATATGCTAATTTGAATACAAGTCACCAAAATCAGTCTTGTCCACGGGTTATTCTGTGTAAATTGGACGTTTTCGTAGATCATAAAAATTAAAAAACCTTCCCACCAAAATATATTTTGCCCTGGTAACTTTTATTGAAGCTGTCCAGTTATTCATGTCAGTGTTGAGCTGTCGGCTTAAGTTCATGGTTGCATAAATTACATAACAAAACAATCAAATGTCATGACCTTTCAAATGTTTAGATGGGCTTCATTGTTAGCGCGTTTTTTGAAATGATAATGTTCAAGCATGCATTGGTGCATTTTGTGTTGAGAGTACATGTATACCTCTGTGGACAAACAGGTTTCGCACATGACATGTTCAAATTAGCGTAGCTCAACGACAAAATGTGCAAATGAAACGATTTTTTTGTCACATCTGCTTAACCCTAACTCCCTAGGCCTTGTTGCTAGGATTTAGCCTCAATCCTGCAAAATCCTCCAATTGGCCTCATGGAAAAATAGCATATAGCCTCAATCCTGCAAATTCCTCCGTTATTTCTTGAATATGGTCCATGGAGGGATGACCACTGCCTGAATCCTGCAAAATCCTCCGGCTATGTCTGTCAATAGGCTGAGGCAGAGGCAGTGACATCCTGGAGCAGTGCGGAGGATGTCAAGTATAATCAAGGACTAAATTTATGCACGGCTGAGCATAAACAACACAAGGTCCGGCCCAAGACCTTGACACAGTGCGTACTCCGAAATCAGCAACACACTTTTGCCATGTAACCTCAATCCTGCAAATTCCTCCAATTTGCAAAAAGGATTTTGGAGGATTCAGGGCGGTTAGTTAATTAAAGGCCAGTACTTTAAAATAGCTACTAATCGACAGTTAAAAATAATTTCTAAAAATAGGTGAAAATTGCTGTCAAATGTGGGTGTCCATTTTTTTAACCACCCTGTACAGGGACATACATGTACATGAGTGGACCACTTGTCATTGATTGTTACTGAATTAAAATGACAAAAACATCTGAAGGATGGATGTCCTTGTTCATATAACAATGTTCCATTTGAAGTTAATTCTTAAATGTTGTATTTTGTTTTCCTTGAAGATACGAAAACCCACTTAGTATCGGTGTTGGCGATGGGAAAAGCAAGGTTCGTTCCCTCAAAGCCAGGGTAAGTCATCATAAGGACAAAATTTCATAAGTGCAACATTCGCTGATGGATAGGAAAATTTGAAAACAAATTACATCAGTAAAGATACCATGTTAATGCATGTTTTTGTCTAACTTCTCGTCTCATTATGCCTGAGTTAACATGTACATTTCCCAAGAGACCTACGTGTATGCAACTTAATTGGCCACCATTGGGTGGCATGGGTGGCTCGTGCGCAAAGCGCTCGCCTCTCACCAAGGTGACCACGGTTCGAATCCTGGCCGCGGATCGCATGTGAGTAGAGTTGTGCGTTGGTTCTCTCCTGTGCCACGTGGGTTTTTCTCCGGGCCCTTCGGTTTTCCTCCCTCCGGAAAAATCAAACACTTTCGATCTCAGGCTGTGCTCCGTGGTCATATATGGGTCGATGTGGCCGGCAGCCATAGGCGCCTTTACGTGCCAGCGGCCCGACCACGTTGTAGCCGCGTCCTTCGCAATTCAGCATACCAGCTGCGAGTAAGGATGATTAGCCTCCCAAATTATTTAATTTATTTAATTTATTTAATAATGTACTGTGCGCACAGTACATGTAAAAGTAGGCCAATCAGTACAGCACAATTGTTGAGGCACATAGCTGCAATTATTTTTCAAGGCTTTAATTAAGGGAGCTTCCTATCCTTTGATAGGTGTATACAGGGCGAGTCAAAAAAAGGATACCCAAATGTTGGGACCATTGTTTTAGTGAAGTTCTGCATGTAGCACTTTCAAAATCTAGGATATGAAAACCCAATTCATAAGCTTTCTTTTAGTACAAGAATCATTGAAATCACTCATGTACTTTATAAGTTACAGAGTTTTAAACACAACCACCGTTTTAAAGTTCTGTCCAAGGATCACAAAAAAAAGGTGTGCGTTCTTTCAGCAAAACGAAAACAAATCACACACATCCTTATGTGATTTGTTTTCTTTTTGCTGAAAGAACAATTTTTGTGATCCGTAGACAGAACCTTAAAACTGGGGTTGGGTTTAAAATTCCGTAACTTGAAAGGTACATGAGTGATTTGAATGATTCTTGTACTAAAAGAAAGCTTATGAATTGGGCTTTCATGTCCTAGATTTTGAAAGTGCTACATGTACATGCAGAACTTCACTAAAACAATGGTCCCGACATTTGGTTTTTTGTTTTGTTTTTTTACTCACCCTGTATATCTGTACGTGTACATGCATGATACAGTGTGTGGCGTGAAGTTATGTCTTCAGTGTAATGGATTCACCCTTTACATGTTTTCGTCAGGCAGTCTTGGTTGACATGGAGGAGGGCGTGGTCAATGAATTATTGAAGGGGTCTGTTGGGGAGTTGTTTGACCATAGACAACTCATCACTGATGTCTCTGGCTGTGGCAATAACTGGTAAGATATCTACATGTAGAAAGTCAAAACTTTCAGTCAAGATCTGTCTTTTGGTTAAAGCTATAGTCCATCATTTGCAGCCATCCAAAAAGTAACTGCCGTAATTATTGTTGAAAAACATACTTGGTTGAAAGATAGTAAGGGGACTAAACTCCCTGTGAAATTATTCTTTCTGGCAAGCTGTCATTTTGAAGTAATCAACGAAAGAAGGCCTTTCCAACGGTGCGTCTTAAGACGCACCATAGGAAATTTAAATTAGTGGTTCGTTTTGTTATTTGGCGATGCACACGCTCGCGCGGTTGCTATAATTCGTCGGATCAGTGCGCGACATCCCATATACATTGTAGCTGCAATTCAAAACATTTCAGAACATGATTCAGCAACTTTTGATTTGAAATTGAGATCCTAGAATGCTGTTTTTCTCGGAATATACAGCTGAAGCTGAGCTGAAACTTCATCAGGTTAGTTGTTCAGTACCCTTCTTTAGATTTTGAGCACTTTTGTTGCTTCAAACGAACAAAATGCACAAATTACAAATAATGGACTATATCTTTAAATACTCTGTATTTGTTTTATGATGCTCCCTCCCTGGCTGACAAATTCATCTACATTGTGCGCCAGCACAGAAGTCAAAATCCATCAAGTGGCTGTTTTTAACAGTCAGGAATTCCCCTGTTAATTCAATTTAGCCATACTTGACTGGAGGTGATTGATATGCCAGCTGTACCGACCAGTTACCCCTTTTGTCGGTTGATGGAATTTGACTAGTCACAGTGTTTACATGATTGTAATCTGACTGGTTTTGTTTTACTAGTCTGTGTACAAATGCATGGCAGGGGAAGTGCAAGAAATGTTTTGACTGTCTGTGACTGATCAAACGGTGGGAGGGTTATGATTGATTCACAATAAAGTGCACCACCAAGAATTTGTCATTAAAATGCTACTTTACTGTATTGGTTGACAAAAAAGAGACACTGCTGATATGAAACTTCTGCAACAAGAATTCATTTTGCACATGGACACGTGATGGATGAGCACTTCACACACACACAAAAGTTGCCCCTATACAGCGTGTGTCAATAAAAACGCAGGATTCAAAGCGATTTTTTTTCTGAGAAAATTATGCTACTGGTGTGCCTAATTTGATAAGGATTTGATTGTCCATAATTTCATCTTTGACAAGATTTTTGTTTGGTGGAATTTGGACTTTTGGTTCAAAAGTTATGACAAGTTTTGTGAAGCCCTTCTGAAGCGGGTTGGTCTGATTCAATGACCTTAACACAACGACCAGTTATGTACAGAACAAAACTTTCTTTGAAACAACTGATGATAAGTATCACTTAAATTTAATAACTAGACTATCATTGTTTCAAAGCATCATGAATTATTGACTAATAACATTGATTGTGGACTAAAGGATTATGTAAGCCTAATCCTGCCACACATGTCCTTCTTTGTGATCCACAAATACTTTCACCTGTACTGAATTCAAACCTTTCATTAGGTATGTGCGATTTCACAAATCAGACCAGCTTGGAATTTATAACCCTTCTTCAATGTACTCTATCTCTGGACAGGATTGTCCAAATGAGATGGGATAAAAAGCATAGTGAAGAGAAGGAAAGGTACTCTGAAAAGAGGGTTAACATTATGATGAATAGGGGTGGTTTATATTCTTCATATTTTTGTTTCTAATCCTGCGTTTTTATTGACACACGCTGTACATTTTGTACATGTATCTGCTGTAACCTATTGGTGGATCATTGCATTGTGAACATGGTGCATTTCTCCTGTGTTGCTTTGTATTTTCTGGATTCACTGTTGGATGATGATATCCTGATGATAATGTAAATGATAACTTAATCATGGTATCTATTTTCCATATGCTGTTGTTAATTGGATGTTTAAAAAAAATCTCAAAATTGTTTTGTGGTTTATTGTGATTTGTAGGGAAAAAGCTGTATCCTTTCTGAGTGATCACCGTTTGCTATTTGCCAGGTTGCAGCATTGCTAATGTTGCTAGCATCGTGACTTTGGGCGTGAAACCTGGCTACATGGCATGTAGGGGTCATTGGCTTCTGACTAGTGCCCTTTAACAAAGACATTGACAAAGTGGGGAACCACCAACATAAGGCTGGAGAGCTCAGTTGGTAGAACATTGGTACAGTGTTCCGAAAGTCGCAAGTTGAAGATTCCTTCATAAAATACTGGAACATTTAATGGAATGTCCTTTTTTATTGAATTTTGCAGGGCAGTTGGCAATAAGATGTATGGTGTTCAGTACAGAGACCAGATATCGGAGTGTGTACGCCATGCAGCCGAGCAGTGTGACTGCTTACAGTGTTTCTTCATAACTCACTCCATGGGTGGAGGTAAGATACGGAGATCGCACTGAACCTAACATGTGGTCTTCAGGACTGTTTTTATGGCATACATGTACAGTGAATGATGATAATGACCTTCACATTAGTAGACGGCAAACCCATTGATTGAAACAACATTAGATGCATACTGGAATGTCAAGACAGTTTCTAGATTGCCATTGTTATAGGACTCGAGTCCAGGACTTGGACTCGAGTCCATGTCAAGTTGCAATTTTGGTGACACAGACTCATCTCGAGTCACATTGGCAAAAGACTCCGACTCCAGACTTGGACTCCACCATCATGAGTTGGACTTGACGCTGATGACTTGACTTGACGCTGACTGGATGCAACTCACATATTGTTTTTACCACAAAAAAAATCTTTTATAAACATAATTCCAACATTTATATTCAGAAAGTAACTTTAAATCAACTTAAAAATACCATTATTGTATGCACCCCTCAATATTTCCCATGACAGCACATCACTTACAAATCACTTACATTTTATGTGTATCTATGCACATCCATTTTGTTCAAGGCAAAGGGATACACATTGAGTGAAATGACACATGACTCAGACTCAGAGTCCATCCAAGTGAATTGAGACTCGGATCCAAGTGATTTAAAGGGAATGTACAACATTTGCTTTTGCTGGAATTTTCAGAAACAAATGGATTTGGAGGATTAGTATGTTAGAGAAAATATTGTTAAACTGACTTGTTTCACGTTTTGGGCTTGTAGATGCTGGAAAAACCAAGAAAACCTATCACGTTCTTGTAGTCTGGCTCCCTGACCCCACTTAAGATGAAACGGAGCAATTAATTCACTTTGGGGAATTGTAAGGTCAGAGAATCAGTCTAGCAGGCTTGTACCCCTAGGTGTGTAATCAATTGCAAAGAAAAGTCAGAATAACTAAATATGAAAAATAAGGAACAGTTGTTGGAAAAATGCCAGTTTTCTCCAACGCTGGTCGGCCGACCAGCGTTGGATGATTTAGAATGTCAGTCTCTTACAATTCGGTAAGATATTTCGTGATAATTTGATCATTTTGTTTTTTGATGTTTGCAAATGTTGTATCTTCCCTTTAAGACCCGAACTTTCTTTTTAAAGGATCATATCACTTAAATGCCGTACTTTCTTTTAAATATTCATATCACGTATATTAGGTACTTTATTGAAGAAAAAAGCAGACCCTGAAATATTCTTCCCAGAACAAAACAAATCTGAATTGAACAATACGGTGTATAATGAAATTCCCTTTTTCTTTATTCTGTTTAGGCACAGGATCTGGTGTGGGTACATCAATTCTGAAATTACTCCAAGACGAATATCCTGATGTGTATAGGTAATTAACTGATTTGTATACCTGATACATATTCACGATCTAGTGTCCAAGTTTCATTGGCCAAAAAATTGCTGATGCTTTTGCTAACGGAGCATCTCCAGAGCTGCTTGATAAAACGTTCCACAAAAGCCCCAAAAGCCACAGTCTTTTGTAATATTGGAACAGATTCCTCTGATGAACATCCATTGATGCAATGTTGGAATGCTTGTTCTTTCATGTTTACTCAAGAACAGCCTCAGTGATTTGACTTTACCATATTTTCATAAAAAGCTCTGTGTTCTCAAAAGGAATATTCTGAATAGATCAGGAATCTTCTAAATTTGTGCGTGTGTACGTTGCACTTAATAATGCATTAACCATTTCCAATATTGGCTTGTATGTGTGCGCAGTGCATGCACTGCATTTGAAAATGCTGAAATATAATGTCGCCCGTCGCACATCACTTTGCAAGACTCTTATTTTTTGGCTAAAATTACTGATTGAATGTGCACAAAATATCAATTTGGTTAAGCAGTGGGTTTGTCATGTACATGGACCCTAACAAAACAAGGCAAGTCTATTCAAGCTGGTCCCAGAGCACACACAATTCTACTCAATTGATTCAAAATAGCTATTTACTGGAAGTTTTTTCATGCATCTGTTCTACACGATGGGCCGGATTGATAATTAGCCCATTCAATGGTACTACTGGGTAATCCTATACAATAGCACTGCCTGCCCTACAAATGTCAAGTCAGTCAGTCAGGGAGATAGGTACAAAGAGGACACTAGGCTGGCCCTCTGGGACCAGCAAAAACTATATACACAAATTGGTCAATGTCTGACAATTTCTGACAAATTTAAAAATTAATAAATCTGCTATATGTTCCTTAGTACTTTGTCAGTCCCATATTTTGTCAACTGAAATGTCTCTTATGCTCATTATAAACTCCAATAATCAAACATTCTCTGATTAAAACATCGCAATCTGGTTTGAAATGGATGTTGTGGAGGTTTACAATTTTTTATGGAATTTTCACTGTAGGTTTGTCACGCCAGTGTACCCTTCAGTTGACGATGACGTCATCACGTCACCCTACAATAGCGTACTAGCCATGCAGCAGCTCACAGAGTATGCTGATTGTGTGCTACCTGTGGAAAATCAGGTCAGTTGAGATGGAATAGTAGTATAAGTCACAGTACAAGAATGCTGCTACACAATGCTCTGTACATGAACAGTGCAAATGCTGAGTTGGACTTGCATGATTGAATCAAGCTTTCCTGTTTCATCCGTAAAAGGTATACATTAATCTGAAGATTGCCGAAATGTCGCACCTTGATTTGTTTACTGACCTTTTTTATTCAAGTGTCTAGTCACGAGGAATCCACTTGATGTCTTACACTTTAAAGAGGTTGTGGAATGCTCGAAGACATTTCCGTCATTTTTCAGGTATATGTAGCCTAAGGCGTGATGAAATAAAAACGACTATTGTTTCTGTCATGAAATGAGTACAAAAGGTACTTTTGAGAGCTGTTTTTCAGGTCCAGTTTCGACCCGAACATGCAACTGTGTAAAAGTCGTCGTTGCGGGCAGCAAACAAAACACAGTAAATCGTGACGTAATAAACAGGACTCCCGATGCACAGTAGCATACACGAGTCCTGTTTATTACGTCACGATTCACTGTGTTTTGTTTGCTGCCCGCAACGACGACTTTTACACAGTTGCACGTTCGGGTCGAAACTGGACCTGAAAAACAGCTCTCAGAAGTACCTTTTGTACTCATTTCATGACAGAAACAATAGTCGTTTCTACATATACCCGAAAAATGACGGAAATGTCTTCGAGCATTCCACAACCTCTTTAAAACAGAGCAAATGTTGGAAACTTTCCCTTTTTTTTTTTTTTTGCTGTGCCTATAGCTGTCTATCAAATGTGAAGCGATCAAGCTAAGCGAGTCATTTGTCGACCCTGGTCAATTATTTTCTTTTTGCAGATTTCAAAAGAGCACAATCTCAGCATTACTGCTCTGAAAACCGCATGCTGATACCATCTTTAGTTCAAAATTATGGAAGTCTGAACACCAAGAGATGTGATGAAGTGATGTGATGAAGCGGCCCTTATTTTGGCCTGTATCTCCAAATGAAAATTCCCGACAAACGACTCATTTAGCTTGATCGCATCACAAATTCTGAGCGAAAGGACTCACCGTCGGACAAGCACTGCGTGTAATGCATATCTAGCATCAGTTCACTGTTGGAAATCGAGTCCCACCATAGTGACATCATGTGTGTTTGAAGCATTTCAAAGAGAAACATGTGACATGAATAAAAACATGGCACTCCAACAGCTTTATGTAAAATTGTGTATCCTGAGGAAATAACATAAATAGCGCAAAATGTCAAGGTATCGTTTATGTGCAAGCTAATAATAAGTTTCTCTCAAATGACGTCACTTCCTACAGATTGCCTCGGCATCGGCATTTTGGGCGTCAAATGTTCGTGACGCGCATCGGCTGCAACATATTTCGACAAAATTTCAAGCAACACAAGTCGGTGTTTAGAACATTTGGCACACCGCGTGCCTTGCATTTTCCTATGAAGATGGCGTCTTATGAGAGAGATCTATATTCTACTTTTTAATAATCTTTCCAGCTATTATTGTTTTGTGGGAAATGCATTGTAGAGCCCGAACCTGTTTTCTTAAATTTACATTCAACTCTACATTTTCAAGGCTCTTTCAGATATCTGTGAGAAAATCAACCAGGCGCTGCCGCCCGAAAAAACAGGAAAGAAAACCTATGGAGCAACAGGGCAGGCCAAGGCCGGCACTACCATCTCAGGATCAGGGAAACAAGGAGGCAAAGAGAAACCGTTTGATCAAATGAATAACATCGTGGCCAACCTGCTGCTCAATCTAACATCGTAAGTAATCAGTTTTATCTTTCAATATGAGTGATTCACAATATAGGAAAGCTGCCATTGGAGGCGCAATTCACACTTCACCCACAATTAAATCATTAGCATAAGTAAGGGGGCATATGCTCCTCATACCCCCACCCCCTTATTGCTCCAAATCCCCCTAAAAAAATAATTAAAACAAATCAATGCCAGTGCCACCGCCCCCCAACAGCCCATGAGTTAAACATGGCAAGAGAGATAAAATGTATTTGGACATGTTGCCAAATAATATTCACTTAATTGGTGACCCGGACTAACAATCGGAAATTTTTTAATTTGCTTTTATGTATGCATTTAAAGGGTTTTTTTAGTTGGAATCACATTTCTGTGATAATTGATGTGCCTTCTGAACCCATTAAACCTAATCATGCCAGACTCAACACAGTGCATTAGGTGGAAAAGTCTGGTGCACTTTGATGCATTCAGCTACAGACACCAGTGCATAAACGGCCACTTCTGAGACAATGACAGCTATAAGTCCCATAGAACTATGCCTCAGTTGTATCCTGCTGCGTGCGGGGACCACAGACTCTGAGGCAGTTTGGCCTTGAAACTTTTTGCCTCAAGGATCTTGCTACACTGGGCAGGCTTGTCACTTAAGGAGCGTCTCATAAGTCGGAACGCTCGGAACGTTCTCATTGGAACGGCGTGTTCCCGGTCTGGAAGGCTCTGGCCTTCCATTGGGAACGGGGGACCGTTCCATTGGAATGGCACAATCCCTTTGCGAGAACGGTCCAGTGGAACGGCCGGGAATACACGTTCTATTGCATGTTCCAGGGGAACGTTCCCAGCATATCGCGTATATGATGGCCCAGTTTACATGTAGAATATTTGCCCATATTGCGTCAGGAAAAATGGCATCCCAATCTCCGGGCCCCGGCAACCCGTGCGTCACTGAACGGTAGGTTTTTCTTGTGTTTGAGGATATATGTAATATTTGGACGTGACTGTGAAATTCCTATGAAGGTTTGGGTAAATAGTTCAAGACAAGTTACGAGTGAACGTTGATGGAATCCTGGTAATCAAATGTAAATGTCGTTTCTGTGGTGAAATTTCAGTAGCCCCGACCTCATATCACATGCAATCGCTACGGTGATTGTGTATTCACGTTAAATTATGTTGGTGCAAGAACAATAGTTTTAATACCTGTACAATTTTATACTTTTAGTAACTAAAAATAGAAACCGATAAAAGCGGAGCTTACCATTGACGATGCACGCCTTGTCAGAAAATCGAGCGTTTGAATAAACACCGACTCCAAGTCCTGCAGTTACGCAAAGATGTACGTACGTGTACCAGACCGCGAATCCCCCGCCGTGCAGCGTTCCGCCGGGAACACGGTGTTCCCTCCCCGTTCTAGCTGGACCGCAGCTCGGTGCGTTCCATTCAATGTGTGGAACGCATCCGCGTTCCATTGGGAACACGGCACGTTCCCGTTGGAACGGAACGTTCCACTGGACCGCGAACGTTCCCAACTTATGAGACACTCCCTTAGATAGGGGTAAATGCTTCATGTTGCTGTGTTTGGCAGGGTTTCTAGCCAAAATAACCTGGAGGGTAAGGTTTAATGTGTGTGTGGTATTGCATGTTAACAATGAAAGATGGTTACCTGTAGCACAATATAATGCAGGAAGTTGAATGTAAATTCGGAAGTGACCTCGAAGGCAAACCTTCAGCAGTGCACTGTACCATGAATTCCTCCAGTTGTTTCACCATACTACAATGCTCAAAACACTGCTTGTATCTTGATAGTAAGATAGTTGGCAGTTCCAACAATTCTTTTAAACAATTCCTACATGTATCGATCAGATCCTAAAACCGTTTAATCGCTAAACATGAAACGATAATAAGACTGTAAGATGGAAACATTGATTTTTCTCCTGACAGGTCATCAAGATTTGAGGGTAGCCTGAACATAGATTTGAATGAGATCAGCACCAATCTGGTTCCCTTTCCCAAGATACACTACCTGGTTGCTAGTCAGACACCTCTCTACTCACTCCTAGACCTCAATCTTCCACCAAGAAGGTAACAGCAACAGTAACTACAATGAGTTGCTCTCCCTGCACTTCTTTTGAGTTTCACCCCAACAACTTTTAAATTGCATTTTTTTCTAGCATACAAAGGTTATTCACTTTTGAATGAGAAATCAAACTTAAAATCTTCTCATTTTTATATGGATTGATTGTCAAATTTAGAACAGGTGGATTTTTTGTGCATTGTTATGCAAATTGAAAATTGGTTAGGAGACAAACATATGAGAGGGAGAGCAACACAGGGAGGGCAATGGTATTGACCTGGTCGCCGTTTGCCAGTTAGCCTCGCCCCTTGGACAACCCTATGGAATTTTGTATGTTAAGTTGTGTTTGTCTCAGATTTTGTGCATTCCGCGCCCATTCGTATATCATATACTGTAATTGGACTGTGTTGACGCGATTCTACTGCGATAAGTTAATTGTAGTTCAATCTTCAATCAAATTTTATTTTAACATGATGAAGGGAAAGTCTTTGTTACTCTGTGATACGCACAAGTAGACACTTTGTTCTTTTATTGTCACTGATTTTAAATAACAAATTTACCCTCACTGAGGGCCCACTGTGCAAGGGGTCTATATGGAATAAGGGTGTGTCCTTGAGCAACACACTTTGCAGTGATTGCTCCTTTATCTGAACACAAGGGGTGCCACATTCTTCTTAAGATCTGTGGTTTATTATGCCCCGGCGAAGCCGAAGGGCATACTGTTTCTGTCTTGTCCTTCCGTGTGTGTGTGTGTGGGTGGGTGGGTGTGTGTGTGGGTGTGGGTGTGTGTGTGTGTGTGTGTGTGTATGTCACACTTTTGCTTTCATCACGATAGCTCAAGATAGACTTGATGGATTGTCATGAAACTTGGCATTTAGTTTGATAGTGGATTCCCCAAGAAGCCTTTTGAATTTGAGGGCTACATGTACAAGGTCAAGGTCAATATGGCTAAAACAAAAGAAAATGCTTTCATCAAGATAACTCAAGATAAACTCGATGGATTGTCATGAAACTTAGCAGGTAGTTTACTAGTGGGTTCCCAAAGAAGCCTATTGAATTTGGGGGTTACTGGTCAAAGGTCAAGGTCAATATGGCTAAAACAAAAGAAATGCTTGTCATCACGATAACTCAAATTAGCATTGATGTATTGTCATGAAACTTTAAAGATGGCTTGCTAGTGGAACCTTCGAGAAGCCTATTGAATTTGGGGGTTACAGGTCAAAGGTCAAGGTCAATATGGCTAAAACAAAAGAAATGCATGTCATCACGATAACTCAAGGAAGACTTGATGGATTGTCATAAAACTTGACAGGTGGCTTGCTAGGGGTACGCCCAAGAAGCCTATTGAATTTGGGGGTTACCAGTTAAAGGTCAAGGTCAATATGGCTAAAACAAAAGAAATGCATTATGATAACGTAAACAAAAGAAATGCTTGTCATCACGATTACTCAAATTAGCATTGATGTATTGTCATGAAACTTTAAAGATGGCTTGCTAGTGGAATCCCCAAGAAGCCTATTGAATTTGGGGGTTACAGGTCAAAGGTCAAGGTCAATATGGCTAAAACAAAAGAAATGATTGTCATCACGATAACTCAAATTAGCATTGATGTATTGTCATGAAACTTTAAAGATGTTTTGCTAGTGGAACCCTCAAGAAGCCTATTGAATTTGGGGGTTACAGGTCAAAGGTCAAGGTCAATATGGCTAAAACAAAAGAAATGCTTGTCATCACGATAACTCAAGGAAGACTTGATGGATTGTCATAAAACTTGACAGGTGGCTTGCTAGGGGTACGCCCAAGAAGCCTATTGAATTTGGGGGTTACCAGTCAAAGGTCAAGGTCAATATGGCTAAAACAAAAGAAACACTTGTCATCACGATAACTCAATTTAGACTTGGTGTATTGTCATGAAACTTGTCAGGTAGCTTACAAGTGGTACATCTCTTTCTACTTCATTCTGTAGGATCTTGTTGTTTTTCACTTCACATTTAATTACACAACACTTACCCTGTGAAACCAGTTGTAATTCAGAGGGAGGGGGGTGCCACAGGTCAAGATCAGTGTTAACTTATAAACAAATCAATGGTTATGTAACTGAATAGTCCCACAGCCAGATAGCTCGTATAAATTATCATATCAAGAGGGTGGCAGTGTGTCAAGTTATGGGACGGTTGGGGTGGAGGGGCATTTGTGTTGGAAGACACACTTTTCTTGTTGCAGCCTTTTCCATTACATCTCTTAAATTAAACACTATACAAATATTATCACTAAATAAAACTGTTATATGCCTCAAAATGACCTGACTAAAAAAAAAGGAATTTGAGATCAGTTTTTTATCAGAAATTGAAAAAAATCACATCGTGTTTATGTTTCAGGTTAGACCAGATGTTCACGGATGCTTTTTCTAGAGACTACCAGCTGATGAAGGCAGATCCTAAGAACTCCATGTACCTTGCCTGTGCTCTCATGTGCAGAGGGAATGTCCACATCTCAGACATCAGGAGAAATATTGATAGGTCGGCACTACATGATTTCAGGAAACATATTGAAATCAGTTCAAACACCACTTGAATGCAATGTGCTGTAAATGTATTGCCATTGCCCAGTAAAAGTTCAACTCGCCACAAATGCCCAAAGTTAAACTTTCATTATGAAGGGGTATGAGCAAGCACAAGAGTGTTGATTTTCTAAAGAAAAAAATTGTCTGAATGATAAAATAATGTCATGAATGTGGTGTGGTGCTTATGTAGCATTTTTCTACCTAAAGTTTCAACGCACTTCACAATAATTGTCCCTGTTTATCAGGCCATCAGACCATTTTTTGCAGCAGCTCGAGATTTGCGTAATCTGGTCTTGATCTTCACAGGTACTCCATATATAAACCTGGATGGAGAGAGGCAATTGTAGCAAAGTGTCTTGCCCAAGAACACAAGCACCATGTTTGCCATCAGGGTTCAAACCCACGTACCACGGCACATGAGTCAAACACTGTAACCATTGGAGCACAGCAGTTAAAGTTTTGGGTCCCATAAAGGTCGGCCCAGAACTTTATACCCTAACAACCTTGACTTGGGGGGGCTGTGATTGTTGTACCTGAGTGTATGGTTGTACGGAGTTGACCTCTGAGTGACGTCACGACTATTCTAGCGAATACATGTATTGATCTTTGTCTTCATTGATTCGTTTGCCCTCAAGGTTGCGTCCATCTCTGAATTTCATATATTGGAATACGGACGGCTGGAAGACTGGTTTGTGTTCGGTTCCTCCAGTGGGGCAGCCTTACTCTCTCTTAGCTGTGGCTAACAATACGTGTGTGAGACACACATTCAGTGACCTGAGAGACCGATTCAATCGACTCTACAAGAGAAAGGTAGACAGTACTTCAAGTGTTGTAGTCCAATCACAAATCACATCAAATTATGGGCCGTCTCAATTCATATCGGGGATGAGTGAGTCAAGCAACTGCTTGACTTACCAACACTGATAACTTCATTGGGCATGTTGGGGAAAAATTGCAGGGAAGTTGTTCAGAAGCCTGCAACTTTTTTTTCCAAATACAGTGTCCGGAACTCGTCCGGAACTCGTCCCAAACTCATCCCAGATTTGAATTGACACAGGCCCTGGCTTAACTTGCAACTCAAGACTGACAACTTGTGATTGACTTCTAAGAACTGTCTATCTATGGACCTATAAAAATGTTCACAATGTGTCAAGTTGTGTTTGCATACCCTGTCCGCTGTTTGTGTAACTATAAATTAACAGGTATTATACAGGCATGCAACATTCCAGCTGATAAGGACATTTTTTGTTAGTTAGTTTTGTTTTACTTTTTTAAAGTGTGAAAGAAAACTGAAAAACACTACAAAAGTTGTGTGTGATTGGCAATTTTCTCTTGTTTCAACTTCAAAGTTGCATGCTGGAAGCCTGGAACAGCCATTAAAAACCCTGAGCTGGGAGAGCATTGAAATACCTGCACCCGATTTCATCAAACTCTTTGTAACTTACGATGCATCGCAGCGATGCGACGCGTCGTATCTCTACGATGCGTCGCAGCTGCGACGTGTCCTGCGATCCATTTCACGAAACACATCGTAAGTGGGACTCGTTGTAGGTGTATTTATAGCACAACTCGGTGACTGTTTTATGCATAGAGTCAGTGTACAGTAAATAGTCGTCTGATATTCAACAAAGAGTCGTCGGATCTCAGCTCGAAATTTGTTAAAACGTAAAACGTAAAATGGTGGCCGTGCGATGCAAATTTGAAGGAAAACAACCTCTCAGTGGACTGTATAGCTACTTTGAAATTTCAACTGCAATATTCCAGTCTAATTCATAATTATTCAATGAATTTTCTATTTACAACTTTACACACATTGCCTCGGTATTATAATCTCGTTTTTGTCATGTTTATGGCATTAAACTGGCTTAGAAAGGGACTCTTCGTATTTTGCGATGACCACTAGACACGTCGTAACTTGCGACGTGTTTTAAGCCGTTGTAAAGGAACTTACGACGCGTTTAACACATCGCAACCTTCGTGAAATGGATGATACGACTCGTCGCGAGTTGCGACGTGTTACACGTCGTAACTTGAGTTGCGACGCGTCACAGCGCTTCGTAAAATCTGGTGCTGGTTCATTTGAAACGTTACTTTGTTCTTTAGTGTATAGGACATATTGAATAGCAATTTAACATTTGAAAAATGAAAATTAGGGTTGGTGGGTGGGTCAAAACAATTTTGGAAAAAAAAAAAAATCGAAATTTCAAAACACTGAACATTGTGAATGGCCCCTCAGGAAGCATAGTCATAGCTTAGGCCAAAAAAAAAATACTCAGTCTCTGGTCAGCGCGCGTCGATTTTAATCATATGCGCGTCAACCTTTTTTTTATTCAAATTAACACGGAAGCTACAACAGCGCCCTCCATTGCTGCGCCTCCTCAAATTTGTGTACCAAGGAGCACCAAGGAATGGGGAAATTGCACCAAAGCAAATTAGAAAAGGGCACCAAGGCAAATTATGGAGGACACCAATGTATAATGAGGACACAAAAAAGCAAAATACTACCCACCTTGTCTGTACAATACAAGCTTGAAAAAAAAAAAAAATGCATCGCCGCATCAATTCCGGAAATTCGGTCTGACCAGAGACCAACTATTTTTTTTTTTTGGCATTACCACTATTGGCATAATGACTACGGCAGTTGCTGCACCCATGCTGTTCAGCACATTTTTATTTCCTCAAATAGTTTTATCTCAAAGGAGGTTTGTATAGATGGAAAACTTGTATATTTTTTTTTACATCTACCAACCTCTCAAACTTTTCCATTTCATGTTGCTTTTGTGCCCATAACAAACCAATGATACGCCTGAAATATTGTCAGGCTGCAACTAATTTGAAATGAAGTAATTACTCCAGATCCTAACTGGCGGCACTGGCCTGATATTTTGGCTCAGTGGCTCATTTTCAAATGAATAACTTTTGTACCAGTAGAAAAATAGCAACTGTAAAAGATGATCTTTTTAGGGGGGTTGAAACTGGAAAGTAGCATAAGACCATTGGTTGACTAGCATTAGATATGTGAGCTGTTAATGTTTTACTCTTCAAGTAGGAAAAGTTGTCGATTGATGGTCAAAGTTTATCACAAAACGTCCGAGTCCCACCCCCCATGTTGCTCTTACAATACGCACAGCTGTAGTAACTTACCTTAGTAATTAGTAATCCCATCTTATAATAGTTTATGCGGCACCCGCTGCTATGTACATCAGATTCGAACCAGCCAACCGATCCCGTTAGCTCGGTGGTCGAGTGGTAAGACATCTGCACTAGAAAGCAGGCGGTCGTGGGTTCGAGTCCCACCCGAGTGATTTTTTTCCAACTCTCACTCGGGAGGTAACACACTGAGTATACAGTGTTTAAAAATCGTCGGTGAAGGGCAAAACCTAATTTGATTTACCTTAGTAATGTTGTCCCAAATAGTGGACTAGACTTGTCAAACAATAGCCAATGAGCACTTGTGAAGTTATCCATGTTATTTTAACCGTAGGCTGCTCTCAAAGTTGTGCTGTGTTTAGGTTCAGGTGTTTATTGAATGGTGCACAGAAAGCATCAAAATTGAAAATGAACATGATGGTTGCATTAATGTGCGAGTACATGTACATGTACATTGCAAGAACCCTTGATGTGCAATTATTTACCACAGTAGCAGGTCATTCACTTTGTTTCATTATATATCTTTCTCAAGGCTCACCTACATCACTATACCAACGTGGAAGGCATGGATATGACAATGTTCTCAGAGAGCTTAGAATCACTGACGTCACTGATCAGCGAATATCAACAACTAGAGAAGGCCAAGCCAGCAAGTATCCCAAGATTACAGGTTGCTGTATGAGTTGAGAATTAAACGGGTAAAGAACAATGAGTTGATCTGCTAAGGAAACCAGGATTGCTGACTGCTGTATGACTTGTGCATTGCATCCAGAAAGCTGCAGTCGAGTACATTTATCCGAGTACAAAGTACTGCCAAGTACCAGCAGTCAAGGACCACTCGCATCCGAGTCCTGTGACCCTTGAGAATGAGTACCGGTACTGGTACCAAGTCCAAGTACCTGGACCTTCAAGTGCAAGTTTTGTGAAGCCGAGTCCGAGTTCTTTGACAAGTACAAGTACTTTAAGGAGTACTAAAAATTACAAAACCAATTAAAATCTCAAGTAATGATTCCCACAAGTCCTTATAATCAAGTACGGGTACCTTGATGAGTGAGTATGGTATCGAATAGTAAAGTCCAAGTACTTTGAGTTCTGTGAATGCGAGTGCCAATTATTTTGATATTTGAGTGCAAATACAAGTATTCTCAATTAGTACTCGAGTACGAGTGTTGAGTACGTGTACTACAACACAGGAAAGCTGATTTGCCAAGTACAGCCGAGTCTCGTTATATCAAACTCGTTCGGACCTAGCCAAATTGTTTGTTGTATCAGAATTTTGTATTAAGAGGAACATCAGTCCCATTCATTGTGCACATAAATGCTCAGTCGGGACCAAGGCTTTATGTTTGTTATAACTAAAATGTTGTGTTAACAGAGTTTGTACTAACGAGAGTCGACTGTACATGTTTGTATTTCAAGATTGCTGTAGGCTCCAAGTAGTGTGTTTTGTTGCTTGCCAACACCCTAAAGCAGCAGATCCAAAGATTGAAGGTTAATTGCAGATTGTTATTAAAGTGGTATAGTTGGCAAACATCAACAAAGTGCTGAATGCTGACGGAGTACTAGCTGATGGAGTACTAGCAGATGTCATCTTGGATGCATACTATGTTCAACCAAAATGGGCTTGGATCGCACTAGGACCCTCCATCGTCTGATTTCATGAAGCGAGAGATGGAAACTGAATTCAGGACATGTTACATGTATACAAAAGTACTTCTTCATTTCAACCTGACGCTGCATCAGTGTCAGCCTATATTAGGGGATGAAATTTTCCTGAATTAAGGTACTGAATCAACAAAAACCTCACCTGGTTTTTTTTTATGGGAAAGAATGTAGTATCCAGACGCCTCTTCAACATTTGTGTACAAAGTCTATGGAGTCAAGAAAATTTTCTTAGTATTCCCTTACAAACTTCAAAATGTTTCTCAGTCCCAGATTCATGTCTTTTCAACATTTTTGCAATGACTGACCTTCATTGAGATGATATATGAAGGAAAAAAGTGGCGTCAGGATGCAACATTCTTTCCTTTTTATGGACTCTATGCTAAGTACCCCCAACAAGTGGTTACAAAGGGAGAGTTGAGGGAGACCACTAGTGGAACCAAAGGGGTCATGCCATAAATTTGGGGTCAAATGTTTTTTTCATATCCCTGTTGCATCTGAAGATTCTGTAAATTCAAGACACATTCTTGAATGTCTTCTATCGCCAAGAGTGATTATGTATTAAAAGCAAAGTGCCTGCCAAACAAAGAGTTTAAAATAAATTGTAATATTTGGTGTAACAGGGACGCAATTTCACACTTTTGGACCCCAAATTCATGGAATGACCCATATGTATTGGAGTGCTGATGTGCACATTCAGCAGTTCTGAATATAAGAAGTTGTGTATAAAGTGCCATACACGCGCATAACAGCATGTGTGTGGGATGTGTCCCTTCCACTAAGGTTATCAAAAGTCAAGGTTCTACATGAACAAATGTATATGGTTTAACCAGTCCTATGTCAGTGATAGTCTGGTTTCTTATGCAAAGTGGGAAAACATGGAATGAAAATTGTCCTGAAGGGTTCATTTGAAACACGTAGAATCTTGTTGAAAGTGAGCATTGTTGGGGCCAATGCAGCTGCAGCAATGTCTATGAAGAAAACAATTCTCCTTGTACCATTAGCATCTTATGAAATGTGTGTGTGAAGAATGTATTCTTTGTACTTTTTGTTAAAAAGTGTAAAAAAAAAAAAAAAAGTTATACATTTGTATGCAACTAGAGGAATAAAGTCACTCTTTGACACAAATTGTAATCTATCCCTCAACGTTTTATTTCTGTACAGAAAAGCACTGCGTTAACATTTGCAAATTCAGGAAAAAAAACAGAATGGTTTTCATGATGAGCTGAACTATTTTTTCAGTTGTGAAAAATCAAAACTTAATACGAGAGGGAGAGACATTCGCCTTGATCTCTGCAAAAGTCAGACAATCCAGTAGCTTTTGATGGTGAGTGAGCAAAACTGATGGTATAAGAGTTTAAACACATCAGTCACGTGTTGCAAGATGGTATCCCCTTGTCCCATGGTCTGGCACCCTGACTCCCATTTATGCTTCTCCTGAGGGCATGCTGCGGATGATGTCACTGTCACCTGAAGATAAAACAATACAACAGAAATTCTACTTGAGAACCAATTTTTCTGTACTACTCATTTTGTGAAGGTGTTGTTTTTCAAGATACAAAGCTACCAACCATGAAAAGAACAGTAGAGTGGAAGACACCCTTATCACAAGGTCCTTGGGACTTTACAAATTACCTTGTTATAACCGGTACCTTGTATTATCAGTAATGAAAAAACATAGAAAAACAAAGACTTGGGACCTAACATTTTGCTTGTTATAAGCAGGTGTTGTATTAACAGTGCTCTTTTAGCGGGGTTCGACCGTACTACTTTTGAAATATTGGGTCTGTTCCAGAAATCTGTTCTTCAAACGTTCATGACTTGTTTTCTGATTGATTTTCAGATAATTCAGAAGTTGCACTAGTTTAAAAATTTTATCTGGTGTTTTTTCCCTTATTTGTTCAATCACTTACAACAGTGTTTCCCCTGGCTAATGAACTGAGCGAGGTGGTAACAATTCAAGTTGATGACTGAAATGAAATGTATGCAGTCTGCAAACTGAAAAGAATGCAGCACTCCCAAAAATGCGTGATGATTCCAAAAACACATCGAAATTGTGAGTTCTTGATACATGGAGGTAAAGGAAAACGCTCATACATGTGTATTACACAAACTGAACATTTTTCCATTGATATTTCCTTTATTGCAAATCTTCACAGCGAGATGGTGATATTGGCAAAAATTGAGCGAGGTGGTCACTGAAACAGAGATGCCACTTTTCAGGTTTAAACCTGAATTCAGGGTTTTTTTCAAAAAGTGTGACAAATTAAAAGTGCTGGACTTGGTCTGAAACATCCAGAAAACACATTTTTGAAAGGGGGTAAGGGTAGTTTCAGCTTTTTTAGTAGTGTTTCAGGCTTTTTATTGATATATTTGTGGCATCTCTGCTGAAAGTAGCGAGGTGGGCCGCCTCATGTTTGAATGGGCAGGGGAAACACTGACTTACAAAATACTTGAAAAAAATGTTTCTAAAAAGTGGGTAGTGGGAGTTGAGTCCAGGCACTTGCGATGGATCTCATGCATCACAAGTCCCAAGCCAACTACCAAGCTATTCAAAGCAAGTGTGACAAAGGCATTCCTTTGGAACGGTTCATCCCTTGTTACATTGGACTGGACTCGTGAATTCCATTGAGATTTATGCGTAACCGGACTTGTGATATCGTTACAAGTATCCTGGGATCAAGTACCTCACCTACCGGTACAACACTGCGAGGGGAGGACCTTCAGTAGCAAGTGTATCAAACTGCACTTAGATCCAATTTCGTGGGCCCAATCTAATGGCTCTGCTAACCACAGAATTCCGCGCATATGATCACCATTCTGTGCTTACAGCAGAGAAGAAAAACTTTGTGCTTACCCAGTAAGCACAGAATCCTTAGTTACGGGATGTACGCATGCACATAAGCCAAAATTTCTCAATGACCAAAATACGCTTACCGTAAGCACGAAATGTTCTGCTACACTAAGCACAGATTTTTTTGCTAACTGTAACAGCGCCATGAAATTGGGCCCTAGTCCGTCACACAAACAGTGTGATATTACTACATTGTAGCTCACCTGGATCTGTGATGCAGAGTGTGCACACCCTGAAGTATTTACCGCATGCTGTACCCAGCTCAATGTTGTTACCAGTGTAGTGATGGACACCAGTCTTGGCCAGCATGGCGTAGTATTCAATCTCACTTTTTCTGTTGCGAAATGATTGAATCAGAATGACATCATTGTACAATTCATCCGTCCAATGCTGAACTCATTGATGGACTTCTTGCCAAAATGAAGGCAAATTCTTGATCTAAGATTTGTCTTGTGTCACTGGTTCATTTTTTATTTAGTTTTTTTCTTGGCAGGCTTTTCTCACATTGTTTTCTGGGGCCCCAAAATAATGATTGAAGTTAACAACTTACAATTTCAGACAAGGTATGAAAATTGAAGTGTGTAAAAGTTGACCTAACAAAATTACTCCAATTTTTATGTTTACAGAGTGCAGTGAATACGTGCAAAAAAAAATAGAAAATGACTTTTCTTACAAACATTAGTTCGAATGTGTGAATGGGGAAACAATGGTTTATCAATTTAACTTTTAAATTTAATTTTTTTTCCAACTGTGCTGCATAACATGCAAATTAAGGAGACCCATAGCCCCATGTCGTATTCACCCAGACACAACCACTTTTCTTTTCGTTTCGACCTTCAGACTGACGTTAAATATACATGTATGAAAACTATTCACATGATTCTATTTCAGAGAAAGTTTTATTAACCTTAACTCCCTAGCGTCTTTTACTAGGAACTGGACCAAGTCCATCAAAATCCATCAATCACTGTGCATCCAATACAAAACTGAACATGGCATAATGGAATCCACCACTGACACACTGGTTGATCAATCGGATACCCCTAGCACTGCTTCAGGCTATTAGGCCCAAGTCCATCATACTCCATCAATGTTTAGTCACGCCAGGCCTTCTGGACCAAGTCCCCCCAAATCCACCAAAATGGGAGGGATCGATTCAATGGACAGAGTTGGGGAGGTTAGGGTTAATTCAATTGTGTTTTCTAATATGGTCTTTCACTTTTATTTTAAAATAAGACACAACGTCCTTTTAAACCTTTTTTGGTTGTTCTACATTTATGTGCAATATACACGTAGCAAGTGTACCTGTACCGGTACATGTATGTTGCAACCTGTGTACAGTATACATATGTACATGTACGTTGATATATAAATGTATTACATCTCCTAATAGCAGAACAGATGTCAAGGATGTTATCAGATAGTGACACAACAGCCCACAATCTATTTACACCTGAAAGTGTGGTCAAGTTCAGCATTACAACGAAGAGTTTCATCAGGTCATCAGCCTGACATGCAAATATGGTTTCACATCATAACAAGACCAACACAGTATTTGAGGATGTAAGTGCATCATGCTAAACCACTGTAAAATGTCACATTTTGATGGAGCTGGGGTGGTTAGGGTTAACCCTAACCCCCTAGGCCTTATTGCTAGGATGCACCCTCAGTTCTTCAAATCCTCCAACTCTCTCCATGTAAAAATTGGATTCAGCCTCAATCCTCCAAAATCATCCACTTTTCTTTGAATATGTTCACTGGAAGGGTTAACCACTGCCCTGATCCTGCAAAATCCTCCAAAGATCACTGCCAATACGTTGAGGCAGTGCAGATGGTATCCTGAATCAGTGCGGATGGGTTCAAGTGCATGTACATCTTGGCCTAAATTTACGCCATGGCAAAGCCTAAACAACACAAGGCACACAGCCTAGACCTTGACACGACACATCCTTCAAAATCAACACAGTTTTGCCATATACATGTAGCGAAATCCTCCACTTTATGTGCATAGAGGATTTGGGAAGGTTAGGGCAAAATAAAGACTTCATAAGCCTCTATACAGATGATGTCACACTTTGATTATAAGTGTGCTTTTGTATGGGAGCCTGGTTGGGACTACTGTTTTGAAGCCTTGTAGAAAAGTGCACAAGTAAACAAAGTGTGACGTCATCAGTACAGAGGCTTATTGGCTCCATATTTTTGTATAATTACCTGAGTGGCGGTGTGTTGTTGGCTAGGATGACCAGCTTTCCCTTGCCTTGCCTGAGGGCTTTCAGGGTTTGCTTGAAGCCTAGATGATACTTGCCACTCTTCATCACCAGCTGCAGACGAGAGTTGATACTCTCCATCTGCTTCTTCTGCTCAAAAAGAATGACAATGTCATTACTTACTAGTACAGTTGACTCCCGTTAGTACAAACTCTGTTAATACAAAATTCTGGTTATAACAAACATAAGGCCTTGGTCCCGACTGTGCATTATGTGCTCAATGAATGGGACTGATGTTCCTCTTAATACAAAATTCTGATATAACAAACAATTTGGCTAGGTCCGAACAAGTTTGTATTAACAAGACTCGACTGTACATGTCATTAGCTCATAACTACATGTACATATATGAAGTACATTGAATTTTGGAACAAACAACCCTGATTCCAAGGTGTGCATACATGTACATGTATTAAGTACTGTGATGTCCTGATGTGTCATCAGTTATCAATGAAGTACAATCTTTTCCATTGCTCTAAAGCATTTTGTCGGGTAGCTAGTGGAGTTAGGGGAGTCAGGTTGGCTAGCAGTACTTTCCTCGCATTCCACCGCCGTGACCCGGGTTCAATTCCTGCCTGGGCCAATATGCGGATTGGGTTTTCAGTCCCTACCTGATTCCGCAGGTTTTCGCCAGAATATTCTATTCTGGGTTTTCCTCCCACATCTAAAACTGTAATTTCTTCACATTGTCTTTTCTTTACTGGGCCCCATGGATTCCACTGAATAGACTGCCCAGTTAAAATAATAATAAATACAATCTACTATTAATAATGCACTCTGATTGGTGGGGCAGTTCAACATGTTCAATGTAACTGTTGATTGATTCGCGATGGTGTTTTCGCAATGCCGTAACGATAGCAGATGAAAATTGCGATACAGCTGCCTTATTTATACAATACTCAACAACCACTTTGTTTCATTTTAGACAGTGTGTTTTTAGCTGGCGCCAGCTAAATTCAAGTACACACCATTTTGCCGGCTAAGCACTGAACATTCGCAGTGACTTTTTTGGGGGACTTGGAAATTTGTACATTGACAAATCTTAGTCTGGTTCCACACCAACAAGATGGGAATTATCGAGATGGGAATCAGACTATTTTACAGTTCCGGACTTCATTTCCCTTTAAAAAAAAAAATCCGAACGAACTACATGCCCTTATCCACTAGGCAATCGGGTGCTGCACAATGGAGGAGGTAATTTAATACCTTTTATAATGCACTGTCATGACTGTACAATCTAAAGCTGGATAAACTAGCCGGATAACTATATCCTTGCTGTACCAGTTTTTGAGGGTGGTGTAAGGATTTATTTCAAGCAACAGAAAAACACCGACATAGTCTTCGCGGCTTCGGTTTCCAAATTTTTTGGGCTGGCAGTACACGTACCGCACACAACAAATCAACTGGTCAGTGGTTGTCATGGTTGTGTGGTACGAATCTGCGCTGCTACAAAAGTCAAAGGTACAACTATAGAATGCAGGGCCACTTCACTCTACATCCGCGCCTCCGTACGGCTGCGTGGAGGCGTGGAGCCGCAGTCGACCTACCTCCGAAATCGTGGAGGCGTGGAGCTGCAGTCATTATCTCCGAGAATTGCACCCTCTATCGGTGCGCGTCTCTACGACTCCGCGACTCCACGCCTCCGCGACTCCAGGGCCCCGCGTCTCCGCGACTCCACGACTCCTCGCCTCCGCGACTCCAGTGCGCCGTCCCCTCCTTTGCGAGCCCATTTAAAATGGATATGGATGCTTCATTCTCAAAAAAATACCGCCAAGAATTGCGCCCTCTTTTGGCGCGCGTCTCTGCGACTCCGCGACTTCGCGCCTCCGCGACTCCAGGGCCCCGCGTCTCCGCGACTCCACGACTCCGCGCCTCGGCGACTCCAGTGCCCCGTCGCCCTCCTCTCTTCCTTTGCGAGCGCGAGCCCATTTAAAATGGATATGGATGCTTCGTTCTCAAAAAAATACCGCCGAGAATTGCGCCCTCTATCGGCGCATGTCTCTCCGACTCCAGGGCCCCGCGTCTCTGCGACTCCGCGACTCCAGTCCAGGGCCCCGCGTCTCCGTGACTCCACGCCTCCGCCATGTCCGCGACTCCAGTGCCCCGGCCCGACACATTTACAAGCGCGCCCTCCCTTCCGATCCTTCATGAGAAGCTTAGAAGACAAGTGCATTCGCTGTACTTAGCACTTTTTGCAGGTTTGCATATTATTATATTGTCAATGTCACTGTCGGCCTATTAGTATTACTCCTATGATCCTCACATCGCCGACCTCGATCCACCATGCCTCCAAGCAGAATAAAAAACCTTGCTCCCGCGTGGCCCTGCATTCTCTCAAAAACTTGATGTCTCGAAAAAAAGAGGTAAACGGACAATAATTTACCCATAATTAAAACGTGAGTGTAAGTGCACTCTCCAACTCCAAAACCCATCCCATTCATTCACGTGTAAAAGTAAAACACATCACAATTTCCATGATTTCTCACCTGCTTTTTTGACGCAACCATTTTGGCGTTTGTGGTTATCTCAGTCACCTGAAACTAAGCCAACACGAAAAAGACACATTTAACATTACTAAACAAATTTATCCTATCAAAAATTTATACTATAAATATCTTTAAAATTCCATTTTTTGTAGAGAGATTTTACTCACAAACTGAGCCTTGCAACCACGTTAGGAAAGAGACCGATTACCCATAATTCATCAGTAACATTGCCGTGTGATTGAACTGCGCTTGCGCGCACGGTAAAAGGTTACAGGTCAATGAACTTTGAGGTCAAATACCATCGCGACGAGAAACGCGTTGCCGTCTGCTCTGCAATTTTGGAACGGTTAAAACGTGTTTAGGGGACAAACGCTTCACATTCTTAGCATGGCCTGACAGCTGAAGTGTGAAGCTTGAACAACCGAACATGTTTATTTATTTGAGCAAAAAGGTAGGAGTTGTTATTGGGAGATTTTACATCAGAATTCAGAAAGATTGTTGCGACTTTTTTACATGATGATCAACGATGCCTGGTTACCGCCTCTCTGTCATTAAGTTAAATACATGTAGTGTGAGAGAGCCCAGAGGGGGGAGCCCCGAACCAGATTATGATTCCCCACTAGATAATTAGGTGTTGGGCCTTGAGCCCAAAACCTATTGTTATTGTAAGAATTTACTATTTTTTTTATTTTTTTTTTAGTTCTCCTCAGCAAATTCGTTTCCAGAACTGAGTGTTTGTCAAACTGAAAACATATGAAATGCAATTGTCGATCTATTTTCTTCCTCCATGGCACAACCAAATGAAGATGTGCTTTTTTACAATTACGTCATCATGGGTCATGTGACGTCGCTTCAAAATTAATAAATTTAATCTTTGAAATTTAATATAAAATCAACCGTTAGAGACCGGAACTTGAATTTTGCGGGAATCGACATTATAATACATGCTCTTGTGCGTGTAAAATCACGTGACCCTTCGTTCCGGTCGAAACCGGAAGTGCCTAATAATTAAAAAGTGGAAAAAGATATGAACTTGCTGTCAACGATTTTATTCCATGGTTGGGCAGACTGTTTCAAAAAATGATCGGTGACGCCATGAAGTGTTCGCGCGCCCTCTAGCGGCAGGTTAAAAAATGCCCAAAACGTATTTTCAGTTGATGTCTGTGGCGAAATTTGTGGTAATCGCTTCAAAATTAGTATGCATGATGACCTTATGCAGACAAGACCTGTGCGCGAAAAAAATTTGATTATGTCATCAGTCTGGAAGTTACAATAAAAAAACCTTTAAACCTTCAAAAATCGCTAAAAAATCAACAGTGATAGATATAATCAAGATTTGGCTATATAGCACAGTTAACATAACTCTTGAACTTTTTGGTAATAACGTCACAATGACGTCATCAAGTATCATATTACAAGCTAGTCCGAAAATTTGGGACTCTCAATACTGTGTATGATTACAAGCCATCAAAGATTTCTAGATTTAATCTGTGAAAATCAATATAAAATCAACTGCTACAGATTTAATTTTGTTTTTTATGGCAATCGATACAATATTGCAGGGTCTTCATTTTTGGTATTAAGTGCAAAATCACGTGACCCTTCCTTCCGGTCGAAACCGGAAGTGCCTTATTATTTGAAATTGGCAGAAGATGGGAACTTGCTTTCAACGATGTGAGTGTCTGCCTAGGCATTACTGTACAACAATTTTACAGGTGACATCACCAAATGTTAGAGCGCCCTCTGGTGGCATGTTGAAAAAGTCAAACATGGATTTAAACATGCATTTTGAGTTGATGTGTGTGGCAAAACGTGCGGTAATCCATGGCCCAACACCATGTGGTTGTTCCTACAACGTCTAGTTTTAATTTGAAATTGAATCAAACTTTTTTTGGCCCTCTTGATCTTCCTAAATTCCCCTCACTTGAACTTTACAGATGATGTGAAGCGACCTGACAATTGCTTACTAAATTGATCATAATAATTTTAATTTGAGAGGGCGCTGTTCATTTGATATATTTGAACCGGGGAGCACTGCTTCCCGGTATAACGTTACACTGTATAACTATAAATGTTGCTTGTCAGGGATGAACAATCTCAGTTGAAATCTTAATATTCTTTCTGTGCTGTGCATTTCTATATAGGCTGTATCTCTCAGAGTAAAATATTTCTTAAAAATTTCTTTCAAAATTGAATATTTATTTAATTTTAATTAACCGAATCTAGTATTATTCTCCCCATTCTGTAGATTGCTATTCCCAACAACACCAAGCTTCGTTGTGTATCATGGAATCGGGATCAAGGTTTCATAGCGTGCGGTGGGGAAGACGGCTTGCTGAAAGTCCTCAAGCTGGAAATTCAAACAAGTATGTCGCTGGCAGAATGGAACTGTCTGTCCAAGACAGGAGTTTGGATTAATGTTCTTCCAATGTTGACAGTCCATCTGTGGCAAGCACAGCCAATCCCCTCAGTGATTGGTGGTAGCGGAGATATCAACAAGATATATCCCGCAGAGGTGGCAGCAAGTCATTTTTTGCAAGTCCAAGTCAAGTCACAAGTCATTGTTTGCAAGTCCAAGTCAAGTCACAAGTCATTAGGTCCAGTCACAAGTCAAGTCACAAGTCATTAGGTCCAGTCACAAGTCAAGTCACAAGTCATTTGGTCTAAACACAAGTCAAGTCACAAGTATCTTTGTCCAAGAACACGTCAAGTTGCACATTATTTTGTCCAGCTGTAATAAGCTAAAAGAGCCTGGCGTCAACTTACGAGTTATTTTGAACATGCCTCCTTAATTCCCCTTTTTCAATGTGTTGCTATTACTATTCTTGTAGTTTATCACATATCTGTCAGATATTAGCCCTTTGTATACTTTAATAAATTTACTTTACATTGTAGAAATAAATGTCGAGATGACATGAAAAAAGACTTCACTCACTCGATTACATGTAGTATACTAACACTTTATTGTTCAATTTTCATGTATACTAAACGCCTACCAATGAGTTAGGCTATCCGGTATTTTACATGCAATTGACAAAGGCCTGCTTTCTTTTCATGAAAGGTTCCTTTCAAAGTTTGTTCAACCATTACATTAAGCACGAGACAATTGGTCATTGAAAACTGTGTAGTTTGTTGTGACAGTCTTATTGAATGCTTTTGAAACTAGTGGGAACTATTCATTTTACTGGATTTAGCGTCTGACTTGGGTTGGTAACAAGTCATATTTTGCAATCCCAAGTCAAGTCACAAGTCATTGTTTGCAAGTCCAAGTCAAGTCACAAGTCAAAGCTGGTATTTACAAGTCAAGTCACAAGTCACAAAAATAGCGACTCGAGTCCGACTCGAGTCCAAGTCACATGACTCGAGTCAGCAACTCTGATATCCCGTCTTAGTACATGTAGTACTGGAAATCTTGAAACTTGAACATGAGAAATTCTAAGCATAACACACATGTGTACATTTGCAAGATGATAGCGCACCAAAGGTATGCTTGTAATTTCTCTGGTCCAATTTCCAAGTTTGGTAGCATACAAATATTTACTGCTTTGAGTGATGGAGTAAAACAAGCCCCCAGAGGAGATCCATGAAGTATTCAATTTGTCCCGAGGTGAAGCCAAGGGAAAATAGAATGCGCCATGGACCACTGAGGGAGGCTAGTTTTACTACACCACGAGATAAAGCAGTCAATATTTGTTTTATAACACCTCTCCCACAAATTCTACTTGATTTTAAGCGATAACTGATTAATTTGATCTAAATACAATAAAAGTGTACTTCAATTTGAATGTGAAATTAGTTGAAAATTTACTTGCATTTTCCAAACTACGATGTACCCCTGTTCACAAAATGTTTGAACCAAGTTCTGTAGCGCTAGCGCTTGGGAACAGTACGCGCAGCACAGACCTGCCAACCAGTACGCATTTGGCGTATTTAGTACGCAATTTTGATAAAAATACGCCAGTACGCTTTTGTCCCCATAAAATACGCACGGAAAAAAAATAAGAAACGACTGTGTGGAGTCTAATAATATTAGTCGCACAGAGCGGCTGCGAGCAAGACTACGCCGTGTGACACGAGGTTCAACAACCCTAATGCGTAAAGTAGGGCGATCGTGATTGGCGCACTTGATGTACATAAAGCCTTGTGGAGCGTACATAATAACCAATCGGAATCTCGCATAGAAAACGATCGGGATAACCTTTGCTGAAGGCCATTTTGAAGCGCTAACGTGTGTGATACTGACAGCGAGGGTTTTACCATCTCATGCGAACGATCGATTGAACGTAAAAACTTTGACTTCGCGGTAAAGATGGCATCAACTTCGAGTACCAAGCGGAAGCAGTCCTTCAAAAGAGAATACACGGAGACATTTAAATTCATCGTACCTTCGCAAAAAGGCGAACATTTTGCACGATGTACCTTGTGCAGCGTCGACTTCAGCATCGCGCACAGCGGTAGTTACGATGTGTCTCGCCACTGAATCAAGGTCCAGCTTATCTACTGCGGTCATGTCAGACTGCCTCACAAGTAAGATATATTCACAAGCTACATCAGTGCAATGGCAGCATCGTGCACAACAAAAGGAACTCCTACGTAAATGCAAGAAAGCAACTGCTTTGGCAAACAGCAGGAAACTGTAATCCGTGATAATAAAGTTGACAGAGTAGTACATAGCCACCACAAAATTCAAGTGAGTTCATTTTTTTATGTTTCTTTTGAAAAATACACATTTTCAGTAAAAAAAACACATTTTGATGCCCCCAAATACACATTTTTGATTTTCAAGGTTGGCAGGTCTGGCAGCACGCACACCGGTATATGCATTTGCACACAATACCGGGTCTTATGCATAGTACTCTGGTTGCTGTGGGTATAGCAAAAAATAGCGAATGCCATGTGACTCGCTCTCGGCCAATCGAGATACAAAATCTGTGGGAGAGTTGCTATAATACTGGATATGATTCATCGTAGATAGCGTCCTCTAGCGACAGGATGGCTTTTGCAAATTGTTTTCCAATAAAAAAAATACTTGACTTTCTCTGATGGGTTGCTGGACATGCTGGTTCAGATTACTACAAAGTATCTTGGTTCTTTCCATCATGCAGGTAAGGATGCCAAGATCCGAGGGTTGGCAGCACCCAGCAACCTGTCCATGAATCAAACACTGGAAGGCCATGGAGGTATGGACATTTTATTCTCATTGTAATTGAATGTAAAACCCACAGTCTTTTACAGTATTGCAGACAAGCCTTCTGTTTAGTTATCTCATTAATAAAATAAATTTTTCAAACTGGCCATTCGTCTAAACCAAAATTAATGTATTAGTCAGTTACTTCATAAGCAATTATAAGATGGAATTTTTGCGCCGGGGTGATATAAATCAAATTAGGTTTTGCCCTTCACCGACGTTGCTCGGTGGTCGAGTGGTAAGACATCTGCACTAGAAAAGAGGAGGTCGTGGATTCGAGTCCCACCTGAGTGATTTTTTTCCAACTTTCACTCGGGAAGTAACACACTGAGTATACTTCATAAGCACTTTTTTACTGTTCCTATACCATATGATTGTGGTTATAATATCAGAAGTCATTTTCGTTTCCAAAATATTGTGATTTTCGGCATGTGTTTACATGATTGTCAATGAAATCTTGAATTACAAAAAATGGATTAATAAGAGCACAAATTATTTTCTTCAGGGAATAAGCTTACCAGTCAAAATATGATTAGGTTATTATGCATGTGTTTAGTTCTATGCTGATATTTGTTGAAGCACAAATAAATGAAGAATTTTTTTCACTTTGTACTGCCATACAATTGGGCCCAGTCTAAATAATTATTGTATAGCATACTTGAATCGTCATTTGTGTGTTGGATTTTGCACATAGGTGCTGTACAGGTGACAACGTGGAACTCCGGGTACCAAAAACTGACCACAAGTGACCAGTATGGCCTGATCATTGTCTGGATGCTGTATAAAGGTCAGTATCTCACAGCTGCTAACAATTCCATCACGAAGGCCCCCTTCAATGGTGTAAGCATTGTGCTAGCTATTGTTCAAATAATCCATCACGGGGCAGTTGCTTTGTACAATAGCATACACAATGGTATCTCCAATGATGGGGGCCTTGTCAGTGTACAGTGATCATGTGCTGAGATTCATCTATAAGCAACCAGGCTCTCGCTATAGGCTGTGTGCGTGAACAGTAGAGGGCGCCATACTGGTTACTCACAAGTTTCAAGTGAGATCTTTTCCTTGACACTGATGGCATTTGAACTGGTTCTTTATGCACCCACTTTTAAAGGGAATATACAACATTTGCAAACATCGAAAAACAAAACTACCGATTTTTTTACGAAAAACGTTACTAGGATGTTGGTAAATGACAGTCTTAAGCATCCTGTAAAATTATGGCACCAGGTGTGAAGTCATTTTCAAGAAAAGTGGTATTTTGTATAAATTTCCAACAGTGGTCGGCCGACCACCGTTGAAAAAAACCTAACTTTTTTTCAACTACGTACTGCTCCAAATTTATCATTTTGTTTTTCAGTCCAAATTTTGTTTGCTATTGGTTACATGTTCATGAACGGGTACAGGCCAGTTAGACTGGTTCCATTACCTTGCAATTTTCCGGCATCTATTAATTGATCCATTTCATCTTTAGTGGAGTCAGGGAACCAGACTACTTGAACATTTTGTTTTTCTTGGTTTTTCCAGCATTTTCGAACACAAAACTTCAAACATGTCAGTTTAACAATATTTGATCTGTTATACTAACCCCTCAAAATAGTTCATTTCTGAAAATTACAGCAAAAGCCAATGATGTACATTCCCTTTAAGGCAAACTGCTATGGCTAATGATTTAACTGCCGCTCACAGTTTACATTTAACATCTTTGCAGTTTGCACGAAATTTGCAGTGTCCCTTCCTTGTCTCTAGTGGTGTGTATTTAGGGGTAGTATGGGAAATTGGTAACCTATTGAAGTAAAACATGGGTACCCACGTTCCTGTAAAAGAAACCCGACCCCAACATTCAAATATTAAGAAGTTGTCTGAAGGGCTTTATAGCTTTACTGTGTGAACTGCAACTTTCGCGAGCGTCACCTGTTGCTCATTAAAATGCAAATGAAAGTGAAATCTGTTTTGCTCTTCCATGTAGCCTGGCTTTCATTTTGAAAATTCCCCACAAATGGCATTGACAGCTTTCTTTGACATTGTCGGAGAAGTTATTAAGTAATTTTACAAGTTGGTTACGGATACCCGATTTCATAATCTGGAACCTGTTCCTGACATCAGTGGTCTGGTACTCGGGTATTCGGTTCTGATGCACACCCCTACTTGTTATGAGTAAATGTCATCTCCAAGTTGTGCAGAGTTTTCATATCTTACTATAATTCAAGGAATCTCTGTCTGTCTGTCTGTCCGTCGATTATCTCCAGAACCGGGCACTGTATGAAGTTGAAAATCGGCGGGTGTATTGTTCGGGGCCACAGAATGTGCAGTGCCAAGTTTGAAGTGGTTTGGATGAGCGGTTCTCAAAAAAGCTGCAAAAAAGCAGTATTTTTGGAGGTAAACGTGGCAGCTTAGAACATAACACCACGCACTGCCGTTCTTTTCAATTGTTTACGTCATGTTTAAGCTAAAGCGCGCGTGCTCAATATGACGCAAACAATGCAAAAAGGACGGGCACGCGCACGTTCATTGTAGGGTGATACATTGTCCAGTTATGGGTGAATAGCACTGCATACCATGTTTTCGTATGTACACGGGCACATTATTTTTGCAGTCGACTGAGTGACCATTGTAGGTGGTCGAACTTCAAACTTGGCACAAATTTTGACGTAAGTGTGCGTTCAACCTGTAAAAACAACACCATTGAATCGCGTGCGTTGTTTGCACGAGCAGTTCTCCAAAACTCTGCAAGTACATGTATGCAACCTATACCAGCGGCAAAGCAATTTGCGTTTCCCTAACATGCACATTTTAGACGGGCACTGCACTAGTGTGAATAAATAAACATCCAAAGGTCTTCGTTTACAGATATCTATTATTTTCGTTACCAAACAACTATTGCTGTTATATTTACAGGTTCTTGGTATGAAGAGATGATCAACAATCGAAACAAGTCCGTGGTGCGGAGTATGGCGTGGACACCAGACGGCCAGAAGATATGCATTGTCTATGAAGATGGTTAGTATTGTACCAACAAACTCAGCTACTCGATGTAAGATGTTTCATTAAAAAAAAGTATAAATACTTATGAATTAAAGAACAAATAATGAACAAAATAATGTGTGGAATTTTATCCACACAATGCCTGGAATGATATTGTTTGAAAATGAAATGGCACTGGAATTGTTTCATTTGATGCAGCTTCAAATATTCCACAGAGTTGGCATCTGTTTTTACCCTTTGGCAAAATACAAAGAGTTATTCTTTAAGGCCCCATATGATCATTTCTAATCACCTAGAAAAGTACCCACCAATTCAAAGTTAAAACATCTCGCTCAAAGTGAACATATGACTGGTACTAAATATGCTGTGAAATAACTGCACCTGAAATGATATCATTTGGAAGAAAACAATCATTGAAGATGATTTTTAAAAAGGTGCCCACCAGAACACATTTTATTTGTACAAGCAACAGAATCCTGTTAGGTTTTGAGCTATTTTGTAGCTTCAAAAAGCAAAGCATAAAAACGAATGATTCTATGTACCTTTAACACAGGTGCTGTGATTGTGGGGTCTGTGGACGGCAACAGGATCTGGGGGAAAGACATCAAAGGAATGCAGCTCAACAACGTAGAATGGTCATGGGACGGCAAGCTACTGCTATTTGGCATGAACAATGGAGAGATACACATCTATGATAGCCAGGGAAACTTCTGTGTGAGTTTATATCATAGACAAGGGAGTGGTGGGGCTAAGCTAAACAAGGAGTGGGAGGATTTCATAGAGCTATATTAAATTACTAGAGTGCTGACTCCTCATTCTTGCGCGCGGAGACGCTTTGAAGCCACTCTGGGCGCAGACATTTTGAATTTATTTGCGTGTTTGTAGAACACAATAAAAACAGATGGATTGAATATAAAAGTGTACTCTAAATGCAGCGCACAAGTAGAAGATACGCAAATAATGTAGCGCGTCATGACGGTTCAAAAAACGTCACGGCGAAAAGCATCTGCAGCGGAGGGACGCGCACACGTTGCGCTGTTTGCGTAGAGCAAAAAGAAACGCTCATTTGATGATCGTGCGTTTCGTTTTGGACGTATCGGCTTCGATGATGCACTGGTATGGAATGCAAACTCAGATATGCAAATAGCCGTACAAAAGCCGTACAAAATGTCAAGTTCTCCATAGGTTTGTGCACAAACATGGATTACTTTGAACATCGAGTTAGCACGCTAGTAATTTAATATAGCTCTATGGAGGATTTAGAAATATTGTCAGGAGATTCATAATCGCAAATTGCGAAAAAGCCAATAATGCCTTTATCAAAGCTCATTTGAATAGCTTGTAACTTGAATTGGGACTGGAGGACTTGTGGTGGACTTGCAGGGACTTGTGATGGACTCACTTACATCCCTGCTTCATACGTTGTGCAAAACAACAGGAATGCACGCCAAGTATTCTATCTTGTGAATTTGAACACTTTACTACGAGCAGTGAATGTTGGACATCAAACTCACTCTGGAATTCACATTTGAATGAAGTATGACCCGGCCCAAGGACAGGTGGGGTAATGGATAAAAAGTAGAGGGCAGGTATTGGCCTAAGCTCGGGCAGAGTTAGAAAATTAAAGTTCGCACAGCAAGAGGTGGAAATCTAAGTGCACGTGTGATGCGATCAAACTACATGAGTAGTTTCTCGGGAATTTTGATTTGGAGATACAGGCCAAAATAGGGCCTCTTCATCACATCACTTCATCGCATCTGTTGGTGTTCCGACTTCCATAATTTTTGAACTAGAGATGGTACCAGTATGGGGTTTTCACAGCAGTAATGCTAAGATTGTGCTCTTTTCAAATCTGTAATAAAAGAATTTTTGACCGGGGTCGACAAACGACTCACTTAGCTTGATCTCATCACATATGTAAACAAAACATTTATTTTTTTTATTTTTTTTATTTTATTTCTTTCTGGTAATGAAACCAAGGATTCCTAAAAAAGTGCCCTAGGCACTGTACCCCGAAAGCCTGACGAAACCTGTAGAGAGAAGACAATGAGAAGAAATTACAGTTTTAGAGGTGGGAGGAAAAGCCCAGAAGAATATTCTGGGGAAAACCCACGGAATCAGGTAGGGACTGAAATCCCAATCCACATATTGGCCCAGGCAGGATTCGAACCCGGGTCACAGCGGTGGAAGGCGAGGAAAGTACCGCTACGCCAACCTGACTACGCCAATGAGCAGATAAGACTGTAATGTAGGCAAGCTTGCTGCTCCCTGTCCAGTGGAAGTGACAGTCAGAGTTAGGTAACCAGTCTATTATTAAAGGTAATGGGCACCATTTTCAAACATTCAAAAATGAACCTGTCAAAGTATGAAATGTCCAACTTGATTGTAAGTAGGATCAATCACTCTGTGAATTCATTGCACCTCATGTAGTTTGCCGCCATTTTCGAGAAAAGAGGAATTACCATCATTAGGACCAACCATCGCACTTCCAGTGGCCTTGCGTTGAGAAAAATGAAGCTGCATTTTCAGTTTTCTCAAAATTATAATATGTACTTAGCTGAAATGTTGACAGGTGGTTGTTTAATAATGTGCTTTGTATTTATTGCAATGTTGTTCCTTCAATCGGCAAAAACACATTTTTTTGCAAATGGTGTCCATAACCGTTAACCAGCCTAATCCACAAGTAATATCTGATGTTGGGCTGTAATTTCAGTGTCTGATTATTTTTCAGAGTAAGCTAATGACATACTGCTTGGCCAATGTGACGGGTGCAGTGAAGATTGCTGGCATTGACTGGTATAACGGGAAGTACGGCTACGTGGAACCTAGCTGCCCTACACTGGCCATATGCTTCGACAACGGACGAGCACAGATCATGAAACATGAGAATGATGAGAGTAAGTCATTTTTCAAGATAATCAGTTATTAACGATGAATCGCTAGAATAATACTGATTCAGTTGTAGTCCTAGTTTAACTTAAAGCAGGCTTTCAAGTATTCCTCCTTTTTTCTATTTTTTTAAACCTTTTTCCTATTGTTTTTCTTGAAATTCCTATTTTTTTTACTTTTTCCTACTTTTTTTGTCCCACAACTCCGAAAAATATGAAATAACATTAAATATTTTTCATAACAGTGTTACACAATGTCATATGTAAATCACACAATGAAGGGCTTGGGCGCAGGAGTACTGCAACTGTACTTTCAAGAGCTTAGTTGAGGATGGAGCACTTGAGTGTTGTGAGTACAGAACATGCCAAATGAGGCTTATGATGCTGTTGACATGGGTGAATATCCACGAAAACTACTCCTGAAAGCCGGCAAAAGTCCTACTTGTATCTAAATTTTGTCCTCAAAAGTCCTACATGTACTTTGTCCTTTTTTTCTTCTTCTTTTTTTTAATGTTGATCCTACTTTTTCACCTGGGTCTGCTTGAAAGCCTGCATAATGTCACATGACATTAAAGTTAGTTAATGCCTGATCAATGGTTAACGCAAACCCTACCAGACGCAACACAGAGCATCTGGTGTAAAAGTCTGTGGGACCTTGCAGCATTCAGCCATCAACACCAGTGCTTTATCAGCCAATTCTGAAACAATGAGAGCTAGTCCCATTGAACAATGCCACAGTTGTCGCCGTTAGCTATCGTCGTGTAAGTCTTTTGTCTTGTCTGTCTCGTCCGTGTGTCGTTATCATGTTGTTTTTCGGTTGTTGGTGTTGTCTGTAAGGGCTGTTTCCTACAAGCCTCGGCTTACTTAAACAGCCCCACACTCCTTACTTTCTCTTGTACATATATTGAAATAAGTTTATCATTTCTTCAAAGCGCATTTTACTTTTATTAGTTTTGAGACAAATTTATTGATTTGGTTATTTTGCTATTTACCAGTCTTTCTTTTACTTATGGATGTATTCTCTAAAGGAGTGTGGAATAAATGTCTTCTTGAATTGAAAAAAAGTTGTATCCTGCTGCAGTTGGTGACTGCAGACTCTGAGGCATGTTGGCCTTGAGACTTTTGACCTGAGGGATCTTGCTACACTGAGCAGGCTTGTCATTTTGACAAGTGTTGTATGTTGTTGCAAAAACAATACACCACCCCCATTGTGATGCTCTGTTATTCTTCTCTTTCAGATCCTGTGCTAATAGATACAGGTATGTCAGTAGTACAGATACAATGGAACCACACAGGCTCAGCACTGGCTGTAGCAGGTTCACAGAAGTCAGCACAACAAGACAAGGACATCAACGTGGTACAGTTCTACACACCCTTTGGTGAGGTAAATGTACCGTTTTATTACTGAACAATGTCTTGTCTAGATTTATTGCAGTTCAGAGAGTCCATGTTCAAGACTTGTTACATTTTCACTTTAACCCTAACTCCCTAGGCCTTTTTGCTGGGATGTAGCCTCAATCCTGCAAAAGTCTCCAATTGGCATCATGGAAAAATAGCAAATAGCCTCAATCCTGCAAATTCCTCCATGTTTTTTTTAATATGGTCTGTGGAGGGGTGACCACTGCCTGAATCCTGCAAAATCCTGCAGCAGTGACTGTCAATATGTTGAGGCTTGGCCAGTGACATCCTGGAGCAGTACGGAGGATTTCAAGCATAATCCAGGCCTATATTTATGCATGGCTGAGCAAAAACCACACAAGGTCCGGACTAGAGTTAAACAAAAACAAAAAACAGGCAAGCAGATGACCTCAGTGTCGTTATTTTCCCAACTCCTGTTGTCTCATCACAAAATCAAAAGTATAGCTACCTGTCTCTTCCCCATACTGCAGCACCTCCATACCCTGAAGGTACCAGGCTGACAGCTGACCTCAGTCTCACGACTTTGTAAACCCCACTGTCCTATATACTGTAATCAATAGTCTAGTATCCTGTTTCTTCCCCATTCTACAGCACCTGCGAACCCTGAAGGTACCAGGCAAGCAGTGGACCTCAGTTACATGATTTTTTAAAACCCTGTTGTCCCATTACTTTAATCAATAGTCTAGTATCCCGTCTCTTCGCCATTATACAGCACCTGCGAACCCTGAAGGTACCAGGCAAGCAGCTGACCTCAGTGTCATGGGAAGGTGGTGGCTTACGCATAGCCTTAGCCGTAGATTCCTTCATCTACTTTGCCAATATTCGACCTGACTACAAGTGGGGCTACTGTGCCAACACAGTGGTGTATTCCTTCTCTAAGCCGGAGCGAACCGAGCAGTGCGTGGTGTTCTGGGAGACTGTTAGTGGAGAGGTAGGTACTCAAAGAAAACGAACAAACCAAAAAATCCACACCTATTTTCCGTAAAAAAAAAAATACATCTAAGGCCAAAAAAAAAGTCTCCGGTTTCTGGTATGGAGCTTGTCCAAAAAGTGGTGCGGCGACGCGGCTTTTTTTTTTTTTTTACCCGACTTTTTTGCTTCAAATGTCGGCTGATGACTGCAAATGGTGCCCGACGAAACTTAGTGCAAATATATGGGAGTCCAGAGAGGCCACATAAAGCTTATTCTCGATCATAACCCCATCTAAAAACACATTGAAATTGCGCAGCAGCAGAATTCCAGTCAAACCAGTGAGTTTGGCGGTTTTGAGACATCATCTTTCATTGAAAAAAAAAATTTTTCTTTTTGCCGACGAGCATGGCTACGGCGACGCGCGCGCATACCAGAAACCGGAGACTTTTTTTTTTTGGCCTAATGCACAAGTGGACTCAGAAATAAGTTGAAGGTACAGAAATAATTTTCCTGTACAAAAAGTCCATAACACAGACAATGGTTATATTCAAGAAAGCTAGTCTGGAACAGAGGAAACCATGAATGACCTGATGAGTCAGTTAGGAATTAGGAAGATTTGACATCATTCAGAAGTACACACCTCCAGAAGAGAAAAACACAGTAAATGTTCGTGTCACGTAAACGAAGTTTTGGGAGACACTAACCAGTCCTCCATTCTGTGTGACCGTAGACCCGTAGACCTTTGTAGGGTCCTCAAACAAAGGGAATGGTACCCCTGAAGTGAAATCTTTAGAATATGGTACTCCACAAGTGAAATCTTTAGAAAAAGGGATAAAAGGACAACAATGCTCCTACTCCAGAACTCCCATCCACTGGAATATCCGTACACCTGTAGCCCCGTAGCCCAGTGTACCTGTATGTTAAAGTTTTGGGGAAAAAATGTACAACTTCCACATGCTTTCATGGATTTTGACAAAAGTTGGATGCAGTGACCCTTGGGTGGGAAGACACAATTCAGATTTCTGAGGTGAAATGTCATGTTGGGGTCATTAGGCCAAAAAAAGTCTCCGGCTTCTAGTATGGATCTTGCCCAAAAAGTGGTGCGGCGACGCAGCTTTTTTTTTTTTTTAACCTGTGTTTTTTTGCTTCAAATGTCGGCTGATGACTGCAATTGGTGCCCGACTAAACTTAGTGAAAATATATGAGAGGCCACATAAAGCTTATTCTCGATCATAACCCCATCTAAAAACATGTTAAAATTGTGCAGCAGCAGGATTCCAGTCGAACCAGTGAGTTTGGCAGTTTTGAGACATCATTTTTTATTGAAAAAAAAACAACTTTTTCATTTTGCCGACGCGCATGGCTACGGCGACGCGCGCGCATACCAGAAACCGGAGACTTTTTTTTTTTGGCCATAGAAGTCATTGTTCAAATATGCTTGAAATGTTTCTTTGCCTACAGAATTTGAAAACAAACACCATGTTTTCCTGTTGGGGTTCAAATTCATGTACCCCCGCACATGAAGTGTATTCACTTTTTAGTCATTGTAATTTGTGTGTTTTTCCCTGTGTTTATTACCAGCGTCACATCAAGTATGTCAGAAACCTGATATCTGTCACAGCATATGGAGATCATTGTGTGCTGGCAACAAAGGCGGATGAAAGCACTGGGCAGGTTGGTACACGATGACCACTATGTGTGCTATCTTCTCTCATGTTTTCTAGTCTACATGCTATATTAGTTCATACTCCAACAAATGGGAATACCAAGCAACTTTGAGATCATGAAACATTCAGCACAATTCACTAAAGCTGAAACGTGTTCAACTTTGCAAATACGCACCAAGATTACCATGATGCGCATTTGTTTTCACTTCCGCACTTAATTCTCTATCTGTCCAGAATTTCAAGAAACTCGTAAAAGCTGTATTGACTATTTAGATGAAACTGCACATCACCATTGCCTTCATTACATGCTTTACCCTACTTGTGGGAAGTCAATATTCAGTTGAAGTAACTGTCACACAGAGAGTCACTGCTCACACAAAAACAGCACTTTGGAGAGCAGTGAAGCTGAACCACACAAAAGAATTGTGCAGGGATTTGAAATGCTATCCATGCTTGCTGCAATGCATGAAAAAGTTGAGCTCCAAATTGCTGTGAACTCCTTCCAATCCTGAGCAGTATATCAAAGTTGAGCCAGTGCCTTTGGACCAGTTTTTTTGCACTGCTTCCCTTCACAATGTCAAATTTCACAACAGTCAACAACAGTAGTTATAACACATATTTTGATGTCAAGGAATTAACAAATATTTCTGCACATCAAGCTATCCCCAAACTTTCTCTCTTTGGAAACTGAAGCTCATGTCAACTCAGCAACCTGTCCAATTAACTTCAATTCACAGTATTTCAGCAGACTAAACCTGCAAGCACTTACCTACTCCATTTATGGGCTCCTCGCACAAGTACCTCCCACAGTGGTAACAAATGGAGTTGGGGGAGACCACTCGGGGAGGGACATTTGAATAATAATGATAATAATAATAAAAATTTGGGAGGCTAATCATCCTTACTCTCAGCTGAGAAGCTGAATTGCGAAGGACACAGCTACAACGTGGTCGAGCGGCAGGCATGTAAAGGCGCCTTTGGCAGCCGTCCTTACGACCCATATATGACCACAGAGCACAGCCAGAAATCTAAAGTGTTATGAGTTTTTTGGAGGGAAGAATACGAGGGCCCGGAAAAACCCTCTTGGGACAGGAGAGAACCAATGCACAACTCTACTCACATATGGTCCCAGCCGGGAATGAACCAGGGCCACAGGGGTGAGAGGTGAACGATTTACGCACTAGCCACCCATACCACCCATGAATGCATTGCCGACGGTGCCTGGTGGTCAAGTAAAGACGCTGTGGATTTGTGCACTCTCAATAGAATAAGTCGTGCGTATACATGCTATACGCGCATAAACCCGGACATGTATGGTCATGTTCATCTTTTCAAACTGTGGACGAAAAATTCCAGAAAACAAAAGAGAACAATATCGTCCACGATTTCCAGCATACGTCCACAATTGGGGTCTTGTACAAAACCTATGTAACAAAGTACAGTCGACTCTCGTTAGTACAAACTCTGTTAATACAAAATTCAGGTTATAACAAACATAAAGCCTAAGTCCCGACTGTGCATTTATGTGCACAAAGAATGAGAATGATGTTCCTCTTAATACAAAATTCTGATACAACAAACAATTTGGCTAGGTCCGAACGAGTTTGTATTAACGAGACTCGACTGTACAAACAAAAGAGGGACAATAGGACGTCCACCATCGACGGTGTGAACACGTTTGTACGCGGTGTGCCCCTCCCAATGGAACTTTAAAAAGTGATCACAAAGTACCATGTTCTGTTTCATGCACGGGGTCCAAAGCCATTTCCAGCATTGGGGGCTTGAGTTCAACTTCACTCTTCTTCCATTTTCTTTACCCGTTATAATTTCCCACCGTCAATCTCTTTGTGCATTCATTCTAAAAGGAAGCTGGGGAGCCACAGCAGGTATATCTTGTGTCTTTATTCACTAAAGCATGTTAACTATCCACAATCCATGATTAGCACTGCAAGCATTCACACACTTGAGTTGTGTTTATCCGTCTCATATCACTTGATAGTTTTGTTTTCAGTGTGAATGCATTTTTTATTGATGCTGATTTTTACTTCAGATTGTCTTCTCATAGTTTCCTTAATATGTTTTCTTTGAGCATGATGGTTCTGGGTATTTTGCAGAAAACTGCTGTAATTTATTTGCTGTTTTTTAATTTTGTTTTGGTTTTTTTTGGGGGGGGGGGCTTTTTTTTTTCAATTTTTTTTATTAATTGATTTATTTTTATTTTATTTTTTCTTGGGGAACGGGGGACTTGAGAATCCATTTTTCGGGATGAAACTATAAAAAAAAGGTCATATATTTGATATCTTTAAATAATAATCCAAAAGTCATATTGAACCCCTTGAATTTTCTGTATTTCTTCTATATCTGTATTTTTTTCACAGTTTTACAGTATTTCTGTTTGTCAATGAGACACAAAATGTAGTTTGTAATGAAAAGTTATGCAGTAATAATTCACACCGTTGTGTTTTCAATTTTGTCTTACATTTTGAGTTTTTGCACCTGATATTTCCATTCTGCAAATTACACACTTCCCTTTGCTGGTAAGGAGTCATCTCATTAAAAACACATGGTATCATTGGCATTTATCCAAAAAGTAACCTACCAAATTATTATCAAAAAGCTGGCTTGGAATACAGATCATACTGGTACTAACACCCTGTGAAATAATACCTCGTCTGGCTTGACTGATTGTTGGAAATAAAGAGCTGGCTATACAAAATCGTCTTTCGTAATCTTAAGCTTGTGCACAGTTTTTCACTGTTTTCTCGAAAAGTGTAATATCCACTGAGCTGAAACTTAATCACCAGGTTAGGTTTGAACATTCTTCTTTGGATTTTGAGTAGTGTTGTTATTGGAAATGAACAAAATGCATGAAAAGCAAATGATCGTATATGCCCTTAAATATCCGAGATTAGTTGTTCACAATTTATCCGCAATACACTCATTGTATTGGGTATTAGTTGCAGAATTCTAAACAGAAACAAATAGAATCTTTCCTTAGTGAAGAGCATTATTCACAAACTGATAACTTCGTTACAAGATGATTTCAGTGAAGCTGTTCCTGATTCTGCCAATAATATCCATACAATGAAACTATTAAAAATAAACCTGTTCTCAACTTATCCAAACAGGCATACATGTATAGGATCATTTGCATTTTCATGCATTTTGTTCGTTTCCAATAACTACACCGCTCAAACTCCAAAGAAGAATGTTTCAAGCCCTAACCTGTTGAAGTTTCAGCTCAGTAGATATTTTACTTTTAGAGGAAACAGCGAAAAACCATGCTCAACCTTTTGACACAAAACACAATTTCGTCAATTATACTCTCTATTTCCAAAAATCGGTCAACTGACTGTTCTTTGGGAAATCACCTACATTTTTTAATTTATTTCTTCTTAATGACAGCAAGCCTTATGGAATAATTTCACAGGGGGTTTAGTACCAGTACAATCTTTCTTCCAAGTAAGCTTTTTGATAATAATTTGGTAGGTTACTTTAAGGGTAAATGCAGATGATCCTATGCCTTTAATAAGATAACTCCTTACACGATACGCAAATTTAAAGACATTTTAAGTTTCACTCTCTTCACTGTTCATCTGGATGACCTTTGGCCCCAGATAGTGGTATTTACATGCAGTTGACCTTTCGTCACATATTTATTTTCTTTCTGAATTCTTAACAAATATAAATTTATTTTTCCTGAAGGTTTTCTGCCTGTTATGAGCAAAATTACACAAAATTAATGTCTTCTTCAAAGAGGCCACAGAAGCTACAATGAATTTTTATATGTGCCAGCTCTATCTGGTCACGAAACTCCAAAATAATATACATTTTGGGATTCCATTTGCTATATGTTAGACCTACATAGCATTTGCTCTTTATGGGATATTAGTAAGCAGTTTAAAATTTTGTAAAATTGAGGAAGTGGGAAAAGAAATTGGGGAAAATGGCCTTAAAGAAAGTGAATGCAGTAAGTAATTACATTGTATGGAGCTCAGCAACCAAAATATGGATAGTACTCCACTTATTGATCAAATTATCACAATTATAATATTTGCAGTGGAAAGTGGTTCACACTTCTTACTTCATTTTCTACCTGATTTCCTTTCAGCAAGTACCAATCGCATCAATAATCTACATGATCTAACTTGGGTATTCGTGATGAAATTACACTGAAAGTTAAATACATGTACCTTAGGCCAAAAAAAAAAGTCTCCGGTTTCTGGTATGCACGCGCGTCGCCATAGCCATGCGCGTCGGCAAAATGAAAAAGGTTTTTTTTCAATGAAAGATGATGTCTCAAAACCGCCAAACTCACTGGTTTGACTGGAATCCTGCTGCTGCACAATTTTAACGTGTTTTTAGATGGGGCTATGATCGAGAATAAGCTTTATGTGGCCTCTCTGGACTCCCATATATTTGCACTATGTTTAGTCGGGCACCATTTGCAGTCATCAGCCGACATTTGAAGCAAAAAAGTCGGGTAAAAAAAAAAAAAAAAACGCGTCGCCGCACCACTTTTTGGGCAAACTCCATACCAGAAACAGAGACTTTTTTTTTTTGGCCTTACTTTGAAACCCATATTTCTTTTGATAAATACAGTATGTGCTGGTGCTATGCAATTCAATAGGAACACCGCTGGAATCAAAGTACATTGACATTGGTAAGTTTTGATGTTGTAAAAAATGAAAAGTATACACTTTTAAAAATTCACACGTCGATCTTTAAACAGTTGTGAGGGAGAGAAAAGGGCACTACATATGATGAGTGTTCCAAAGTAGCACAAAATATTTAAACTGTTCCTGTTGCTTTTTGAATCGTGACTTATTTAGGAAAAAAACCCAGATTTTGGCAAGTTAGCTGTGTAACTAGCTGAACTGGGGTCCTGAGTATGTTTGCTTGTGCATAAGCATGTAATATTTGGTTGTGGCCATGGGAAGAGTGTGTATTTCTAGTTAGACCAGCTATACCGAGCTATCCCACCCTGTGTTGGGGTTTCCATATTGTCAATGTTTTTGTTCAAGGAGCGCTAGTCAGAAGCCATAAACCCATATATGCCATGTAGCCAGGGATCATGCCCAAAGTCACATTAGCAATGCTGCAAACCTGGGTAATGGCAAACGGGTAAAACTCAGAGAGGAAACTGCTCTTTATTAACAATTTTCAAATAAACCAGGACACTGAGTAGGTGCATTATAATTATTTTTTAAACGGACAAAGAAATTGACTTAAGCCACCTCCAAGTTGCCGTTCCGGTGCTCTGCCATCAACTGAGCTATCTTTCAGTATCACACACTTGTGTTTTTCTTACCACTTTCAGAACCCATCTACATAGCGGTGACTCGGACCCACGTCATAGCAGCCTCCAAGGAGGCATTCTATGTCTGGCAGTTTAAGACGGCCAAGAAGCTAACTGCGATGGAGGTCAACCAAGCCATGGGTCGCAAGAAGGATAGCAGAGAGAGGGTCTATCATATCGATGATACGCCATCAGGGGCTGGGGAGTCCATACTGGACTTCAGCAAGGCTTTTGCTGTGAGTAATCCCAGGCATAGCTAGAGGAGGGTTTGTGGGTATAGACCATTATCATGTTGCAGACATCGTGATTTTGTCCCATTTAAATCAACGTAACCAAAGCGAGGCTGAAAGGAAAAATAGTCTGGTTCCTTTTTGCCACGCAAACATTATCATTCAGTACTGTTATTGGATACAGGGAACATGACTGAAATGGTGGTAGCATGATAAAGGTCTATTCTCAAACATCTGAAATTCGCCCCAATTTTCAACTTGGCCCATTCACACTGTATTGCATTACGTTTACTTTTTTATGACTCAGAAAACAGAAAACATAGTGCAAAAGCCCTTGTGGGACTGTGTGAAGAGTATCATTTTTAGCCTTATGTTTATATAATCCTTGTATTTTATTATTGTCAATGACCTGTCACTGGTGGTAGACAATTTTCATTTTTCCTGTGCTTGAGCCACAAACATAAATGACTTTCAACAGCACCTGTAATAAACAACAATGTAAAGAATATTCCTTCTTGTTTTGTCTTATACCATATCAGCCAACCAATGATGCAGTTTGCTGTGTGTGTGCTTCAGACAAGTTACTCATTGTGGGTCGTGAGTCTGGCACACTCAACCGTTACTCACTGCCCCACCTGGCTCTCACCAACAAACACACGGTCAACTGCCGCCCACACGCATTGTCACTCAACTGTAACTCAGCGTAAGTATCATGAGGACGATTCTCCAGAATGGGGTTGAACTGGGACTCGAGGTGTGTTAGACTTGAACTTAAACTCATCGTGTGATGGAGCAGTTATAAATAAGGGAATAAATGTGTGCTCCGGAGGTTTTTATCACTCTGTTTAATACCGCTTAGAGTCTGGGTGCTGATAATTACCCAAGCCGGAGGCGAGGGTAATTATCAGCACCCAGACTCTAAGCGGTATTAAACGGAGTGATAAATACTGACCGAGCACATATTTATTCCCATTCATAAATACCTTTTCAGTTAAAAAATATCAAATAATTCGTTCAAAAAATCCCAATTTTGTTCAACAAGTTCACTTCATGCTTTTTGAAACATCCCTCTGGCAAAATAATGGAGTGTTCAGCTGGCGAGTAAGATGTAAACAACCCTTTTATGGCGATTGACCCGCGCGTGGCATGTTCTGCGCGATGTCGCGCAGAACGCACCTGGGGCGTTGCGTTTGGAATTTTGAACTGTAAAATTCTGACTCACTGGTAGTGTTGCGCATGCCTATGTGAGGATTGTGAACGTTCAACCAATGAAACGGTAAGAGGCACTGGATTTTTAGGAGTCCACATTTTATTGTGACACTGGAAAAGTGTTTAAGACCAGCTAGCCATGTCTTTATCATCCGTTTAAGACAGGCCACGTGACAGGCTCTCGACCAATAGGAATAGCTAAACTGTCTGAGGTATTTATGAATGGCGGTTTAAAACCACTCACATGACGGGCTGTCAACCAATACAATAGGAATAGGTAAACTGTCTCGGGTATTTATGAATAAGAGAATAATGGGCCTTATTCACGAGTTGGCCATTTTTGTCGAGTTCCTTAAATGTATTTCATTAATTGTCAACTGTTGAACTGTTTTTAAATATGACTTTAAACATTACGCATTTTAAATTATTCATTGAAGCAGACTGGAATTTATTATGAATTAAGTTGCTTTCATTTCTCTTTGCAAGTTCCAAAAATTAAGATCTTACCTAACTTTCAATTCAAAATGGCCGACTAGTGTTGTGGAGCAGTTTGAAACCTCTGGCCGCCGATAATTATGGCCCTTTTCTTTTGAGAACTATAATACAATTCTGATATTTTCTTTGGCTGCCAGTCGTCTAGCTATCATCGACATCACCGGTATCCTGACCTTCTTTGACCTGGAGACCAAGTGGGTCAACGGGGACGGTCAGGAGATACAGGGACAGCAGCTGGAGTTTGAACGTAAGGATGTCTGGGATATGCAGTGGGCTCAGGATAACACGGAGCTCTTTGCCATGATGGAGAAGACGCGGATGTACATCTTCAGGAACCTGGACCCAGAGGTTGGTATGGGGTTAGTTAGAAAACTACCTCATTATCAGATTGGCCAATGGATGCCATGCAGGAACAATAGATGGCGCTGTTTGGCATACTCACAAGAGCCACTGAAGCGCAAGGTGTGTTCACTGACTGGATTGCTCATACATGTGTATGTGACGCAGAGTACAAAATCTGAAAGTGCACAAACAAACGCTTGACAATTATTACACCTGATCATTAGGCCATGAGTCAAGTATTCTGCAGCAGCTCAAGATTAGCACAATCGGGTCTCTACCCTCATAGGTATCCAAGTACCCAATATGCACACATGTTATTATTGTTATTATTTATTTGACTTCAACACACAAATACAGACAGTAAAACAAAGTTAATTTTAAAAACAAATTATTAAAAACTTTTTTTTATTTTTTTTTAAAATTATCCTACGGCCTACAGTACATTATTAATCACAACAAGAAAGGTGTGCACATGTATGTGTACATGCAAACCATGTACTCGATGTTGGTAAAGGTGGTACATACCGGTACATTGTTAATATACGAGCAGTTGAAAATGACCGCGCGGGTTGATTACTAATTGGGATTTTGAAAAGTTGGCAGCTATGCAATTGTAGTAAAGTGTCTTGCCCAAGAACACAAGAACCATGTTCCTGTAAGGATTTAAACCCACATGCACGAGTCGAATATCGTAACCATTGGACCACAGCATTTCTTGACACCCAAGTGTAGACGCACATTGGCAATGGCTCTCAAGCAGCCATCAGTCATACTCTCACTTGTCACAGTTGAGGGGTTTCCATGCAGCTACAATCTATCAAGTCAGAGACCAGCCAGCAAAACCTTGTGACCTGTGATTTGGGGTAAACTTATTGACCTAGTTAACATGGTTAAAGCGCAACAGCAGTGCATTACATACGTGTGCTATACGATAAACTAGTCAACTGCAGGAAAGGTAGAATTGTCACAGTGTACATGTATAACAACCAAAACAGGTTAAGAAACTTTTAGGAAGCTTATGCAGGATGGAATGTTTGCATTAACCCTAACCATCCCAAATCCTTCATAATCCTCTTTGCAAAATGGAGGATTTTGCAGGATTGAGGCTAATTGGCAAAAGCGTTTTGCTCACTTCATAGGATGCACTGTGTCAATGTCTTGGGCGGGCCTTGTGTTGTTTATGCTCAGCCGTGCATATACATTTAGGCCCATATTATACTTGAAATCCTTCACACTGCTCCAGGATGTCACTGGCTCTGCCTCAACATATTGACAATTATTTCCGGAGGTCACGCATCCAAAGTCCACATTTAAGGAATAACGGAGGATTTTTCAAGATTGAGGCTGTATTTTTTTAAAGGAGGCAGTTGGAGGATTTTGCAGAATTGAAGTTACATCCTAGCAAAACTTAAGGTTAATCTTGGAGGATTTTTACAAACTGCTCTCCGTTTTTCTCTTCCAATCATTTTCTGTATCACCGACAGGAGCCCATCATGAGTTCTGGTTACATCTGTCACTTTGAGGATCTCCAGATCAAGTCTGTTCTCCTGGATGAGATCTTGAAAGATCCTGAGCATCCCAGCAAGGACAACATGTTGGACATGGAGATCAAGGTAGCCTGGGTCTGCGTGTGACATGGTATCTGTGATGGGGTCTTTGTCAGTATCTGTGTGTGTCTTTATCTCTTGCATAGACATGATAGATGTTCATAACAAGTCACTTTGAATCTGTATGAAATCTTGATAAGGTCCCAATTACTTTCAACAACTCGGCATGGAAATCATTACATCTGTGCCCATACCTATGTACTTGTCACTCTGCCTGTGGCTATCCATCTACTCTGTAACTATCTTTGTGATTCTCTGATTATCAGTGTAAATCTTTTGTTATTTGTGTTAGGTTGGGTAGGCATTGCATTCACTGTGTGGACTTCCGAAGAAAAGAGGTCCACATAAACCAGGTAGAGGCGACGTTGTGTGGACTTGGGCAAGTCCACACAGTGTTTCCCCATTTCTGGAAAACAGGTTTAGAGGCATTTTGGGGTTAGGTTTATCTGGCAAAGTGAAGAGAAACACTAAAGGGAATCATAGAACAAAATTGGGTTGAAAGTGTTTTCACAGTGAGAATAAAATAAGTTTTTCAGAGCTTTTTCTTAACTACACGAAAAAGCAAGGGAAAGTCCACCCTAGGTATGTAACGTAAACATGCGCGTGATCACCTGTGTAAGTCTGCGACCATCTGTCTAAGTCTGTATCTATGTATGTCTGTCTACTGTTACTGCTCTTGTTAGTCTGGGATGGTCTGTGTTAGTTTGATAGGCTTCAACTATCTCATTTTGACAATTTATATTGGTCTGTGACAACCTGTAAGTTTTATACCTGCTTTTCAACTGTGTAACTGTTTGTTTACCTTGTAACTATCTATGATAGTCTGTGACTAACCATCTAAGAGTGTGATTACATTGAAATCTTAATAAGTCAAAACCTGTTAACTCAACAACCCTTCTAACTTAAAGTAAAAAGTTATTCCCGTCAATTGTTGTTCAATAGAAAATCCATTGGATAACTTAAAACTCTGCTTAACTCAAAATTTGAGCCAATTCCCTTGAGGTTTGACTTATCGAGATCCACTGTGTCTGTGTTTGTTTGTTAGACTTTGACTGTCTCAGTTTGATCATTTTCATCAGTCTGTGCTCTTTAAGTCTTATACATTTTATCCATTATTGAAGAGTTTGTAAGTCTGCAATACTATCTTTGTTAATCTACAAAGATAGTTACATACTAATACACATTTATTCAGTGGATCTCAGCCAAGATGTGCTGAGTCAGGACGGCATTTTATTATCTGTGCTTTTGTTTGCAGTCTTTGCGTGATTCCAGAGACCTGCTTGAGAAGGTTGGCATTGAAGACGCGGCTCAGTTCATTGAAGATAATCCTCATCCCAGACTTTGGTGAGTAAACTGCATGCATCAGAGAGAAGGATAAACCATGTCATCCCGAAACAAAAATTTAATAAAATAGAAGCCACCTCTACCTCAACTAGTGGCTTGTCTATAGAACATGATGGCCAATGTAGTTGCAATCATTTTTTTCCCTCCGAGCAGCTTATTAAAAAAAATCACACCGTGGAACCACGTGGAGAATTTTATCACCATATGTGTTTATAGGTCAATAACCCTGGCATGCCTGTACATGCACAAGATATAGGTCATTCACATGGCCAGGGATTGTTTACAACCTGTCTGGGCTCCTGGCGGCACGAGGGGTTGACACAAAGGGATCGGCGGCACTTAGGGGTTGGCCACAAAGATCTCCCATTACTGCACAAAGGCATTGGGCGCCATCTTCTGTCTTTCAACACTCCTTACTCCGGAGTGGCTAGGGTCTGGCTAATGGGAGTCTACAGGCTTGTGGTGTATAGTAGGGGTGAGGATTACATGGAAGCTTGGCCTTATTGGCCCATTGAAAAAACAAATTATGCCCATATTTGGAAAATGTGGAGAATGAAATCACCACTTGCTGCTCGGAGGGTTAAAGCCACTGTTGGCTGTGATTTTTCGTCTCTCATCCTTTGCATCTTTTCACCAAGCCTCCTTGGAGATCTGAGACTTGAAGATGATGGCCACTTGCAAAATGTGGCCGTCACTTTAACAGTACTAGTGCAGTGCCCGTTCGAAACGTGCCTGTTTGAAATGGGCAGATTGCTTGGCCTCCAGTAGACCCGCAAACGTGGCGGTATAAAGTGCAGTGCCTGTATAATAGTGCACCATATCTACACCTCACTGTTGCGCATTCCTCCCCTTCAAAAAATTGGTCAAGGCCCACCTCACCGCTGCGCAATCTTCCCCCTTCAAGAAATGGTGGAGTCCATACAGTCAACAACCATTTCCACGTGTGTAAACCCGTAGCCGTGGTAGAGTGCAGTGCCCTTTCAAAGTGTGCAGCAGTGTTTGGCGCGGTCTGTATATACACGTTTCTATGGTCTAGGCCTTCAGTTTTGCTGGGTTTTTTTGCAGCTTTTTGAAAAATGCTGATCCAAAGAACTTCAAACTTGACACTGCATATTCTGGGGTTCCGAGCAATACGCCTGCCAATTTTCAACTTCATACGGTGCCCGGTTCTGGAGATGATCAAAGTTCAGACAGACACAGAGACACACAGAGATTCCTGTAATTATACAGTCGGCTCCCGTTATAGCGAAAACGGCTAGAACGAAATTCCGGTTATTACAAACAAATACCTTCGGTCCCGGCAAAATTGTGCACATGTCTATGGGGAAAATTTCGGTTAAGACGAAAACGGACAGTACGAAATTCCTGTTAAAGCGAAAGGTTTTGGCGACCCGGTTGCGTAAAAATGCATTGTTAGCGACCCATTTATAACGAAAGGTAATCCTGGCTCACGGCTTTTTTCGTTCAATTTGAAAGCAGTACAATGTATTAGTAATCAGCAGGTGTCCGTCTTGTGTGAGTAGTTTCATGTTGCCGACGTAGATGTATTCAGATGGAGGTGCTAATCGGTTTGCCGGCGCACAGTCAAGTTAATCCCGCGCTGCGGTTAGGCCTGTCATCGCAGTGTTGCAAAGACGCGTTCCAGTCACCCGAGCCACTTGCACATCGCCATTGTGCCATTAATCAAAGACGTACTTCGACCTTTGTGAATGGGCTTTCCCAATTTGTACCTAATTCTGCCGGTTAACAACAAAGGCCCATCATCAAAGGGCTCCGATGACGAGTGCCAGTCACCCGCACCACTTGCACATCGCCATTGTGACATTCATCCAAGACGTGACCTTCGTGAATGGAGCCGCCAACGGAGGAACAACGGCCAAGAAATGTCACCGACTGCCTGAGCCTAATGCACCAGGTTCGGGACTATCTCTGCAGCCAGCCCGACATGGACGACGATGTCTATGATCACGCTGCTGCAATCCTACAGTACCTCTCCAGTAGGCAGCAAGACAAGATGTCACAGCGGAAGATAACGGACTTCTTCAAGTTGTAACATCACCTTCCAGATAAATCAAACCAAACGGCTCTTTTCAGAGCCACCACATTTTCAACAAAGGGATTTGAATCCCGACTCAAATAAAAATAATGAACCCCCACCCTATTACCCGGAGCAAATAAAAATAATCCCCCTCCCCCAAATAGAACCCCTTATAAAAAATTGGAAATTAAATAAAACATAATTTACCCTCTCCCTCCCCGGCACAGATTTGATTTGATTTAAAAAAAAAAATGTAAGGTTAAACAAAAATTACAAAGCACCCCATTTCAAATCCAAAATAAAATAAACAATCTTAGACTATCCCAAAATTCTCCAAAATGTAGTTTCATTCAAAATTATTCACGACCTCCCGTAAATTACTCCCCCACTCCCCAAAAAAATATTTTCTTAAATTATTTATTAAATTATAACCAAAATTGTCTTATTAAAAAACCAGCACCAGCACAAAATACGTTAAGCTATTACGTAACTTTTATAAAAGGAAACCTGCTGGGACGATACGAAACTGATCACCATCAACACTGGACATTATGCATACATATGCAAAGCTATGAATAAATGAACTAGTGCACGCCAATGAGCTCGTCCGCTTGCGTGACGTTGAAATCGTCAGACGTTAATATCCAATCACGATGTAAGATTATGACATCATCACTCATTAGGACACTGACTCATGAGGGCGCTCTACCAAGTTGTAAAATCTACTCAGATCACGGACGGACCGGAAAATCTGGAACGTAAATGACAAAGGTTTCTCGGCCATGTGCTTGAAAACGCTTATCACATTGTCACATTGAAATCTGCAAGACGAAAGGACAATACAATTTAAATGTCTCTCCATGACACAATTTGTGCTGGGGAGATTACTTACTTTGAACATCGAAGTGATCCAGGTCATCCGCCGTTGACTTCTTCCTCATCGATGATCAAGCAATGAAACGTCAGATCTTCGTAATGTTTATTTTATTTTCGTTTCGTACATTAAACATTTTTTTTTTCACTTGACACAATGATACATTTTAAACATTATTTTTTATTTGACAAATCACATCATAGAGAGCATGTTCTTAATTGCTTTCAAACAGAAAAAGTCATTGGGTACATTACGTACGTTCACAAGCGTGCACAATAGGGCCAATTCAAGGTGAACAATGGACGGGAAACATTGTATCGGATATTACTAAATTCGGATACAATGAACATTTTGGCCGGTCCCGTGGTTTTCGCTATAACGGGAGCCGACTGTAGTCAGATGGAGGCTAACTTTATGCTGTGTAATTATTTACTACACAACACTGTAGTTTGTGGCGGTCTTCTTCTTTGGTCTCCTTATACCACCGCATGTAATATGGAGGCCACTTTCAAAATGTGGCCAGTACCGTACTTGAACAATATGGAAGCCAACTTAACATTGTGGCTTCTATAAAAAACATAATTTCCAAGTTTTTTTCAATAATGCCGCAGGTTACTTTTGGGGGTAAACGTAAATGGTGCTATATGCCTTTAATGGTCATTTTGTGACTGTTTCTTTCTCACACTCTAGGCGTCTTCTTGCCGAGGCCTCTTTAGAGAACCTAGACCTGAAGATGGCAGAGCAGGCCTTTGTACGCTGTAAGGACTACCAAGGCATTGAGTTTGTCAAGCGGCTGGGTAACCTACAGAGTGAGGTGATGAGGAGTGCAGAGGTTGCTGCTTACTTCAAGAGGTTTGAAGATGCAGAGCGGATGTACATGGATATGGATCGCAGGTCAGTGCTCTCTTATCCTTCGAATTTTTGGGCACCAAATTTTCAGGGTTCTCTCAAGTAGTTCTTTCTTTGCTAAAAATTCATTTTGCAGGTGTTTGTACTTTTTGTCTTTTTTACCTGTTTTTTTTTTTCTGTCTTCTCTTTTCTCTTTGCACAAACTGTTAATAATAATAATAACAGTCCTTCATTTTTAAGGCGCGCGATCGCGCAGGCGCTCCTACTGCGCTCCTCGACTGTCTCGAAGGAGCGCCAAAAATAGCGCTCCTCAGAAATCCCAAAGATGGCTTGTCAAACACGGGAAGTTTAAAAATAAGAAGTGATAAAAACGCAAAGGATTTCAAGTCTGAAGCTACACGTATTTTTCGTTGGTATAATGCCCAAACTCACGTTAATATACCGCTGGACATCGCTAAAAAATGAACGAACATCGAGCTCGTACGTACTGTAAAGATAGTGTGTGTACGTACAGCGGTTGTATACTGTGCGTGCACAATCTGCATATCGCAGGTAGAGCTGCATGAAAACACGTGGGCCCGTACGTGCGAGTGCAGCAATGACTGGTTCCCGCTGCGCCGCGTACTAAGTCCCAATGAAGGCATGATGAAAATGCGGTAGCCAGTCAATGTAATAGTCGCGCGCGGTGCAATGCACTGCCGTACAGTGTTTTGCGTGCAGGCCGGACGGAATAGACATCGTAAAAATGCCAAGAAAACAACGATTGAGAAGGACGATCTTCGCAAGCTTATTCACAGAACTTGATCTCTCTTGTCTGTGTATGTATTTCCCGTGTTCATGAATTTATTTTGAGGAAGTTTTACTGGTATGTGAAGTGAAACGATGCAGGCGTGTTTCACCGAAATCCCATACCGTAAAACGTGTCTCATTGCCGGCCCACCACACACAGTGCATCACAAATGCTCGTACTAGTGCGAAGTTCAGACGTTGTTAGCCAGTTTCTCGTCGTGACTAGCATTGTGTATATGGAATACTTGACCTGCATTTTCCATTATTTTTAAGATTATCGACGGCAGATATTTTCGATAAAACTTAAGGCAAGTTTGTGTCATTTTGAGGCCCTTTTTGTATAGCTTTCGTAGAGCAATTGAAATAGTTCAGGCTGAAACTTTCATCTAATTTTAACGAATCTGAAAGCAAATATTCAGTTGCTTTATGTGCCGTTTATTAACTCTCCATTTTCCAAGTATAATCAAGTGATGAACCAACTGACAACTGTATTAAAAAATGAAAGCCTAAGCAGTAGTCAAACCTTTTATTAATCTCCATTTAGTTAGTTTTTTAAAATAAATTTTACCTTGTCTTACAGTCACAAAAACGAAAAAAGTAACGCAATTTGAGCATATGTTATTATGCAAAAACTAATAATAATGCAGCCCTTTGAATAAATCCTTATTTCAAAATAAAACAAAAACAATGGTAACCCGTCGTTTTACCGCTGTTTATCCGTAGATTTTAAGGAGAGCGATTTGCTCTCCTCAAATATTTGAGGAGAGCGATTTATAGCTCTCCTGGATTTTCTATAAATGAAGGACTGTAATAATAATAATAATTTGGGAGGCTAATCATCCTTACTCGCAGCTGGTTTGCTGAATAAGCCATTTGCGAGTTAAATTTGAATAAAATCTGGTATGCTGACTTAATCCAATGGTTTGCACGTTTTAACTTTGCATTCTCCCGACCAAAGACACTGTTTCTATATCACGTGATTCGGGGCAAGCCTTATGCTAGCAACCCCCAGCTCTGGCATGGTCTGGTGTCTTTGTGCCATTCTCACCCATTGTGAACAATGTATTGGTGCTGAGCGTCTCTTACGTAACTATGCAAGAGCTTGCCCCGAATCATGTGATTAGCAACAGTGTCTTTGGTCTGGAGAATTCAAAGTTAAAATGTGCCAAGCATTCTGAGAAAGTCAGTGTACCAGATGTTTTTCAAATGTAAATCCCAAAGGGTGTAGGTTACTCGCAAATGGCTTATTGCGAAGGACCCGGCTACAACGTGGTCGGGCCGCTGGCACGTAAAGGCGCCTATGGCTGCCGGCGCGGTCTGCCCACTGACGCCACGTGGTCGCACACACTAGATGTACATGTACAATGCAGTCCATCATCACACACATAGTGGGTGTACGTACGGTACATGTACATACTGTACGTGCCGATATGCATGTAGTTGTCAGGGCATATCCAACGGGTCCGGGTACAGGCGGGGATTAATATTAGATTAAAAAAGCTGTATGGTCGATGATGCACGCGTCTTCTGTAGGCAAAAACCCCGGCCATTATAGGGACTGGATTTGAAATGTGCATCGTTTTGTTTTGTGTTTTTCACCGTATTGAAACTTCATGATCTTATACATGTACTAAATACATTTATTTAATTAACGAGACGGACATCGATTTACCCCTTGGCTCTAGGATATTTGTTCCTGTTTTATTAGTCACTTCTTTCCCAAAAAAAAAATATCTTGAATTTTCTTTCAAAGTTCGCGATTCGATTTATAATTATATGAGGTCTTGGCCCTTGAAAAATTTGGGTCTGCTCCAGGGTCGTTCAAGACTTCGTAGATTTTTTTTCGTAGAATTTTTTTTGCGTTGGTTAAGCGACACACTCGGCCCTCAAAATTGTTCCAATGTTCAAACAAAAATCCTTCTGTTCAGTTATAGGTTATGCATGTTTTGTAAACGTTCATATTTTCATGTTTTGTAAATTTTACATGTTACATGTATATGAACAGTCCGACCCGTACAGTCATACATACATGTACGTGTATGTGTGTACATGTACATGTACATGTACATACATGTATTTTATACAGTACATGTACATGTGCACATGTATTTGTACATGTACATGTACGTTGGTTACAGCGCTGTGCGGTTATAACGCTCGGTTCAGTTCGGTCCCTTTGAGAGCGCTATTACCGGAATCTACTGTACTATCAAACTTAGTCAGATTCCTTTTTTTTTCTTCTTTCTTTTTTTCATTTGTACTAAAAATCAGTATTCTTTTTACCGATCTGCATTTGCTATTTCCCGGGTTTGCAGCATTGTTAATGTTATTAGCGTCATGACTTTGGGCGTGATTCCCGGCTATGTGGCATATATGGCTTTGTGGCTTCTTACTATCGCCCCTTGAACAAAGACATTGACAAAATGGGGAGCTGCCAACATAGGGCTGGATAGCTCAGTGGGTAGAGCACCGGAATGCTAATTCGGAGGTCTTAGTTTCAATCCGGCTCCAGTGAATTTCTTTGTTCAACTTTAAAAGTAAAAAGTATACTCAATTCTATCATCACCAATAGATCTGATTCACTACTGCTATCTCAGAGAGCAGTGCTTTTCTTTCACTGGTGCTTGACTAGACAATATGGCAGGTATTGTCACTGAACCAAAACAATAAAAAAAAGTGCCTCAATGCAAAAGATGTGAATAAACCTAGCTGGTTACTATCCCAATTTATTTTATTTCTTTCTGGTAATGAAACCAAGGATTCCTCAAAAGTACCCTACAGGCACTGTAGCCCGAAAGCCTGACGAAACCTGTACAGAGGAGACAATGAGAAGAAATTACAGTTTTAGAGGTGGGAGGAAAACCCCACAAGAATATTCTGGCGAAAACCCAAGAAATCAGGCAGGGACTGAAAATCCAATCCACATATTGGCCCAGGCGGGTCACAGCGGTGGAAGGCAAGGAAAGTACGGCTACGCCAACCTGACTCCCATGTGAACACATGGCAAGCAGGTCCCATAAATTACAGATCTGTTCGCCAACACTTTGAATTGCAGGGATCTTGCAGTCAGTCTGCGCCTCAAGCTTGGCGACTGGTTCCGCGTGGTGCAGCTGCTGAAGGCAGGCAGCGGTGGCGGCGATGACACTCAGCTCCAACAAGCCTGGAATGCTATCGGTGACTACTACGCCGACCGGCAGAAGTGGAGCAACGCCGTGACCTACTATGTGCAGGGTAACAACCAGGAGAGATTGGCTGAGTGCTACTATCTCCTTGAGGACTTCGTGGGGCTGCAGAAACTGGCTGACTCGCTGCCGGAAAACCACCGACTCCTGCCGGTGGGTAGACAGTCAAGCACCTGACTTGGCCTTTATCATTACTTCCTAATTTCATTTATTTTACCTTGGAATGGTGTTCAGCTTTATTAAATCAGCCCAATTACCAATCAGTTTTGGCGTGTTTGGAAAGTTTCCACTTCAGTTGGGATATTAAAACAGTATATCTTATGTTTACAAACTTATAGAGGTTACCACTGAAATTGAAGAAAACTTCTTAGAGTAAATAAAAAAACTCCAGAAACTTTTAAATCTCACTGTGTTTTATGGTTAGTGCCTGTGCCGATTCATTTAGACCAAAGGCCCCTGTTTTAACCACAAGTGTATATAATGTTTGATATATATAGAACCAAACTTTACAGATTTTGTTTCAACACCTTGACCTTTGACCCCAGGATATAGCCGCCATGTTTGTGACAGTAGGCATGTGCCAGGAAGCCGTAGCCGCTTACCTCAAATGTCACCAAGTCAAGAAGGCAGTAGACTGCTGTGTAGAGCTGAACCAATGGGACCAGGCGGTGGAGTTAGCCAAAGCCCATAGCATCAAGGAGATAGATAACCTGCTGGCTCGCTATGCTGCTCACTTACTGGAGAAGGATAAGAAACTACAGGCAATAGAGCTGTACAGGAAAGCCAATCACTTCATCGAGGCTGCCAAACTCATGTTCAGTGTGAGTGATTCAGGAATCGTCAAACTCTCAATCTCTTCAATCCCTCAAGTTGTAACACTTGATTTGATTTACTGGATGAAATACCATAGAGCCGAGATAGTCTGGTTCCCTGACCTGACAATCAGCCCTGATATCTCTTACATATCTTAGAACAGGGTAACTGTCACATTCAAAATTGGAACGATGTAGCAACGCCCTGCCCTGGTCTGTGTGCATTCTCATATACACATTGTACATTACATACAAATACTAGGCATTGGGTTTGGCTGTGGGTTTAATTAACACAAGCTTTGACTTGCAGAACACAAAAGTTTCAGGACTGAGAACAAGCTAGAGTGATGGGTGTTTTGTCCGAATGCCAATGAAAACATATTCTGAAACTTAAGGCCATGTGGATTCTGCCCATTTTGGTCATGCGATAGTTGATTCTACCTGACTGAATATTTGTCAGAATAGATAGAATCTTTTGGTCTGGGAACCAGACTAAGAGCCCAGCCTCAATGGGAGACCTTTGAGACGTTGGTGGCAGCAAACATACCAGTCGTTTATCCATTGAGCATGCGCGCTTTGGCTGAAACATGACGTAAACAATTGAAAAGGGACCAGTATGTTTGCTACCAACGTCTCAAAAGTCTCCCATTACTTTACATGGGGTTTGATGTGCCAAATAATTTTTGTAACCTTTAAGCGACCTAAGCCGCCAAAACAGAAATGCCCATGGTAGCCACAGCATTGCAGATTGCTCAACCTTTCAGTATTAGTAGGAAAAGTCTTTGGGGTATAATGCTAAATTGAGTATTTTTGGTCAGTGTGGGTACAAGTTCAGATGTTATGATAAATTTGAGTATCGCTTTTAGTATTACAGCATATTGTTTTATTTTGTTTTACAAACAGATTGCAGAAGAGAATGTCAAGAAGAAGGTCAAGCCGCTGAGAACCAAGAAGCTGTATGTCCTCGGTGCCTTGATGGTAGGTTGGAATGTAATAATAATAGTATTAGTCATTTATAGAGTGTCATGTTCCCCTGGATACAAAGCAATAGATCAGTGCATTATGCAGCCTGGAACAAACTGCTACTTCTCGGTGATATTGGATATAGGGTCTTGGCGTATCGTGGGTTTCCATTAACCAGTTCACGTCGGATGACTTGTATACATGTAAAGGTTTTGCGGTATTTGTAATGGATGACGAATAAACAAACGCAACGAGCGAGGCCGGAAATATCTGTCTGCGACCCGCTGATGAAGGCCTTTGTGAAAAACAGTCCCGCGTCTAGGACCGGTCAATGTCAAAATATTCCTGACGCGAACTGGTTAATAATAGAAACAGCCTTGTTCAAGTTAACACTCCCGTCCTAAAATAATGAAACATAACACTCCTGTTCTCATCCTCAATATTGGTTCACCATGATACTGACATTCGTTTTTCTGTTCCTAGGTTGAGAGCTACCATGAACAGATGAAGCTGTCCTCTCGATTGAAAGCAAAATCTAAGAAGAAAGCTGAGGTTTGTTAACGATGCGTTCACCTCAAAAAATAGAATCTTTTTTTTTTTTCAATTGGTATTTTCGTGACAATATAAAAGTTATTCACTTTTGAATGACGCACTGAACAAAAAAAATCCACTGACGTTTACTTATTGAAATATTTCTTCAAAAAATTTGAATAAATGGCTGCCAGACAATAATTTGGGTGGGTTATTTGTGCACAAAATGAAATCCCTTTTTCAGAGGGTTGCAGATGACCAAAATCGAAATAAAGTAGTGTTTTAATTAATCACAACATACAAATGGAAAAAAATGTTTGGAGAGACAAATCTGCTTTTTTTTAAGCATGGAGTATGCATCTTTTTAGTCATTTGTAATTAAATGGGCTGTTGCAAATAGTGCTTTATGTGCAGACTTTACATTTTGATTGAAATTGGGCAATACACTACACCAAGAGTTTGCCATGGAGAGTCAATTTTTCAAGTTTACGGTTGACAAAACACGTCCCATTTGAATAAGTGTCAGTTGACAACTTGAGCTAATGGACCAATCCAAAAAGCACCGCCCCATGGTGTTCAGACCAATCACAGCCGTGATTTAGGTCCGACGTGCGTGCATGAAAGTCCGACATGCGTGCACAGGCATATGATGCGCGGGGCAGGAAAATGCGGTGTGGCATTGGAGAGGAGCACGTGTTAATTTGCCCACGTGCGCAGTGGGCGGGGCTTGCTGGATCGGTCCATTTGTTATAGATAACGGCATAGCGTGTTGCTGCCTTACAAAAAACACCATATTGATATATAAAAAATTTTAAAAAGGGCCAACAGATACTCGATTTCATTTGCTTTTTTAACTACTAACCTCCCACAATGCACTGGGAAAATGAACTCTCCATGGCAAACTCTTAGTGGGGCACTGCATTGTGAATCGCCCGAATTGGTTACACATACTCTGGGTGTCATATACAAGCACCACTTCCGTATCTTGGTTGCACAGATTTAATAAGCACTGTTTTAACACTGTTGCTTCTTATAGGCAGCCTCAGCCCTAGCCGGCCTGCTTGAGGAAGAGGCTATGGCTAGCTCAGATACCAAGATCATTGACAATGCCTGGAGAGGGGCTGAGGCTTTCCACTTCTTCTTACTGGCTCAGAGACAGCTCTATCAAGGTAAGGCAGACTATGGTTAACTATAGTCTGCAGTGTTGTGGTCTATGGCAATTCAATATCCTTGGTAGGAAAATGGTACTTAAGGCCCAAAAAAAAAAAGTCTCCGGTTTCTGGTATGGAGCTTACCCAAAAAGTGGTGCGGTGACGTGACTTTTTTTTTTTTTACCTGATTTTTTTGTTCAAATGTCGGCTGATGATTGCAAACGGTGCCCGACTAAACTTAGTGCAAATATATGGGAGCCCAGAGAGGCCACATAAAGCTTATTCTCGACCATAACCCAATCTAAAAACACGTTAAAATTGTGCAGCAGCAGGATTCCAGTCGAACCAGTGAGTTTGGCGGTTTGAGACATCATCTTTCCTTGAAAAAAAAACTTTTTCATTTGGCCGACGCGCATGGCTACGGCGACGCGCGCGCATACCAGAAACTGGAGACTTTTTTTTTTGGCCTAAGGTAAAACTGCTAAGGGTGTACAAAATTAATGGACTCTAGCACATCAGACAACACATGTTTTGTTATACCATCATATTATGTTTGTACAACGCCTGAATAAATCCCCATCATCTGATTGGTGGATTGGTGATCACATGTCATTGAATTATTCGTCCCAACCCACGTCGCGGCCGCACCGCTAAACTAGAAGCTCTATTGCATGGTCTCACATTTGGTGGCTCTGACCAATCAGATGACGAGGATTTAGTCAGGTGTTGTGTGTAAAACAAATAATGAATGTTTCACATTCCTGCAATGGAAAGAGTAATTTCATTTGGTGAGAGATGGAATGTTGCATTTCACACAAGGTAAATTCCATCGGTCACCTCATGAAATTTACCTTACCATTGCACCTATAAAGATGCATTATCTGTATAATAGCTGTTGTGAGTTAGGCATTTGACAAAGAGAATTTCTTTTTATTCAGACATCACTATGGCATAGACTACATTATGGGGTATTATACAACACCTGAATAAATCCCAGTCATCTGATTGGTGGATCGTTGATCACATGTCATCGAATTATTTGTACCAACGCACGGCGTGCGCGCAGCGCATGGTGCAATGGAAGTTCTATTGCACTGTGAATGGAAGTTCTATTGCACGGTGTCACTTCTGCTGGTGGTGGCGCTGTTTTAAACCAAGATAAATTGAATCTGATTGTTCTTAACCTGTCAAACAGTTTGCATTAATATAAATATGATGAACTTGTCGACCTTTTAAACAGTTTTTAACCTGAATAAATTGGCTTTTAGAAGTCAACCAATCAGATGACAAGGATTTATTCAGGTGTTATATAAAACAAATAATGAACGTTTCACGTTCGTGCAATGGAAAGAATAATTTCTTTCGGTGACAGATGAAATGTTCCATTCCACTCGCCTTCGCCTCGTGGCATGGAACATTTCATCTGTCACCTCATGAAATTATTCTTACCATTGCACGAACGTGAAACGTTCATTATTTGTATACTTGCATTGTTCTTCCTTCATCCGTCTTCTTTAGAATTTCTCTTCTGGGGCACTGTTTTACAAACACGGGTCCCATTGTTCCCATGGTGTGAGTACCCAACAAGGTACATGTTGCTGTCATAAAAACAGGCACATTTAGAGTCTGTTCTGATTGTCTTGTATTTGTAAGAAGCAGCCTAGTTTTGGCCCAAGACGCTAGTGTCTGATAGTGTATCGTGCATAGTGCGCCCTCTAATGGCACAACAATTAGACCAGCGCGCCTAATCACACTAACGTCTTGGCCATTTCTAATCAGCGGTTTAACTTTTCCTTTATTTTCTCCCTAGGCTTTCCCAGGGAACCAATCAGCAATCGAGAAATGGTTAATAGTCAGTCGCGCCTGCTTGCGCAACGGTTGTAAACATACACGCTACATGCGATAATCAAGCATCATTGCTAATTTATGCAACGCAGTGATACTCCCGCGCGAGCATGCGACTACTGTAGTATCAAATGGGAACTGCTGTTTTGTTCGAATTTATTAATATTTACACCGATGCTACTGCTGGGAAATGACCAAGACGTTTGTGAGAGAAAGTAAAAAAGGAAAACAATTATGCAAGGGCGCTACACAACAATGCAACTATCGCTATTGATTACTGACATCTTGGGCCAAGACTAGAAGCAGCCAAGACAAAAGTTTCAATAGATCTCTTAGAACGATCAAGGTGATTTGTCTGCGTACATGGAGTGATATACTCTACCGAGTGCATTCAGTGGTCATATACATGTACCTCTTAAATATGTCACATGGACAATTCTCAACCAATGAAAAATTCACAATCTGATACAGAGAACTGCAACCTCTTAATCGCCTGTCTGGCAGGAAAGCTCACAGTAATCCAAAAGGTTACACTGCGGTGATTTCATTTATTACCTAAATAGCAAGTTAAAAACGTTTATGTTTTTACTTATTTGCACGATACAACAAACAATTGTTGACTGCTGTGATGTGGGATAAGTTATTTTTAACCCCTCAGGGCACATAGCACCCTCGGCTTCACTTTAGGTGCTATGCACCCCTGGGATATTGAAAACAACATATCCTACATTCATAAATACCTCAGACAGTTTAGCTATTCCTATTGGTCGAGAGCCCGTCACATGGCCGGTCTTAAATGGATGATAAAGATATGGCTAGCTGGTCTTAAACACTTTTCCAGTGTCACAATAAAATGTGGACTCCTAAAAATCCAGTGCCTCTTACCGTTTCATTTGTTGAACGTTCACAATCCTCATGTAGGCATGCGCAACACTACCAGGGAGTCATAATTTTATAGTTCAAAATTCCAAACGCAACGCCCCAGGTGCGTTCTACGCAACATCGCACAGAACGTGCCACGCGCGCGTCAATCGCCATAAAAGGGTTGTTTACAACTTACTCGCCAGCTGAACACTCCATTATTTTGCTAGAGGGATGTTTCAAAAAGCATGAAGTGAGCTTGTTGAACAAAATCGGGATTTTTTGAACGAATTATTTGATATTTTTTAACCGAAAATTACCCTCGCCTCCGGCTCGGGTAATTATCAGCACCCAGACTCTAAGTGGTCTTAAACAGAGTGATAAAAACCTCTCGAGCACACATTTATTCCCTTATTACAGCAGTCAACAATTGTTAATTATAAAACAGCTATGTGTCACATCACATTGGCCAACAATTACCAAGTGTACATGTATATCAATGGCTGTATTATATCTAGGTTATGTTGATGCTAGCATGAAGACTGCCCTCCACCTGCGTGAATACGATGACATCCTAGACCCAGTAGACATCTACTCCTTGCTAGGTCTCGCAGCCTGCGCCAACAGGGCCTTCGGTACCTGCTCCAAGGCATTCATTAAGCTGGAATCAACGGAGGCTCTGACCCAGGCACAGCAGGAGCATTACGAGGCACTGGCACTAGAGATATTCACCAAGTAAGTCATATCACTTTAACCCTAACAGACCCTAAAGCTACAAAATATGTAGTAAGGCCAAAAAATATATATATTCGGTCTCTGGTCAGACCAAAGTTCCGAAATTGACGCGGGGACACGGCTTCTTCTTTTTTCTTCAAGCTTGGATTGTACAGACAAGGTGAGGTACTATTTTGCTTTTTTGGTGTCCTCGTGTACATTGGTGTCCTTCATAATTTGCCTTGGTGCTCTCGATCATTTGCCTTGGTGCAGTTTCCCATTCCTTGGTGCTCTTTGGTAAAAAAAAAATTGAGGAGGTGAGGCAATAGAGGGCGCTGTTGGAGCTACCGCGGAACATTTTGGGGAAAAAAAGCTTGACGCGCATGATTAAAATCGACGCGCGCGCTGACCAGAGACCGACTTATTTATTTTTTTTGGCCTAAATATAATCTGTAGTATGCATTTCTTTCCATACAAGTGTGCACAACACATGTAGTATTATGTGGTATTTGGTACTTGACCCCGAAACAGCTCTTTAGGGGGTTAGGGTTAAGAAGTTATCCAAAGAAAACTGTTTTGAAGGGAAGTAGGGCATGTTTACTCATCCTGAGATTTTGGCTGTTTCGAGTATCTTTAGCTGGTTTGACCTACCGCAAGCATTTCTTGAAATGAAGCATAGTGCAGTGGTTTTATTCCGCCTTCAAGTGTCTTCATTTTCACCTTTTATTAATCCTTAAAACCAGAGCTTCCAGCTTTCAAGATATGAACATCGAGACACACACATTTGGAGTGATTTTCACACTCTTTAATATGCAAGCAAGAAACTTGTTCTTGGTCTACAAAACAAATGCAAACACAAGTATTGAATCATGTAACTACAGTTTTTTAGCTTACACTGGTGGCTTATCCCTTCTATTCCTTGGGGAAATAATAGCCATTTGTCGCTCTTCTGTTGACATTTTCCAACAACAATGTTTGGTACGTTACATGTATGTACACAAAAATCGTGAGCCAAGGATGATGTTTAGTATAGTCCAATGTTCCGTATAGCGACGTTCCACTGTACTTCGCAGATCAATACTTTCTAGCAAGTGAAAACAGTTTGTCTTCTCAAAAATTGTAGTGTACTACGCTTTGACTGGCAGTACCAACAGGCACATGTCTGTAGTCTCCTGCAATATGCCAATCTCACTTAGGAATCAGTGTAGGCTGCCTTGCAACCCTAGTCAGGTCTTCTCTGGCTGTCTTACATGACAAAGGAAGAATTTGAACAAGTACTCTATAAGTTCTGAATGTTCACACTAGTTTAGTATCTTACAGAAAAAGAATTAAATGTCATTACTTTATTTGAACAACGGTTCAAACACAGCTTGAGATTATGTAATAGACCTTTATCATGCTGCCACCATTTCAGTCATGTTCCCTGTATCCAATAACAGTACTAAATGATAATAATTTTTGTGCAAAAAGGAACCAGACTATTTTTCCTTCCAGCCTCGCTTTGGTTACGTTGATATGAATGGGGAAAAATCAACATGGCTGCAGCATGATAATGGTCTATATGTCCTTGTTTCAGTTAAGGAGAAAACCGTATTTTTGTAAAATGTCAGTTTCAAATTGTGGGTTACTTGATAATAGAGCAACTTAAAACTGTGCATTTCTTGGGGTTTTTTTTTCTCTTCAGACATGCTCCTAAAGATTCACGTACCAACAAGTCGGAATGTCCCAACTGTGAGACGATGCTACCAGACTGGTAAGAAAATTTAAACCTAGTATTTAGATTTCATACAAAGCTTCCTAGAGTTGTATGTGTGTCATCCCAGAGTTCTCAAGTTAATCTCAAGTCAGTTACATGTCAACATGAGTCAATCACAAAGTAATCTGAAGTCAGTCTTAAGTCAATTTCAAGTAAATCCAAAGTCAGTCTCAAGTCAATCTGAAGCAAATCACAAGTCAACCATAAATAAAGCAGAAGTCAATATCAAGTCATTCTCAAGTTGGACGGACAATTAGTAACATCACAATTAGTAACATCACAATTGGTAACATAACAATTGGTAACATCACAATTGGTAACATCACAATTAGTAACATCACAATTACTAACATCACAATTAGTAACATCACAATTGGTAACATAACAATTGGTAACATAACAATTGGTAACATCACAATTGGTAACATCACAATTAGTAACATCACAATTAGTAACATCACAATTAGTAACATCACAATTGGTAACATCACAATTAGTAACATCACAATTAGTAACATCACAATTAGTAACATCACAATTAGTAACATCACAATTAGTACCATCACAATTAGTAACATCACAATTAGTAACATCACAATTAGTAACATCACAATTAGTAACATCACAATTAGTAACATCACAATTAGTAACAGGAGATGAACTGTGCCAAAGGAATGCCTTTGTTGCAATTCATTTCAACAGCTTCTAACTGACTTGTGATTGAATTGCAAGGACATGTTGACCATAATATAATTCTGCTGATCCAGTTTGTCGTAACAGCTATGTGGTTTGAACATCTGTGGCATAGGGTTAAATTAATTCAGGTATTTGCACAAACATGGCTATTTCATTGCATGATATCTCTGCACCGTGATAAAAGAGTTCTTACTACCTGTAAAAACTGGACAAATCTGACCAGTGTCCTCATAAGTCATCCAATCCCAAGTCAAGTCATAAGCTATTCCAATGAACAGAGTTTTTTTTTCATAAATTAATAAGCTGTTCATTTGAATGTTAACCCTAACCGCCCTGAATCCTCCAAAATCCCCTTTGCCAAAGTGGAGGAATTTGGAGGCTTGAGGCTACTTTGTAGGATGCACTTTGTCAAGGTCTCATTCTGGACCTTGCGTTGTTTTTGCTCAGTCATGCATTAATATAGGCCTGGATTATGCTTGAAATGCTCCAGGATGTCATTGGCCAAGCCTCGACATATTGACAAGTCACTGCCGCAGGATTTTGCAGAATTCAGGCAGTGGTCACCCCTCCACACACCATATTAAAAAAACAATGGAGAAATTTGCAGGATTGAGGCTATATGCTATTTTCCCATGAGGCCAATTGCAGGATTGAAGCTACATCCTACCAAAAAGGCCTAGGGAGTTAGGGTTAATGAACTGGGACAGAAGTGTTGCTTTGTAATTACTCATCCCCAGTTTATACTCGACACTCGACTCACAGGGCTTAGTGATGGACTTAAGATCGATGTGACAAGAAGTTTCTTCATGAAAAAATCAGCAAGAACTCTTAAGGATTGGACTCGTTTGTCTATCCATATCCATAAGACATTCTTTCTGTTCTTGTTCCTAGGTCCTCCATGTGTGCAAGCTGCGACTCCAAGTTCCCTACCTGCATAGTGACTGGTCGTCCCATCATGGACAATCTGTTCTGGATGTGTGATACCTGCAAGCATCGAGCCTACGAGAGCGAGATTCGCACTGCTAGTACCTGCCCTCTATGTCACTCACAAATCTAGACACAAATTACCATTCTGTGTCCATGCTTTTTGGTTGTCGCACTCGGAAAAGTAACAACTCCTTTAATCAGGGGTGAAATTTTTCTGGATTTTAATGTAAAAATTATCAATGATAAGTTTTCATCACTGTATATTTCCTCTTTTTTTTGGTATGAAAAATTTGATGGGCAGAGTCTCCGTAGCCCTTTTCACACTAAACATATTTCGGGGTTAACGCAGGGTTGAAAACATGCATTGTTTCACACTTGAAGAATTTCAACCCTGCGTCAACCCCGAGATTGATCTCGCCCCGTGTTGAACTCAACCCTGCTCCAGACCAGGGTTGAGAATTTCAACCCCGAGTTGAAATTCTTGCCAGGGTTCAAAACCCTAACGGTAGTAACTGAGCATGGTAAGCTTGATTTGCATGAAACAAGTGTGAAACGATGCAGGGTTGAACGCGTGGTTGAAAAATTTAAAAAACTCTACCCGGGGCGGCACTGGGTTCGCCCAGGGTTAAGTTCAACCCGGGTTGAGAGGGGCTGGTGTGAAGAGGGCTTTGGAGAGTTTTTTTCTGGCAAATGCATACATGTACTGTTGATAGATCCTGTGTTGCTTTTAGGCTCAACCAAATATTGTTTTCTTGGATGTTTAGTTTCGCCTCAATCTCCCCCTATTTATTGCTTTTTACAACTTTCAGCTCCATATTCTAAGCTCTAATTACTTCTCATCTGATATTCTTCTGAGATTTCAACCAGAACTCATAGTGTGTGTCATGAGTTCCTGAATTTGGTTGCTTGTTTGGGTTTTTTATGGACATTGCCGAAACTTGATGTGTGTACTACAAACTACAATAAACAGTGAAGAACAGAAAAGTCACAGTGACAGATGTGGATGGGTGGTTGGGGTTTATATGTCTTCGGCAAGCAATTTGCAGATGCATTGATCTAGTTGTAGGATCTGTTGTGGATTCTTATCATGGGATTTGTGCCCTTCAAACAAATCAAATGATATGGACATAAATCCAAGGGTTTATTGGGAAGATGTATCCCAACTCTGAAAACCTTCAGGGGTTTGGCTGTGGGTGGCTTGAGATGGCCCATAGGCTCATCCCCCATATCTCACCGAGTACAAGTTGATGCTGATCATTGCCTCCTCCAATGGACCGATCCAGTAAGCACCGCCCCATGGTGTTCTGACCAGTCACAGTCGTGATTTATGTCCGACGTGCGTGCACTAAAGTCCGACATGCGTTCACGCGCGTAGGATGCGCGTGGCAGGAAAATGCAGTGTGGCATTGGAGAGGAGCAAGTGTTAATTTGCCCACGTGCGCTCTGGGCGGAGCTTACTGGATCGGTCCATTGCCACGAACAAGCAAAGTCAAAAGAGTGCAAAGCGGAATCCAGTAAATCACTTGCAAATTTCATCTGTCTAAATTTTTGAAAAGTTAAAGGATTTTTTGGCCACCATCATTGTATGTGGAAAACAGTCAAATACCCAATATTGAAATACTCATGTTGACAGGAATAAAAAGGTTGTTCATTATGAAACTAGAAAGCACTCAAAGAGCGCAAACCTCCACCAAGGCTAAACAAACAATTCCCCGCCATAATGTCAGTACACCCAAAAGAAATACATGTACTGGCATAAATGGTGAAGAATCCTTTTAAAAAATCCTAGATCATACCCAGATCCGGATTACATGTACTTCTAAAACCTGATCGAGTTGCACTTGTACTGCAAGGACCACACCTAAAAATGTCATGCCAATCGGTCCATATCGTTTTGAGTAATCTTGTTAACAGACTAATTACAAACCAACCAACCAACACACAAACTAACCAAATCCGATGAAAACGAACTCTCCTTGGCGGAGGTAATAATGAGACTGTTACATTCAACAAAGGTCCAAATTAACATTCTAGACTTTTATTACCAGTGTTTTTTTGTTTTTTCAACAGAACATTGAATGGATGTACTTAAGTAAAATTGTACAGTTACGAGTGCATAGAGGTATAAATATCTTTAACAAAGGTTATTTTTGTGCTGTGGATAACTAAATGTTAGTTACCAGAAGTGTTTTCATGTTTTAGTGTTTGATCAAATGTTGTAAATCCTTCACTCAGTTTGCAGAAATGTATGATAATAAATCATAAGGACATGGATATGGCTAAGAGGTGTCTTTGATAGTGTTACCTTTTTGGGTAATTAAAACAGGACGGACGCTAAAAAAGCTGGTCCTAAAAGGAGCACAGCATTCTATTCAATTGATTTAGAATATCAATTCACTCGATGTCTTTTCATGCTGCAGTCTACCAGTGGGCCGGATTTAGCCCATTCATTGTCGTACGGGGTATAGACCTTATGTGTAGCGGCCATCTTAGAGGGCATCTTTTGTTATTTTAATTTAGTAACAATAAATGCACAAATGGTTCACTCATGTGTATACATTGTACCAGCAATACAAGGCAATATCCTCTATGATGGCTGCTACGCATAAGGACAATTCCACGGTTACTCACGTTACATTTTTGATGTACTTTTGAGTTTGCTTGGGCTGTAATTACCTTACTGAAAAGGTTTAATAACTGTTATCCCCATGGTAGATAGAGTAGACCTAGACCTACCTAAGCACCAAAGATGACATCCAGAAATATGTGTTATGTACTATAGACAAGATGCACAAAATCGGTTACTCGCGTTACGAAAATGTAACGTGAGTAACTGATTTTGTGCATCTCGTTTATCATACATTCACATTTTTTCTGGATGTCATCTTTGGTGCTTAGGTCTAGGTCTACTCTATCTACCATGGGGATAACAGTTATTAAACCTTTTCAGTAAGGTAATTACAGCCCAAGCAAACTCAAAAGTACATCAAAAATGTAACGTGAGTAACCGTGGAATTGCCCATAAGGTCTATAAATCCGCATAGAAAAAAAATGATTGACACTATTTATAAGGATACTTTCTCTTTCACACTGCAATTCATATGCAAAGAATCTGAAAGTCCACACCGAGTCCTATGGGCATACTCAAACTGAAAAAAATAATCCAATAGCGAAATCCAATACTGGAAGGCAGTTAACCGCTCAATAAAGCTGTATCACAGTCAGTAAATCAATGTGTTCAGTCATTCAGTCCATCGAATTAGTGAATGGTCAATCCTTGCGTCAAATATAGATCAGTCAATCGGAAATCGATCAATAATGCAATCAATAAATCTGTAAATCCAACAATTTCCGAAGAAAAGCGGTAAAAAAAGAAATTTGCATGCCAGCATGACTGATTTCAAATGTAGCATGGCGGCCTGTTCCTGTGTTATATACACTTTAGAATGTATTAAATCTTGTCTCTTTGATTACATTGGATGCGTTGCTTCCCGGTGTATACACGGGGTTTACACTCCGGGACACGAAATGAGGCTAATCGAACGCTGAGGTGTATTCGCCTGACATTATGAGAAATTAAGGTCAAAGGTTGTTGCGCGGGGGACTTTAAAATGCAAACACACCTGGTAGGCCTATGCTTCACTGGTAAAAACAAAGTTTTATCACTGTTAGCAGATCAATAGTTGCTGCAATCGGAAGATATAAAAAAAATATGTCCATCCAATTGAACACTAATAATTGGGGAATATTTGTGTCATAAAATAATATCTCCATTGTACTCACTTCGTATTGAGTTTACCACCATTTGTAACCTAGCTGGCCACGAAATCGTCCGGTTACGGTACCCGGACAGCCACAAGACCCGCTCGCGAGCTGGGGCAGTGGTGGTTGACACTAATCGAACGCTGTCGTTACCCGTACCATGGATCTAACCCTCACGTGCCAGTGTCCTAATTATACTCATCAAGGCATGCGCAATACAAACCAAAGAGTCCGTATTACTAGAGTCCATCCAAATTTCGAACTACGCCTGCTCATCAAACCTCATTAGGCGAATGTCAAGTCGAATGCCAAACAGGCGAATATCAAATAAACGGAAAGCCAATCAGACACAAATTCATCACCTGTGCAGTTTTTTTACCGTCCGCCCCTCATCCAATTTTCAGTTCCTGCTTCAGTTTTTCAAAGCGGTCCTTCGCTGCATCATACAACACATAGTCAGTCTCCAACACCCGCCGTAGCATGTTAGTCACCTCCAAGGAATGTATCCTCTTCGTTTCCTTCTCAATTTGGTCCAGAAATTCCTGTTGGTAACCAGTCAAGTAGAACGGCAGAAGTCTCTCCATGACTCTAACAGTCGTCTCCAGATCGTCAGCGAAGCCAACCACGAGGAAGTCCTCCAAGTTCTTGAGTGCCTCTTGCAGGGTGTAGTTGGTTGCATCATGCTGGCTGCATCGCTTATCCTCCCCACACATTACGCGTGCGAGGGACGATAGTTCGAAGCCACAGTATTTCCTCTGGATTATCTGGCTAAGCCTCGAGTCGAGCCTGTTCTTATCAAGTAGCATGGCGCATCTCGCCAGAGTGGTGTTCCTTGCTTCTGGTCTGAGCTGGATGTTACTCTTAGCTTTCATTCCCCATCGTTTTTGCCTCTTGTACACCTTTCGGATGAGGTAAAACAGCTTGGTGAACCTCTCCACAGGGTCAGCAAAGACGGTTAAGGAGATTGGCTGAAAGTCGCCGTACCTTCGGAAGTTGATGAAGCGGTGACCACCGATGCTTAGGTAAGGGATGGGATATCGATACAAATATTCAAAAATGAGCTTCTCGTTGAACGCGTATCCTTCACCCTTTCGTTTGGTGATGCTTTCAGGTACCATAGTCAAAGTTAGAGAAGGGACATTTTTCTTGGCAACCGTTGCCATGGGGTTGATGAGTGACTGGCTCCCGCACATTGCTATTCTAATGAAAGTGAACTTCTGGGCCAACATCACTTCTTTGGATACGGTCGCGGGGTCACTGCGCAACTCTCGGTACAACACGTGGAGTTCGTCCGCTATGTTTTCTCCGCTCGCTGATTGGTCGGCGAGTGCTGGCGGGTTATCATCATTCTTCGTAGTCTCCCACACCAGCCTGTCATCTGTATTCAGCCGGTGGGGTATCTTGTCATTGTTTCCTGTCTTGTGCTCCAGTCCATCGTCTGTATTCCGTTGATGACGGGGTATCTTGGGATGTCCTTCTTCTTTGAAGATGTTGAGGGGGTGCGAGACATTTGTCATCTTGACGCCTTCAGCTTGTGTCTCTACGTTGGCGACCGTCTTAACCTATGGAAAAAGAGGGTCAACTTCTGACATTCAATATGACAATACGCCTATACTTATGACAATCACTTTTTTAGCCTAAAGCCCATACACTGCTGTCTTGAAAAGCATAATCTCTAAGACAGAACTACTCTTTCACAGGTGTTTCAACGGGTAAGTAGTAAACGAATATGAATTTCAACGTCTGTCGGAATCTTTCGGGCCTAATAGCCCAGATAACATCCCCAACCTTTCAAAAATGTTTGGATTCCATCGTATGAAATAGCTTCTTTTTTATTCATGACAGCCAAAGCAGACTTTTTCACAGCATCCCATTAAAGTGGGCATGTTTTGATACATGTTGCTCATCATCATATACATTACAAAACATCGATTAAAGTCTCCGTTAAAAAGAAAAGAATCAACCTCGTGTAACCGCGCCAGGCTTGGGGGTTTGTTTTTGATGTCTGTGGGTCGATTTCACTTCTTGTCGGCGGACAATCAATAAAAGCTGTGGACATTTCACGAGAGCCCTACATTTTCTTATTAATTTTTCATCCACGAAATGTGGGAATGTAACATTGTAGGCCTATAGATGTTCTTCCATCGACCCTTGCTGCCGCAGACTCTATGTATTATACAAAACATAGACACAAGGTCGAAACTAGTCTCTCTCTTTTTCAGCCAACTGAGCTTGTCATTTTCTGTTCCTACAGACTTGAAGATCGATAAGGATTAAGCGATCAAAGGGTATGTCGGGTTAGTACAACCCAACAGAAAGGAAAGGCATAATTTATTCATAATACGACAGGGTCACTTTGTTGTCAGAGATAACCGCCATTTAACCTCATTTTTTAAATCAGCCCGAGTACGAATTAATTAATGTTAGGGGCCATTCAGAATTTTCAATGTTTTAAAATTTCGATCTTTTTTCCAAATTATTTTGACCCACCCACCCACCCCTAATTTCGATTAATAAAAAACTGAACATGTACATCATGTAGGCCTACATGCACTTGCATGTATACAGTGTAGGCATACATATACCGGTACTTGAACATGTACATGTTTACCCATGTACATGTACATGTGTGTCTAGTTCAGTGACGGCGTGAAGTTGTCGGTCTTCCTCTTTTGCAGTGGTGGCCTTCAGTTTTCTTGCGTTTTGCCAGCTGATATGCTGTTGGGAAAGACAGGTTGCAGTCTTGGAAGCCACAAAGATGACCGTGGTTTTGTCATTTTCTGGATTAGCCCCATAAATGTGGCCAATTTACTGGACTGCCTCCGTAAATAAAGGTTACACTGCCACCATGTACAAAAACATGTCGAACTTTGTCAAATTTTGATTTTCACATTTAGGCTTAGTTTGTAGTTTATTTTTGCTTTAGAAGCATACTTACCCTCTTTTTAGGCTAATCAGAAAGTGCTGCCTTTTCAGGTGTCTATTTTTCGTGAAATTTCCAGATTCGTTTGCACATGTTTGCGTATCAAAATTTCAACATGAAATTTTACGAAAAATAGACATCTGAAAAAGGTAGCACTTTCTAATTAGCCTATAAAGGGGGTGAGTATGCTTCTAAAGCAAAAATAAACTACAAACTAAGCCTAAATGTGAAAATCAAAATTTGACAAAGTTCGACATGTTTTCGTATATGAGTGGTTGCAGTGTGGCCTTTATTTACGGAGGCAGTCCAGTAAATTGGCCACATTTATGGGGCTATTTCTGGATGAGGTGGATGACATGTGACATTCGAGGTTGTACCTGTCACGTGAGGTAGCTGAGAAAAACATTCCCTCGTACCCCCGCCCTGTTTGCAGGGCGGGGGTACGAGCGAAAGAAAAACATCAGGTTTGGGCAGTCATCACATCACAGGCTGCGGTCCTCGTAGTCTTGGAGTCCAGTGGTTGAATAGTCCAGTTTTTATAGCGATTGGTAATCGACGCCCGCGGCGTGTTATAGAGCCGATCTAGTACACCTGGTACCCTGCTGCCTCTGCACAGCCTAACCGCTAGTAACGCCCGGCGTCCAAGTCTACTGAAAAACCACCTCCCTCTCATGCCACAATGGGTCTATATACACGTACATGACGTACATGTACAGTACATACAGGGGACCAAGTTGGAAAAGAAACACGCATTGCGATATCGGAACGCTTGCGCGTTGTTCAGGCAAGTCAAAAGATCTATCTTTCTTTGTGTTTTTTAATCTTTTTTCCATGGAAACTGAATTTCGATTTTCAATTATTTAGCTTGACCCACCCACCCACAATTTGGAAAAAAGATCGAAATTTTAAAACACTGAAAATTCTGAATGGCCCCTTAGGTTTGTCATTCCACAATAAAAACATTAATCAACAACATTTATTTGCATACGAGGTATGATGTAAACATGAGAAAACATAAAGTTCAACAATTTACTGACACAACCGGTTGTCATAGACAACAATTGGATTAACATTAACAAGATAACAAGTAGACACACTCTATCTGTGATATCCTGCATAATGCAGTGCTCTTTCATAAGGTACGAAATAAAGGCCGTCGGCGTTTGTTTTTGCTTCAGCAATTTTCAACCAATCATTAGTTAAGCATTTACTCCACATCATTGGAAAGGAAATAATATTCTCTATTTGAATGGTTGTTTGCTTTGGTTGAAGAAATATTGAGGGTTTTGTTGGACAGTGTTTATTCTGTCTCTGTCTCCTAACATTTTGGCAACATGTAGACATATGCAGCACGCCAAGGTTTCTGAAAATTTACAGGGAAAATAATTATTAGAAGTAGGTAAGATCGGTTACGACTATTTGATGATTATCAAGTTTAGCATATCGAAGATAATATTAGGTCATTGAGATCAATGCTGTAACCCTACTGTATCTTCTCAAAACCCACTATTGACAATACGGGCTCACATCTTTCTGCGGTGTTTCCGCAAACATTTCACTTGCACTTCGAATACTTACACGATTATCCTCACTGTGCTTCGGCGTAGATTCGTCTCCAATGCGATGTACTTGCCTCTCTAATGCTTTATGCTGTTCTCCATCACTGAGGCTCACGTTCAGGAAGGCATGGATGAGCAATGCTGCAACCAACGCCGAACCGACCAGTGCGAGCCTTGTAATGCACCTCATTGCGCCAAACTTGTTTTCCGTTGCAGAAACTCAAATAACTATTATATCGTCATCCCACTGGAAACTACACTCTCAAGTGAACATCAGAGATGCACAATGGTCGTCCATGGCTTATAGTTTAGTCCAAGCCAAGAAAAAAATTCTCTCTTCAACAACGCTTTCTCTGTGTATGTAGTCCTACGTTACTTTTTAAGTTTCTACTGGCATAAGTCAACTTATAAAAGTAAGAAGGTTTGGTTCTTCAACCGTCCACATAACGGAAGAAAAACACGCAGTTCTCCCTATCCGTCCTGCGGCTTGTGAGTGTTGATGACACCTGTAGCGCTGAACTGAATACAACTGCATAAACTAAACAGCGGATTTGCTCGGCAGGCACAGTATTGTGTAACGCGGCGGCTTTTCACTTGAGCATTTGTCGTCAGAAATCGATAAGTGTAATGTCTCACCCTCAAGAGCAACGGATCAGATCGCATTATATATCACAGTACAAAGGGCAATGGTGGCCAGCGCATAACCTTGTAAACGCTGCCTCATTCTTTATAAAACCGAGTACTAATGAACAATTATACTACAGTGTTACAAACATTCTTTTTACATGATACAAATGTTCGACTAAAACGATTCAAAAGTTTAATGTAAGAAACAAAATGCTTTCACAGACAAGGATTTTTGTTGTAATAGACCCATATACAATTCAAGATTTGACACCAACTTAATTGTCGTCACTCTGAAGTTTTTTCCTTCTTAGCTCACCGAATATTGGACAAAATGGAACGGATCCTACACATAAGGATGAAAGACTGTTCTGAGCTCAGTACAAAATGCACTGTGCGGACTTGCCTGAATTGGTTTGACGCGTGATAACGGGCCTTAATACCCGTTGGCATGTTAATGGCGAATTTGCCAGGTGTGCCATTTTGTCGGGGTTTTGTTTTTGCATGACATCTTAAACAGAAATATTCATAAAACTCTAAGTAAAACCACTCCTTATGTAAGAAATACTTGTTCCAAAATTGTTTAAAAATAAGTTAGGATATAACGTTGGTATTGTGCAGTTTTTGTCCTCATAGATGAAGTATTTCCCTGGGAAATAAACGTCAGATGTGACACCGTTTTCGACCGTTTACCTAAATATCGTTTTTAATTATGCTTGCATTAAATAGTTTTAGGGAGATGTGGTTCCGAACCGATAAAACAAATGCGACACTTAGTTCATGTTAAAGCTAAAACAAAATATTGTGCTCGGCGTTAACATGTAGTTATCAATTATTAATCAGAATTCAATAATAAAGGCCAAAAACGTAGGATCATGAATATTCAAAAATATAATTAGCTGGCTTGACCGACTTCGACACCAAATCGGGCACCAGACCCTGCAAATTTGATCTCCATCGCGTGCAGTGAAGCGGTTAAGCTGTCTGGGTCTTTGTTGACAAGTCATTCATTTGATTTACATCACCCCAACGCAAAACAAAATTCCCATCTTATGAATAGTTAATGTGTACCCGCTGCTATGTACATTAGATTCGGACCAGCCAACCGATCCAACCGATCCCGTTAGCTCGGTGGTCAAGTGGTAAGACATCTGCACTAGAAAGCAGGAGGTCGTGGGTTCGAGTCCCACCCGAGTGATTTTTTCCAACTTTCACTTTGAGAGGTAACACACTGAGTATACAGTGTGAGTGTGTATAGGTCGGTGAAAGGCAAAACCTAATTTGATTCACATCACCCCGACGCAAACAAATCCCATCTTATGAAGAGTATTCATGATAATTGCCACCTGTAGCCGAGGTCTATACGGGCCATTATCACGCGTCTAACCAGGAGTTATTCCGAGTCGTTGATCATTGCGTGTAGGATCCGTGGTCAAATCAACTATGCGGCCTGATTTAAATTATACCGATCAAAATTGTTTGAGTAATTGAGGACAAAATGATATTAAAAATGCTTTTCATTTCTTAGTTTAAAGAAATGAGACACATGTACTAAAAACGGTTAGGAACATCCCATGAAATAGCCAATCTCGCTCTTTTCGAGGTTTCTTCTCAGAAAGGACATTTAAGTTTGAGTTAGGTCAAGCACACGCTACTGTTCCTTGGTTGTTGAATCTGCTTAACTTTAGCTCAAAGTTATTACTTGAAGGTGAATGAGTTATATAAGTCCATAATTATCCTTGACATTATGCTCAACTATAATCTGACATAGTTTTCCATCAACTTCATCATCATAACCACATTTAAATTTCATCACTACCGTCATTATCGTTTGTCATCATCAGCACAATCTTTAATCATTGTTATCATCTTCTGTATCACCGCTGTCCTACAGGCTGAGTCCAAAACAGCGAAACCCAAACCTCCCAAAACTAATATCGTATTTTAATAAAATGTGTAACACCAAAACTAATAATAAATGGAAAGCCAATTTCATAAGCTACTTTTAGATGAAAAGAAATTACTGAAATTGCTCAATCCGTTCAAAGAATATCACCATTTAAACACAATGACCCTAAAACCTGTTTCATAAAAAAAAATCTATTTGGTGTGTATTCTGACAGTTTGGAACAACAAAGAAAATGACACACAATACCTGTTTCAACAGGTGGACACAACATTATAGTACATCATATCTTTATTAACAACCCTGGTTGGGCAAACAATATGATTTATAAAATCCAATTTTGTCCCTCTTTTGTTTTTACTTTTTAGGAAGATCTCCCATTATGTTTTTGACACGATCGTCAAATTTTTGTCCCCGAGTTAAAAAAAAAAATGTGGCCTACATTTGATTCTGTAGCTCCAAATATAGCCGATTGATTCAATGACCGCAAACTCGAAAATGATGATTAAATTTGGTTAAAAGCGGTCAGGATTTGCCTCAGATCGCACCACAGATCCAGAGCGTCTAGAATCCAATTTTTTCGGGACCCTTAAGCGGGTCCCGAACCACACGCCTTTTAGGCTTAGCACTCAGGGAGTTCTGATCAGGATACACATGTAAGTACCATCCCCCACTTTTGAGAAGCGATTGACGCCCTTTATGCCAACCGGCTTTTAGAGCTAGGACCTATACCAGTTTATCAGGCCTGGCTTGATTTGTACAGCGCCTTCTACATTAATATCATCAACATGAATTTGGTGCCGATGCCTACAGGGCGGAGTAGGGCCTACGGAACACTGGTGCCTAGGGCCTAGTGCCAACGAAACACTTAATTCGGGCCTGAGCATGCATGTTGCAAATACTTGTTGTATTATCATTATGGGGGAACATCCTACGACAAGAAACGAGCCCATACCATGTACAGCGGCGTAGCCAGGGTTCTCATCCTAGGGGCGTACTGGGAGCTTAATTGAGGTTACAATGAATGGGCGACCCAAAAAAATCATCAGTGCTGAAAGGTAGACCAGGGTTTCAAATAGTGGGCGGTTGGGGGTTGGAAACCATCTTTCCTGTTCAAAACGTTTTTCATGGCAACATTAGACAATAACCGCTATTCACTTTCCCAAATCACGCAAACCGCAGGGAAATAAAAAATGTTATGTGCTTCCAGCTAATCATGGTAACTAATATAGGGCTGTGCTTTTCTCCGGATGCCAAATCTTCGGGGCGGGGGGGGGGGGCGAAGGTTTTATGGGATGGCGTCCCCCCCCCCCCACCCAAACAACGCCGCTGCCGAATATACGTACATCATCATCTTCTTCCTGTGCTGTGTTGAAACCTCCGCTGGTGTATACTCGTACTTGTACTTTGATGTACGTACATGTATTATTATTGTACTGTGCTTTCTCCAATACTCACGTCTGTGTTGCTTTTGTCGAGAAGTGCCGTTTTGTATTCGAAAGTTGCCGCACGGTTCATTTGTGTGTCGATCAGTAATACATATGAATAAACCAGTTGAATAGATCAAATTTGAAGATGGAGTGAAGCAAATCTGAGGCTTTAGGCCCAACCCTACAATGAGAATCAAGGACGTTCACATGTGCAGAGCCACACTATGAACGTCTGATATTATCCGTGAATGTACATTTCATACTACCCCTCGCGCCAGCCAATCGGAGCCACCTTAACAAGTTGTGACGTTATCTAGAGCAGAAATTCAGCCAAAAAGCTGTTGATTGGTTAATCTGCTGTCATTTTGTTTTGTACATTAACGGGTTACCGGTCAACACTTTGTTCAATTGTGTTGGTTTGAATATAATCTGCACGCATAGACTATGGCCCAACCCAGAGACAGGCACTAACGTATAGACACATTCCCAAACGTTCAAAATGGTGCTCTGACCGAAATAATCGAAGGAAAGATGAATGGAAAAGGGTGTGCGCGCTTTCAATGCACTACATCAAAACCAAAATACTTTTATAATGGTTTTACCACAAGAAAAGTGAGCGTCTAAATAATCAATCTGGGAATGTATAATTATATAGGGGCGATTGATAGCTGATGTTTGAACACAACGTTTTTGTCAAGCTTGCTTTATGTGTCCGTTTTTATTTATTTACATGACAACCGAACAATTAGGAGGGCGCTATTTGGAGAGGTTAAACTCGTTTGTTTTTACCCATGCAATCAAAATAGCGCCTTCTTTAGTTTGTCCTGTATCCAGTGGCGTAGCCACCGGGGCGTGGGGGCGACCGCCCCCCCATGAAACCTTGTCCCCCCCCCCCCCCCGATGAGATTTTGAGTTTCTAAAAAAATTATCATTGATCTATATCTAAATAGTCGCGAATGATCCACATGATGACCACTGAGAAACGACCCTTCGACCGGCGACCGCGGACGAGTAAGCTGACAACCGGCGTGACATAGCGCATAATGATAATCTAAAATGCGTATTAACACCCACTGCACTGCTCGCTCACACCACGGAACACGTATTATGGACAGGTGGTCCGTGGGTCACACAGTTTCAGTCAGCGATATCACGCGAATCGGCCACGCACAAACTTGTTCCTCCATTCATATAAGCTAAATAATAATAATAGACCAATTAAAATTCCTTGAAATAAGTGGCGTAGCCATAGAGGGGGCGTGGGGGCGACAGGGGGCGACGCCCCCAGCAAGGGCGGATCCAGAAATTTTGGAGGGGGCCAAAAAAAAAAATTGGTCCCCCCAAAAAGTGGGTCCAAAAAATTACGGCGTGGGGTTCGGGGCCCGCTTAAAGGCCCCGAATTTTTTTTGGATTCTAGATGCTCTGTGGTGCGATCTGAGGCAATTTCTGACCACTTTAACCAATGTTTTTTTGTGGAAAAAATGGTGGTGTACTCATTGCCTGCCTTTATTGCGATGTCAAATAAAAAAAAAATTTAAAAAATTGGTTTCGTTTTGGGGGGCCATGCCCCGTTTGCCCCCCCCCCCTGGATCCGCCCTTGCCCTCCAGTCGCGCCCCCCCCCCCACCTGAGATTTTGAGTTTTTAAAAAATTATCATTGATCTACATGACGCCATGGGCGTCAATCCTGGGGGGGGGGACAGGGGGACTGGTCCCCCTCCCCCACTTTTTGAAGGGTGGGAGACACAATATCAAATGTCCCCCACCCAGATTTACAGGGCCCTATTATGTCTCATTTACAGGGCCCTATTATGTACTACAATGTACAATGTATCTTTTGCTTAGAAAATATTGGTTAAAGTTGTCAGAAATTGCCTCAGATCACACCACAGAGCATTGAGAATCCAATTATTTTCGGGCCCTTAAACGGGCCCCGAACCCACGCCTATAGCTCAGAATACCGATAGCTGATTCAATGACTCCAACCTCGAAAACGATGTTCAAATAATTATCGTTTGCTAAGAAAATATTAGTTAAAGCATGGAGGAAAGTGGTAAGAAATTGCTTCAGATCACACCACAGAACATCTAGAATCCAATTTTTTGGGGGGCCCTTAAGCGGACCCCGAACCCCCACGCCGTAAGGGCTTCGCGGTATCCATGTCTCAACAATTGCTAATAAGCAAACGTCATCCACGATAATGTTGTGCATCGGATCAGGTTAACCAGGCCAAACCGACCCGAAACATTATGGATGTAAACCGAATCCGAACTGAAACCGATCTGAACTCCCAAAATTCGACCCGACCCGACCTGACAAAAATTCAGGGAAATCCGACCCGAACCGACTGATCCTGCAGAAAAGGGGGAAAAAACGAATACATGTATCTGGCTTGGGCAAATTGTCCTATATTTCACGAACACTGTGTCCGCTTTTTGTGCCTGAACTTGCCCGCTTCGCGTGAATTTCTTTTGAAATCCGTCGTCTCTCGGTAACAAATCATACCGTATTGAACGGTGAACACCATATCGGTGGGTTACACGTGCGTGATAGAAGTGTTCGCTTCTTTTTCACCCGGTTTATTTCGTGTTTTTTACAAGATGGTTTAACCGACCCGACCCGAAATTCGCAAAAGCGGCAAAACCGAAACCGACCCAACCAACTGAACTGATGGAAAAACCGAACCGAACTCGGTTTCGGGTCGGGTTTGCACATTATTCCACGCCTTATACAAAGCAGGCTACTTTTTAATAACATTTACGTGCGTGCAATTATAGTAACAGCGCCCTCTGATGTTAAAAAATCATAGATATGGTGCTGGTAGAAAGGTGCACAGTTCGAATGGGGACAAAATCAATAAACTAACAAGGATAGCGCGATATTTTTTAGGATAAAAAAGCAACGACATTTGTTGTTTTTTGTAATATTCATTTCCTGCCCCCTAAAATAATCGTTAAAAGCCAGGTAGTTATTCTCAAGCTCATTCTTGTTCAACGATTTTAATGTTTTGTCTTTGAGAACCTTGAAGACAGTCATACAACATGTACATGTATACATTTTGTACAATCGACTCCCGTTAGTACGAAATCCGCAGCACCCGGTCAAAATGTTTTCAATATCCGAATTTCGTATTATCCGATACAATGGTTTCCAACCCATTGTTCACTTTTGTACATCATATTGGCCTACTGGGGATAAGGACACTATAGTCATGTAAATGTAACAACAAACAAGCAATACGTTCAACTCCTCTTTAATCAACTCTTAAGACAGCAGGAATGCTGTAAGGATTGGGGTATGTGGCACAGTCTACATCAGTAATGCTGACCGTATAATAACCGTAGTATTGTTTGATGTACATGTATTTCCTTTATTATTCTACAGTATACATCTACATATCAGACATTCTCTTGTTTGTACATTTACATGTACATAAGGCTTTCTGGCGAAACAGTACTGCTCCCCTGAAATGATAATGATCATGATCGCCCCATGCTATGTGGATCCAAAGTCCGAAATGATGAAAAATCAATGTCCGTAGTGCATCACTCGTATTACTCCGATGCTAACAATAAATACATCAATACAAATTGGCTGGAAACGAGAAACGGCTACATGTATAATATATTTGTGGATTGTATTTTTACAATTTAGGCCTACATAAAATTATTGTACATGATTGTATACGACGTTAATGTACACGTGGCTTCATAACATAGAATACATACAAACTGTATAAAATTATGATTCGAACGATAAATTTCTTTTTTTCATGTCTATGTTATTCTGAGACATGACGCCTTGGCTTTTTGGTGTTATGTATCGTATCAGATATTTTTATGCAGGTAAACGTTTATGTTTTGGGCTGAACTATAAGCGATAGGTTTATGTTTTGGGCTGAACCATAAGGCGATATGACCTTTCCACCTGCATGGCTAAAGCCATAATCGCCATTAAATACCGCTGGTAACCTTTAAACTACAGCTCAATATTTTAAAAAAAAATTTCAGTTCTGGATGGTTCAAATCAACTTATGTGCCGTCTCCGTAGAAAAGCTACTGACATAAATCGTATATTTGGGTTGACATAAACCGCAGGTTTTTACTCCACTTTTTCTCTTGTTATATCAGGATTATTATTTTCAGATTGTTAGTAGGCCTAAGCTAATTTAGACTGGCGGCTTCCACACGGAACCTTTCTATTCCAACAAAATATAATGCTTACAACAATAATGCTTTTCCAGAAGTTTTCCAGAAAAGCCAACGATTGGCACTATAGAATCAGAAATATATTGGCAGCCTTTAGCCAGGCTTGCGACTAGCTGCATTGACATCACACCATGTAAACAAAAATAGTTGACGAAGTACCTTTAAATGGAATAATATCTGGATGACTTTGATTGCAATCTTTGGCTAGTGCCGTCTTGACATTGTATACTTTGAGAGATTGTTAATTAAAAACAAGTCTGGAAACTGGATGAAAGGCTGAAAGATGCATTTTTTTTCTGTACTCATGTTTTTCTCTCATATTCAAAACGTCTGATTTCAGGCAAAAGTCTGCCTGGTATTTGCACCAATTATGGGATTGTCGCAATATATGGCAGCATCAACAATGTTCCACTCAAGATGGCGGCCGTGATGTCTCCACACATCAATCAGCCCCGTACACGAGTTCTTTGTGGTGTTTTTTCTGATGTCCAATACTGAGCTGATGTTGGAGTTTGACCATCGCCGTGGCTGCCCCCGTGGCTTGCCGGTGACCCAGCACCTGGTTCCCGGTGTTAGGAATCTTGTTGGAAAACCGAGTCAGATTATCAGGAAGCTCTTCTTTCTCCTTCAGGTTCCCCTATGGTCCAATCAAAATATTTGAAAATAATCAAAAGAATAAATGACATTCCGTCACTTTTAGCTTTCTCCTTTAATTAACAGTTTGAGGAGGACCCCGTGTGTACATGTACATGTGTATTTGTTCGACACTGGAGTGATGTGTTGCATGTCCTTAGACACGTAGTCATGATTTTCATCGTTTATTCTTAACATAAATACATGTAGATACATACATATGTCCATTTGGGCCAACCATTAACTTTGTATGTAGTAAATTCATTTCAGTGATTGTTAACGAAGTTTAAAAAAATTTACAAGCCAAAACTTCTTAAGCTTTGTTTTAAAATCGCTGAAATAAATTTACTAAATATAAAGTTGACGTTTGGCCGAAACGTACATATTTATGTAGCCTACATATTCACTTCGTCACAATGTACACGCATGTTACAGTCGGGACCCATGCAGACTTTAACCAGAATTTGTATTAACGGGAGTCGATTGTCTGCTGCTGCTAAGCTGAAACTTTTGCTTGGTCAATTGTGCGCTAAGCCTGAATCAGCTGAGATGCAGTCACGAGGACATACTATATCGCATGGCAGGTTGACCAGAAACCCGCTTTTGTTAAGCAGATAACTTCTGTGCTTAGTAACTACCTGAAACTGGCGCGTGACCGTAGTGACAACAAACAGGACTCCATCCCGGACATAATAATCAAACAGAATTATTGACAGATCTTATTAGGCTACCGACGGCTGCATGGGCATTTTAATCACAAACGCAAACTCTAAAGGGAATTCGATTTGAATTTAGCCAATGTGTAATCTTTATTATTCAAGGCCTCTATTTTCGCCAAAAGACACAATAGGCTCCAATTAATCCTGTATTCATCTGAACAGAATACGGGTATGATGTGGGTGAATTTTACACGAATGCACTTACCTTTTGGTCATAGTCTTTTAGGAAACCCCAACCTTCCTCCCTAAAATAAAATCAACAAAAGAAAAGTGTTTCTGATATTAAGTCCTTTAACTATGGCAAAAGATAACATCGGAATGTACTTGCACAATACATTTAAGGTAGAAAGCTACCGCAATAATTTCAACCTCAGATAGCTCAGTTATAGTTGCATTTGGGCATTTTTGCGATATGTTTTGCGGTGTGTTTGGTGTGGATCCCCCAGACGATAATACCTACTGTTTCCGTTTTATATCATATAATTATCATATCTCATAAAATTATCATAAGCTCTAAACGGAAGTGAATATAATATTGGCCGGAGTTGGATGCTAATTATATCAAATTCGAGCCGTGACTGGATTGCTGTAGGGGGTGTGGCTTCTGATCGTATTGCATGTGCAATTGCAACAAATCCCCTCCCAACATGGAAATCCACAAAGTCCAACTTTCTGAAGTCATATTCCTTCAAGTTGTATTTCGTCTCTCATTTCGTCCTCTTTTCATTTCTCGATTAAAGATTAAAGTCATCCATGACGAGATACGCAAGTAAGGTACCAAAAGAAAGCTGTCAAGATGGATCACGTTTTCAGTGTTCAAGTTCGTATCTTTTTAGTTGCCAACCCATTATTTTACACCCCGATGTACATAGGGTTATAAAGTTCTGTTACTATTATAAGATGGAATTTTTTCTGTTACTGCTTCTTGGTGTTGAGATTTGAATCCATTTCTTGCGATACTGACGTGTAGAGGAATTTGCCATTGACATGACAATGGACACAGTCGATCTGTCTGCGATAACTTACCACTTCTTAACACCGTTCTTCTCCCGACCCACCGACTCACGCCAGATCCGGTCGCCGGTCACATGGTCGCACTCTCGGTAGTCAACCTCCGTGTAATTCTTGGTAACCGGCGGCGGGGCAGAGCGGCTCCCTGACGGTCGTTCCTTCTCTGCTGGTATGCACTTCTTGTGGTAGGCACTGGAAACACGGGGAATGGGAAGCCGATAGCCGGCCGATGTGGCCCGATCACTATATTGTTTTGCCATTTTTAAATTACACACTTTTCAGAACTACAAATAGCTGAAAAATGTTATTGATATTGTTCAAAGTAGTCTGAAAACGAAGAATACGAGTTCAGCTAAGTTTTGTCTGGAGTTGTTTAGACGAATAATGCGCAGATGATTGATTAACCAGATTGGAAGTTAAAACTTTTCAGAGTGACAATCGGTTTCAAATCATAGTTGTCAAAACAGTGGTACTACATGGCAAAAAGATATACGGCATCTGAAGGAGAAGTATATTCATACAATCTTTTGGGCGGTCCGATGTGTTGAGTACGGCGACAGTGAAAAGGTTTCACAGCTTCAGTTCCGTTTTCGACGTTGGTGTATAATTGTCCCTTTGTCGGTATTGATGACGAGTAAAGCAGTCTGCACACACAATAAAGCAGGGAAATTTCACACCTTCCGTTTGACGCCAAAATAAGGCTATTGTTAACATAAACGGTATATTATCCAAGGGCTAACCATTTGAAAGCGATCGTGTAGGCCCTTTGAGATATTTCTTCAGCAGCCGATGAAGCATGAGTTGCAATTACATGTACACATCATTTTTCACTTGCTGCAAGGGAAAGAACGGACGGAGTGTCTTCCAAAATTCCAGAGTTCTCCATTTGCCAAGTGGACAGATGACAGTTACGAGACTGCTTGATGAACTCCGGTTATGTTACAAACGATCATCCATAAAGGTTGGATTGAAGTAATTCCTTTGTGAGTCCACAACGGAAAGTCCTTTCCTATCCACAAACAGAATGCCAGTCGGCATCATACCCGACAATAATGCAATGACTCTCCTTCTGCCTCCGGGATCTAAGCAGCTTCAACCACTCATGAATCTCGAAGCTTGGCAAAGTATAATCTGTCAGCAAACAACCCATACAGGCCACGCCGAGCTGAAGTATTCGTCAACTTTCCCTGATCAAACAGAGAGTGAACATTCGAGACTCACACGGTACCCAGCAACCGGCTCTATAATGACGGCCGGGAACGATCGGCCCAACACCGCAGAACCAGTCCTTGGAATGGTGTTACCATAGACGAGACTGAGATATCGGAGTTGATTTCAATCCGTCCCGTTACAATGTTGAGTTTCAATTCTGCAGAAACTGTTGTCCTCATCCAGTTGTGTACATGTATAAAACATGACCAAAGATGACTCTCGTAGTTTATAAACCTCAACGGGACACGTCAGACTGGTGTGAGTCCTTTTCTCGGTTATTTCTCCATGGTGTAAGTGACCGGTTCGGCAAACCGGTTGGTATTGCACAAAACCATGGAGTTCCAAGGACACACCAGTTGCAAGGAAAATCCCTAAATCCGGCCGTGGTGCACCTCGGCCGGGGTATTTACATACCATCTATCGTATCGATCTGTAGCGGGATTTCAGTGTATTATCAGAGGCCCATTCCAAAACCCTCCACTGATGACCCCACATAGG